>CM066328.1:226925781-227455781 GCA_033807585.1 Hydrophis major
CAGAATAGAAGAGAGAGAAAGAACTGGAGAATATAATAAAATACAAAGACCTACAAATAGAAATAGAATAACTATAACAAAGGCAAGCAAGGGTAGTACCAATAGTAATAGGTGTCTTGGATACAATCCCAAAACAACTGGAGCACCACTTGAACACCCTACTGCAAAAAATGGCTTTACTGGGAACAGCTTCCATCCTGCAATGATATCTGTAACACCATCAAACATCCAGATCTGCCTATCCCAGGTCATTGGTAAGGACTTGATAGGTAGATAAAAATGCCAAACTCAGTCTGAACATCTGGCTGACTGTGCGATGTTCAATAATAATAATTCAGACTGTGAATCAAATTGAAGATTAACCATAATAATAAAGCAAGGCAAGTCAACAATTTCAGTCATTAGTTGTACAGCTGGAATAGTGGACTGGATTCAAGCAGAAGTAAAGGCCTTGGTGGGAAGATTGGAAAAATAATGAAAATATATCATACTCTTCATCCATTTGATAACTTTGAGTGTATTTACCAAGGAAAATAGATGGGTGTGGAATATTGCAAGTATAACAGATAGTTATAGAAGAAAAAGGAGCATTGGAAGAATTTCTGAAGGACACTGAAGAGATGCACCGAAGCTAATATACCAGGAAGGCTTACTGAGCACTGGAGAGACCAAACTAGCTTAAAAAAAGACCAGATCAAGACATGTATTATATGGCCAGTACATAAAAAAAAATTAGCAGGTAAGGCAGATAATAATCTGGCAATGCTTAAGAGAACAATTGAAGAAAGAGACAGAGAGGCTCACTCTGGCTGCACAAGACCAAGCCTTAAGGATAAATGAATACAAGGCCAGAATTGCGAAAACAGCAACAGATGCAAACAAATGCAAACAGTGGACCTTAGTTATCTGCAGTAAGAAAATTGCATAGACTGACTACAAGTAACAGCATGACAAAGTAGCAACAATGATTCATTGGAAGATATCTGCAAGAAATACCACTTGCCTACAAGCAACAACTGGTAGCACCCCAAAATAGACAAAGTAATAGAAAATTCTGGGCATTGACAAAATTTCCAGCTATCAATTACAAAAGGCCACACTTCTTGGATTTGCACAGATACTGTGCAGATACATTACAACATCCTAGGTTCTTGAAAAGGACTCAGCACAAAGGAAGGTCAACACCAGTTAAAGAACTGGCAGCTATGATTTCACACTGTTGTATATATCACATTATTGCTGGGATTTTGTTGCTTAGTTTTTTGGCCCAACAAGGAAATTGAGCATTTTAAATCATTGCCTAAACAATTCCAATAGTGGGAACTGGTGTCCAGCAAATGAATTTGATCCCTTTTTGTATTAGTTAGAAATCTTGAGAAAAATGACAACATAACTTTCTATAAATTTACAGTGATAAGATGCCAATCCATAAATCACCTCAGTAATAAAAATAATGGTCGGCACGAGTCATGTTTAAACAATCTCATTTCTTTCACGATTAGCTGCAATTCTCTCAGCAGACATATCTTAAAATACTTTATCTTCTTTCCAAATAAAGCATTTTACCTTTACATATGCTGATCTGAACCACTGCAGAACAGCACAGAGTTTTGAAAGATATATATTTTCACTAACAATACTGTAATCTGAGACAGAAAGTGCCCCAAAGATCTACTAAAACAACATCTATTGAATTCTGAAAGGTTTCTGATTGTGTGATAGCATTACATTGAATGTAGGTATCTTTGCTGAATACGGAATGCAGGTTTAGCCTTGTCCTGTGAGTTTATTTCAATGTCCAACATCTGCTAAATTTTGCAAGATGGAAAATAGGTTCATCACTAGAATAGATTTTTTTTGTCATAAGAGTCACTTTGCTCTTCTTATTGGAATTGGATTAGCCTACAAACAGGATGAAGAACTTACAATTCTAAACCTCACATAGGTCTGAAACTCTCAGTAACTACATTACTTACTGCCAAAAATAGAATAAAAGGCAAAACTTTGTTAAATCCACCATCTTGATTTCCCAGAATGTTAAAAAGCATTGGAAGAACAACCAGATCTATACTGCAAATATCGAAGTGACAACTAGATCTATACTGCAAATATCGAAGTGACAACTAGATGGCAATAAAGAACTAGAGTTTTCTGTTTTTACTGCCATATAATGGTTATCCAGAATTTTACAACCTGGATTTGATTGCACAAGCATTGGGAGAAATCAAGGTGCTATTGTCCAAAAAGTATCTGAATTTAAAAATAGAAAATAAAGATGATGCTGTTGATATCAGTACCTAATAACCCAAGTAGGGGGTAGGGAGAGACACAAAACCAAGTTGGGGTTGGAGATCCTGGAGAATAAAGGGGTCCCAGACTGTTAGCCACAACTTGAGAAACAAATTAGTGTTGATGAGACCTTTGTTTTTTCTAAGCGCAGTTCCTAGATGAGTGTATTCTGCTTGTATATATCTGGGAAAGAATGCTTCATGTTCCTTCCTCCACTCATGATGCCATTTTAGTATAAAAGTCCTTTTTAAAAAAAGGCAGCTTCTCCTTGATCAATATTTGATCACTTGTCACAGTGAGACAACTTTTGCCATGTATCCCTATTTCTAGCCAAGGGAATCCATTTCCTCAGGTGTGATGAGATGAGCCAACACATGCTGTGATGACCTGGAGTATAATACAAACATAACAAAATCCAAAACATAAATAAATAACCTTTAATGCCTCCATCTTGGCCCCACTGTTCAATAATTCTCAGTTAGAGATCAAACTTATTCAAAAATAGTCTTCAAAAGAAAGCAATACAGTCTGAACTTAATGAGCAGATAGAGGTGAAATAAAAAACCAAAACAAACTGCAATGAAGGAAATTCTACAATGGACCAGGATAAGTAATTACCACTGCAAGGAGATAACAAGGCACAATCTGTTGGAAGGATGCCAACCAAGATAACTTCAGCCCAAAATAAAACACGCTTTGCTTCTGGCAACGCTGTGTTTTAACCGTCTCTCTTATATACTATTCTCCCCAGCTGCAACCAATGAGGTGGATCATGACCGCTTCCTCTCTCATAAGCCAAGTTGTTTCCTTCTCCTTTCCTCCCTGTGTGTCCTAGGATGAAGAGGGGATGGGCCTGGTTCTTCCTCTGACTGCCCAGTCAGCCTCTGCCCTTCCCCACCCTCATCCACAACCTCCAGAGCCACACCTCCACTCCCTGTCAGTTGTTCCTCCTTTCCCTCAGAGTCCGACTCCAACACATGCTAGGCCTCATTATCAAAGGCAAGATTGGATGGTTAATAGATAGCTGGGGTGAGGATGCTGTGTGGGAAGCTTAATTCCTGTTCATAGCGAATCTATATTATGATTCCCTTGGACTTGCATGGGTGGGGATAGATTTGATCTAAAAACTGGTTAAGCCTATTTTAAGTCCTGTACCACAGTTGTAAAATATGCCCTACCTCCAAATGGCAAGTAAATCTGTCATAAAAAAGAAAGAAAGAAAGAAAGAAAGAAAGAAAGAAAGAAAGAAAGAAAGAAAGAAAGAAAGAAAGAAAGAAAGAAAGAAAGAAAGAAAGAAAGAAAGAAAGAAAGAAAGAAATGCTGTTGGGGCAAATGGAATGGATTAGAGAATTGGCAAAAGCTAGTTTTGGGGCAGGGAGGGAGAAAGAGAGAGAGAAAGAGGCAGGATCCCATGGGCAGAGAAAGTACAGGGAGAAGAAGAAGTTAGGGTGACCTTGAACTTTTATATGTCAAGGTTGTTGGTTGACAGACTATTTTAGATTAAGACAGGGATGTGGGGAGGAGGGGAGAGAAAGGAAATTACCACCCCTGCATGATTATTATATTTAGTCATAAGAAGGCCCATTAGAGGCTCCCGCAAAACCACTGGAAGAAAAAGATACTTAAATGATAAAGTAAGAGAGAAATTTCAATTTGCTATTAAAACAGTTTGAAGTTTATGGACTGGAGTAAGATTTGGGCTTTAAAACTCTGGACGACCATAAGATAACAGCAGATCTGGTAATCCTGGGTTGTAGCAATATCACATAACAAAACCTTAATTCTCTAGCTATGGATTAATAACCCCTCTTCCAGAATGAACTTTATGACATATATAAAGAACCGGTAATTTGAAATACAATATATGGAACGTTGTAAATGTAAAAATTTATAATGGGACACTTCCAGAATAACCCAAGATCATAGTTTAGATAGAGAAGTTAAAAAAACTTCCTGGAAGAAAGCAGTAATAAAAAAGGGGTTTTTTTGCAAGAAAATAACCCCCTTACACAGATAGTCCTCAATTTATAAGAGTTCATTTAGTGACCGTTCTAAATTACAAGAGCATTGAAAAAAGTGACTTATGACCATTTCTCACATTATGGACCATTGCAGCATTCTCATGGTCACATGATCAAAATTGAAATGTGTTAAGTACTTGGACATGGGTCGGAGTAAATGGAGACAGCCTCTGAATGTGAACTTTCAGCTCTTTATTGCATAGTGACTTCTCAAAACAATAACAGTGAACTCTGCCTTATATAGGCAACCCTTGTGAGAATTGTCCAATAGCGAGCTATGAACGCTAGCTCTTTAAACCAATAATAATCCTCTGTTAAGGGCCAATCGGATTCCTAAGAACTAACCAATCCGATCTGGCCGCCTAACAGCCAATCAGAAGTGCAGGGCCAGAACCCTGCACTTTACCTCAAGCTCATACTTTATTAACTATGGTACATACACAACACCCCTTCCCCCTGGCTTCTTAAATTACGGTGTAGTTATATAGTCCTTTAAATAGGATGGTTGTCTTTTAAGTCTTTCAGATTTTTGTTGGACTGGTTGATTGCAATCCTGTTGAGGTAGATTGTTGTTTGGCAGTGGCTCTGCTTCTTGCTCAGGTGCAATTTCTTGCAGTGCAAACAATTCTCCTTCCTGCTCCATTTCCTGAGTCTCACTTGATTCGTCGCTCCCTTCAAGCAGGTTCCCTGGAACGTCATCTTCTTCTGTACCTCCCCCCCCCTCGGTTTGGTCATGGGGGAGTTGTTGACTGGCCATTGTGAGTCGTGACCCTAATTGGTCGATATGTCGTTTCCACAGTCTATTGTCACAGCATTTCATTACGTAGGATTTGGGGCCGGTCACTCGCACTACCGTTGCCTCTATCCATAACGGCTCACCCGATAAGTTTCGTGCGTAAACGTGGTCTCCTACCTGGAAGGTGCGATAGCAGCCACTGGATCCTATTGGCTTTTCTGGTTCGTAAGCAGGGTGCAACCGGTCGAGGTGGGAACAGAGTCTTCGTCCCATCAGTAGTTCCGCGGGAGTTCTGCCGGTGACGCTATGTGGAGTTATGTATTGCAAAAAGAGAATTTGGTTGACCTTGTCATCAATATTGTCATAGTCCATTTTTTGCAAAGTCTTTTTAACAAATTGGACCATGCGTTCCGCTCGTCCATTGGTCGCAGGGTGCACAGGCGAGGTGAGTGCATGGCGGATGCCGTGGTCAGCGAGGTACTGCTTGAACATTAGTGCCGTAAACTGTGGCCCGTTATCGGACACCAGGACGTCAGGCAACCCGTGGGTTGCAAAGAGTCTATTTAGGATCTTGATCACTGCTTCAGACGTTGTGGCCGTCATACGATGAATTTCCAACCAATTGGAATATGCGTCGACTGTCAGCAGGAAGGTATACCCTTTGGTTGGCCCCACGAAATCCAGGTGGATTCTGGACCAGGGTCCACGTGGTGTCTCCCATCAGTAGGCATGGCTTTTGGTGGGGCGTTGCTGGCTTGTTGGCAATTGGCACACGCTTTGACCCACTGCTCGATTTGCCGGTCCATGCCCGGCCACCATGCGTAGCTTCGTGCAAGCGCTTTCATCCGCCCGATGCCAGGGTGGCCCTCGTGCAGAAGTTGTAGCAGCGTCTTCTGGAGTCGTTCTGGGACAACGACTCTATCGCCCCAGATGACACAGCCTTTTTGGGAAAAAAGTTCAGTCTGTCTTGCTTTAAACGGCGCGAAGTCATCTGGGACTTGGTCCAATGGCCATCCGCGTTCCACCCAGCCTAGGACTCGAGCTAGGGTGTGGTCTCATTTGGTTTCTCTCGCAATGTCTCGGGCGGTCATAGGTGGCGAGTTGAGTGTTTCGATCTGCAACGTGGTTGCCATTGGTGCCGGATCATCGAGAGTCTCTGGAAGCGGTGCTCGGCTTAATGCGTCGGCGTGGGGAATGGCTTTCCCCGGGCGATATTGCAGGCGATAATTATAAGCAGCTAGGAATTCTGACCATTGGGTCATTCTAGGGGATAATATGTAGGGGGTTGGCTTGTCCCCAGCTATTATCCCTAGCAAAGGTTTGTGGTCAGTTATAATGGTAAATGTCCTTCCATACACATATTCATGAAATTTCTTTACAGCTGAAATGAGAGCTTCTTTATCAATTTGTCCGTAGTTCCGCTCTGCTTGTGAAAGAGTCTTCGAAAAGTATGCAACAGGGGCTTCATTCCCATAAGGCAGGACATGACTCAAAATGGCGCCCACCCCGAAGGGCGAGGCATCGCAGGTTATAACTAATGGTAAAGTCTCGTTATACTGCATAAGTACAGAGTCAGATGTGAGCAATTTTTTAACATTCCGGAACGCTTGTTCTTCCCGGTAACCCCATACCCACAATGCTTTTTTATCTAATAACCGGTGTAACGGTTCAGCAACAGTCGCCTTGTGCGGTAAAAATACATTATAGAAATTAATGAGGCCTAAGAATGCCTGGAGATCGGCCTTGTTACATGGCCTGGGAGCATTTTTTATCGCACTTAATTTACTTTCGGTAGGATGAATGCCCTGGCTATCAATCCGATACCCTAGAAGCTCAACACTGTCAGTATATAAGTGACATTTATTTTTTTTCACCTTAAGTCCTGCCTCTTGGAATTTTTTAAGAACACATTTCAAACGATCCTGCAAGATTTTTTTGGTAGGGGCTGCAATTAATACGTCGTCAAAATACGGAACCACGCCCTTGATTCCCTGTAACAACCTTTCCATGAGACTTTGGAATATCCCCGGGGCTACACTAACCCCAAATTGCAATCGAGTACATTTAAAAGCACCTCTATGCGTTACAATTGTTTGGGCTTGAGCCGTCTTTTCATCCACTGGTAGTTGTTGATAAGCTTGAGCTAAATCTAATTTAGCGAAAACCTTTCCGCCCCCCAAGGAATGGAGGAGGTGCTGCACCACCGGAACTGGATACGCATTCTGCTGTAGGGCGTGGTTTAAAGTGGCCTGGTAGTCCCCACAAATTTGGATTGACCCGTATGGCTTAATGGGTGTTACAATAGGAATTTCCCATGGAGAGTGATCAATGGGCTTTAACACCCCTTGAGCAATTAGCTTGTCGAGTTGTTCGTCGATCTTAGCTTTAAGAGTGAATGGAACTCGATGGGGCTTCAAGCGAATTGGGGCTACTTTTGGATCTAGACTAAATGAGATTGGGGTCCCTTTATACTTGACTAAACAGTCCGCAAAGACGTCGCTGAACTCAGAAATAAGGTCTTCCTCCCACTCACAACCACCGACTCGGTTCACGCCGGCCACTTCGATGCCGAGTGGCGCGAACCATTGGAGGCCTAATAGACTAGGCCTATCTCTAACCATTGGAGGCCTAATAGACTAGGCCTATCAATGATCGTTAGAGGTAAGTACGCTATATGCTTTTTGAAGGAGACTTGGACTCGGCAGGACCCGACCACGGGGATTCGATTCCCTTGGTAGTCCTTGAGGATGAGGCGTTGAAATTGGAGGTCTTGGCGTTGGATTGTGGGGATTAGTTGCTTGAGTGTCTTCCATGACACCATCGAGAGGGACGATCCCGAGTCAACCTCCATGTGGCAAGGCTGGTTCTCGATGGCTACCGTGACTCGAATTTTCTTAGTGTCCAAAACTGAGGCGTGACCTATAGTGATAGTATGGTGAGCCTCTTCTTTTTGCAAAGCTCGATTTCTGTAGGAGTGGTTTACTGGCTCTCACCTTACAGGACGGTTTCCTGTCGATTGGTGATAGTTGGCCCCTTTTGAGGCCTGGCTGGGTCCTGGTAAGCTGCGGCAGACCCGGCTGATGTGGCCTCGTTTCCCACACTCATGGCAGAGTGCGTCACAGAATTTGCATTTGGCCCTGGCATGGTTTGCTCCACAGCCAGCGCAAGGGCATAAGGGCAAGGGTCCCAGTTGGACCGCAGTCGATGGACCCCTTCTTCGTCACTGTCTGACGATGAAGAGAGGTCCTCGTGGTGCGTTGTCGCAAGCTGCCCTTCTGAGTTGGGTAAGATTTCGCTGGTCGGTTGTGTTGCCGGAGTGCGGCTTCGCCTTAATTGTGCAGCCGACTTTTTGGTCACCTCCGCAGCCGTGGCTTTGGCGATGGCGTCAGCAAGGCTGATGTCGCCTTTCGCCATCAGCTTGCTTTGCATGCCTAGTGCATCTAATCCCAGAATTACTCGATCTCTTAGTGCTTCTTCTAAATCGGCGAACCCGCAGAGGCCCCCTAAATTCCGGAGGTCCACCACGAAATCGGCTACGCTCTCTCCTTTTCGCTGGTTTCTCTGATAAAACTCGTGGCATCTCACGAGTGTAGGCATGGTTGGCACGTAATGGTCTCTCAGGATGGGTTCGAGGTCGTCCCAGCTCATGGCTTTCACTTCTTGAGGTTTGGCGAGTGCTTTAGCCATTTTAAATACAGCTGGGCCGCAGTGCGTCAGGAACAGTGCCCGCTTCTTTGCTGGCGTAGCGTCTTTCAAATTATTCGTCTCAAGAAACATTTGGAAGCGATCCATGTAGGATTCCCAATCCTCTTGGTTTGGATCGAAAGGAGCGGGTGGTATGATGCTGCCGGACATGGTTCCGTTGTTGGCGTTGTCTTATCACGTGCTCGGTATTGCTTCCTGGCTTCTTAGGTTCAGACGTCTCCACATCCCACCTTCGTCGCCAGTGTTAAGTACTTGGACATGGGTCGGAGTAAATGGAGACAGCCTCTGAATGTGAACTTTCAGCTCTTTATTGCATAGTGACTTCTCAAAACAATAACAGTGAACTCTGCCTTATATAGGCAACCCTTGTGAGAATTGTCCAATAGCGAGCTATGAACGCTAGCTCTTTAAACCAATAATAATCCTCTGTTAAGGGCCAATCGGATTCCTAAGAACTAACCAATCCAATCTGGCCGCCTAACAGCCAATCAGAAGTGCAGGGCCAGAATCCTGCACTTTACCTCAAGCTCATACTTTATTAACTATGGTACATACACAACAAAATGCTTGGAATTCAATTAGTGAGATCTCTTTTTCTACCTCTCTCCATCCAAAAAATTCTGCGTAGAATAGTTCTGCTTTCTCAATTCTATGTCTCTGTTCTTGCCATGTAAACATTAGTCCTTCTGGAATCAGCCATCTATAATTCACTTGCTTTTTCAATAACATTTTAGTCAGGAATCGATATTCTCATCTCTCTCACTCTTCTAAAACAGAGGGATTTTATGATAAATTGACTGATTTAGATAAGATTTTGACAGTTACTGATGAAAAGGTTCTGACAGGTACTGATAAAAAATTATATGGTTATTTACTGGAAATTAAACTAGAGGAAGAACAAGTTAAAGAAACTATGATTGCTCAGGGGAAGAATTTTGGATATGGGATTGATTTAGAGAAATGTCAAAAAATTGTGGTCTCAAAATTATAAAATGACAAGGTCAACAGCATATAAAGAAAATTTGTATAAAATATTTTACACGTGGCATTTTCCCCCAACAAGAATAGCAAGAATGTTCAAGAATAAATCTGAAAAATGTTGGAAATGTCATCAGACACCTGGCTCATATTCCCATATGTGGTGGATTTGTGAGGACGCTAGAAAATATTGGACTAAAATTCACATGTGGCTGGAAAAAATGACAAAGAAACATATAGACTTGAAACCAGAGATTTTTTTTATTGGGAATTTTACCTGATACATATAGTAAAAATTTGAAATACCTGATTGTAAATGTATTAACAGCGGCTAGGATTGTATTTGCTAAAAATTGGAAAAACGAGAAAATACCATTGCAGGAAGAAATCATTAAGAAAATATTAGAATGTGCTGAAATGAGTAGATTGACATTTGAAATTAGAGAACAAGAAGATAAACAATTTTATAAAATTTGGGACCCTTTCTATCAATGGTTAGATAATAAAATACAATAATAGAATGTCTAGAATTTCAGAAAATAATGAATATATAAAGATATATTTCTTTTTTTGAAATCATATTTATAAAATGTTTTTAGGATAGATTTGGTAGGATTATATGAATTGTTATAACATAAATTAAGTAAATTATAGTTATCTCGCAAAATATGAATGAATAAAATTATAGTCAAATGATTGTTTAATAGTGATACTAGGGTATTTAATCTTTGATTGATAATATGAGTTATTATGTAATGTAATTGTAATTGAGACAACGAAATGGATGCACAAAAGACTGGTAAACCAACCAACATACTGTTTGTATATTTATGAAAGAAGACTGGATGTTTTTATGTTTTGTTTGTTTTTGTTTGTCTTTAAAAACCAATAAAATTGTTTTCAAGACATCCCCAATAAAGGAGTGGTTCTGCAGGTGGTGACCACAGACCACTTCTCAGTTCCTATGCTTTCTGGCTGATGGTATGGTCACTTTTGAATGCTGGCAGTGCTTTCACTCTAGTGGTAGCATGAGACGGAGTCTACAACCCACACAAATGGTTCAGGTAGTGCAGCTCATCCAGGATGGCACATCAATGCAAGCTGTGGCAAGAAGGTTTGCTCTGTCCGTCAGCATAGTGTCCAGAGCATGGAGGCACTACCAGGAGACAGGCCAGTACATCAGGAGATGTAGAGGAGGCTGTAGGAGGGCAACAACCCAGCATCAGGACTGCTACCTCCGCCTTTGTGCAAGGAGGGACAGGAGGAGCACTGCCAGAGCCCTGCAAAATGACCTCCAGCAGGCCACAAATGTGCATGTGGCTGCTCAAACAGTCAGAAACAGACTCCATGAGGGTGGTATGAGGGCCTGACATCCACAGGTAGGGGTTGTGCTTATAGCCTAACACCGTGCAGGACGTTTGGCATTTGCCAGAGAACACCAAGATTAGCAAATTCGCCACTGGTGCCCTGTGCTCTTCACAGATGAAAGCAGGTTCACACTGAGCACATGTGACAGATGTGACAGGGTCTGGAGACGCCATGGAGAATGTTCTGCTACCTGCAACATCCTCCAGCAAGACCGATTTGGCAGTGGGTCAGTAAGGGTGTGGGGTGGCATTTCTTTAGGGGGCCGCACAGCCCTCCATGTGCTCACCAGAGGCAGCTTGACTGCCATTAGGTACCGAGATGAGATCCTCAGACCCCTTGTGAGACCATATGCTGGTGCAGTTGGCCCTGGGTTCCTCCTAATGCACGACAATGCCATACCTCATGTGGCTGGAGTATGTCAGTAGTTCTTGCAAGATGAGGGCATTGATGCTATGGACTGGCCTGCCCGTTTTGAGTGTAACTCCAAATCCAGACCTCCATGGGTTGCTAAATTTGATTTCCATTAATAATTCTTGTGTGATTTTGTTGTCAGCACATTCAACTTTGTAATGAACAAAGTATTTAATAAGAATATTTCATTCATTCAGATCTAGGATGTCTTATTTTAGTGTTCCCTTTATTTTTTTGAGCAGTGAATATAGCATATTACAGAAACAATGTCCCAGACTTTAGGCAATCCACAACAAAGGTTGTGTGAGTTAAGGATTATCTGTACTGAATAGGTTATGGTGCTGTAAAAACATCCTTTTAAAATGTATATTTATCAATTATGTTTACAGGGTTCCTGAAGAACAAATACAGACCAAGATGTGGCCATACAAATAAGAACTATTTTCATTTACAAGTGAATTTTTCTTCTCCTCCTCTTTCTTCCTCCACTTGTACCTGCTGTCTGCAGGATTTCTACATTTCTACCAAATAGCCAAACTCTATATGGGTTGTGGCAGTGACTGGACACAATGAATGCCAAATACAGGGCAGAAAAGCTTAGAGCTTTTCTAAGAGAGATCAAGAAGTGATTGGAGTTCATGAAGTTAGCATCTTCAAAGGCAGATCAAGAGATGAGTCTGCCTGGAGTCTTGATTACCAGACTACAAGGCAAAGAAGATTACCTAATGCTTAAGGCTCCTCTGAATGCCATTCAGGGACACAGAAGAAAGAAAATAAGCTGTCTGGAAATTCACACACTTAACCAGGGGTGGGATTCAAATTTTTTAACAACCGGTTTTCTGGGCATGGCTAAGTTTGTGGGCATGGCTAGGTGGTCATGTTATTGGCTGGGCGTAGCCAACTCTGTTAGGGATAACATTGTTTACCCTAACTGGTTTAGGTAAAATAATAAATATGTTATCATGGTTTATAAGTTAAAGTGTCTGCAACTTTAAATATAGGAATGTAATTAAGGGAGTGGTTGTAAAAAGCATCATAAAAGAAGCAAGGAACGTCAGCTTGCTCTCTCTGGCTTGATGATCCCTAATTACTGGATAGACTGAAGATGCGTTTTTCCCCTACTGAAAAGGAGAGACAAAGGACTGATTTGTAAGTGAACTGACATTGGATATTCTACACGGACTTTGCTAACTGAATATCCTTGAATGGACTGACTAAAACGATACATGACTAATGGACTGTTATTTTGACTATGCTATGAACTCATAATGGAATAAACTATCTTTTGATAGCACAAGCGTATCTGTTATTTTTTACTGTATGTTAACAAACATACAAACATATCTCACTCATTTATCTGTGTGCCTATCTGACTAATGCTGCACATTCTGTTTAGCTTGTCTCCTTAACCCTAGTTGGGGAACCCAGGCTTAACACTGGTTATGGGACCAGAGGCTGCAAAGTCAGTTTAACTAGGATAAAACAGATTTATGTAAAAAGTGAGAGTTTGTGTTGTTATACATTACAGTAAACAGACAGCTGTTTTATTAATTATAGTTTTATATCCATATAAGAAAACATGGCACAAGTCAATCTACAAAGTTTGTCCCTTAGATCCAAGCTGGATGGAATAAACTATATGTCATGGTCTATGAAATGTAGTCTACTTCTACGAAGAGAAGGTCTGTGGAACATAATTGAAAACCCACCAAACGTAGAAGAATGGGATCCAGAGGATGATGAAGATAGACTAAAAATAGAAGAATTTATGCAGAAAAATGAACAAGCTATTTGCATAATAGGATTAACATTAACTGACCAGCAACTTGTTCATATCCACAGAGAGCAAACGGCTGTTGGGTGTTGGCAGAAGCTGAAGAGGATTTATGTCCAAGATAACATTGGTGCTCACATAAATCTTACACGGAAGCTTTTCAGGATGCATCTCCAGACAAATGGTGATATGCTGAGTCATTTGGAAACTATGCAAAGCATTTTTCAAGAACTGCACGAGAAAGAGCTTATTTTCTCTGAACTACACCAAGTCTACATAATTCTATCATCACTAGATTTAAGTTATGATAACTACGTCACTTCCCTTGAAATATTGCCAAAGGAAAGTCTAACTTTAACTGATATAACTGGCAGATTGATTGAAGAGGCCAGAAGAAGACTTGAAAGATATCAATTAAGGAGGGAACAACCTCAAAAAGAAGATAATGAATCTCCTACTGCATATGCAATTAAAAAGTGCTTTAATTGTGGAGGAAGAGGACATTTGGCAAGATTTTGTAAAAAAGCAAAGCGCCAGAATGCTGGCCAGAATACTAAAAGTCATCAAAAGATAAATAAAAATTTAGAGTTAGCCATGCATACTAACGGAGCTGTAAAAAATAATTTATGGGTGGTTGACAGTGGAGCATCCCACTGTATCACAAATGATAACAAAAATTTTATTAAAATGTCCCAGAGTACACAGCAGATATCGTTAGCCAATGGCTGGAAACTGAAAGCTAAAGGTCAAGGTATAGCATATTGTTCTTTTATAAAAGAGAATGTAAAAATGTTATATGTACCACAACTTAAGTTTAATTTAATTTCAGTTAGAATTTTGGTTAAACTAGAATATGTAGTTACCTTTAAAGGAGATAACTGCATAATTGAAAAAGAAGATAAGAAAATTACTGCATCTTTAAGAGGTGAATTATATGTGTTAAATGATAATGGTTTAAAGGTGGCTAACACGGTTTATGATAATAAGAAACCTCATGATGAATGTATTCACTTGTTACACCGATGGCTAGGGCATTTAAATTTTAAAATGCTTAAGAAAACTGTTGAATTATCTAAGGGAATAAGTTTGAAACCTTGTAATAAGTATTTGCAATGCAATGCTTGTAATCAAAGCAAAGCCAAGGTCAAACCGGCTAATAGAGTTGATGGATTTACTACCAAAGAGCCTTTAGAAGTAGTATTTGCAGATTTAATAGTCCGAAAAAAACAAGTGTAGGAGGAGCTCGATACATACTAAGTATAATGACCACTATTCTAGATATGGGTTTTGCTATTTAATGAAGAGCAAAACTGAAACGTATCTAAATCTCTTTAATTGGATAAAATTTGCAGAAAGGAAAACTAAAAGGAAATCAGTAACTCTTATAACAGATAATGGTATGGAATTTACAAATAATAAATTCCAGAATAGACTTAGAATGTTAGGTATTCAACATAAAAAATCTGCACCATATAGGCCACAACATAATGCCTTTATAGAGAGACGAGGCCAAACATTACAATCAATGACACTTACTATGATGTCTGATTCAGGATTACCTGACAATTTGTGGGGAGAAGCAATAATGTGTGGTAATCATATTTTAAATAATGTTGTTAATTCAACAACAGGTGAATTACCATTCACATTGTGGCATGGTACAAAACCTGATTTAAGTTACATGCACACATTTGGAGCACCAGCATGGGTGCATATCCCTACACAACTCAGACACAAAGGACAGCATAGAGCTAAAAAAATATTTTTTGTAGGATATGAATCTAATCATAGATCTTATAGATTCTGGGAACCAGGTACATCTAGAGTTTACACCAGTGCTAGTGCTAAATTCCTAGAACATGTAGGATGGAATAGATTAGAGCAAGATTTAAATATCGAAGTAATTATTGAACCCTACAAAAGGCAAAAAGATCAGACTAGTTATAAGAAGAGTCCAATTAAAGAAGAAGTCCACGAAGAGCAAATAGGACCAGAACAAGAGGAAACAGTTGATCAGGAAGAGTTAGATAATCAAGAAGAGTTAATAAATGAAAGTCCACCTGTAAGTCCTGTAATACCTAGATGTACTACACGTGTAACTAGACCACCTGATAGGTATCAAGCAAGTATAGTTTGCCAAGTAACTAAAGTTCCAACTAGTGTAGATGAACTTAGGATGTATCCTGCTAAGGATCAGGAGAATTGGCAAAAGGCAATGGAAAAAGAACTACCATATATACTCGAGTATAAGTTGACCCGAATATAAGCCGAGGCACCTAATTTAACCACAAAAAACTGGGAAAACTTATTGATTCGAGTATAAGCCGAGGATGGGAAATGCAGCAGCTACTGGTACATTTCAAAAATAAAAATAGATACCAATAAAAACTTTCACTAGGACAGTTGAGAATAAGTTTGATGTTCACAATTTCCTCTTTGAAAGAGACCAGTAAATAGGGAACAAGAAGATGAAGAAAAAGAAGTGTGTTTTTTCACACTTTTCACACTGCAGTGAACAAAAATGGCATCATAGGAACAGGTTTATTCTCAGTCCAAAGGTTTGTTTCTGATTTCTTCCCTGATTTCAGGGAAATTTGGGAAACGATCTCACTATCATGAAAGGTTTAATTGATTCACTAACCCAAAAGATGATGATGATGACAGTGGGAGGCAGGAGTCACTCTCTCCCTTGCAAGAAAAAAGCAAGAGCCGTTCTTATGATCTCTCCCTCTCTCTCTCTCTCCCCGTAATACAGTCAAGCCCTTTCCAGCACACGCGATCTGCCTTCGCCACTTTGCACCTTGCAAATGCAAAATCCTGGGGTTTTTGCATTTGCAAGGTGCAAAGCGGCGGGGGGGGGAGAGGTTGTTTGGAAAATAAGATAATGATCTTAAAGTTTATAATGGAAGGGTGAATAGGAAGACTCTCCCCCCCCGCCTTCGCTCTCTCCCGCTCCAAAACAGAGAGCAGGGTCTCGTATCTCGTTACTCCCGGAGTGGGACCTTTCGGAAGGGGCAGAAAGGGAAGGCGAGGACGCGCCAAGTTTTGAGTTGCTTTGGAAAGCGCCAGAGCTGGAGGACCGCACGAAGACCCCCCACCCCCACCGCTACAGCCTCTCTTCGGGCCCCCGTGGTCGCGTCTGGACTCCCCAAGTGGGTCCCTTTCAATCGGTGGCTCTTTTTTTTTTTTTGTTCCGATTGGCCCCCGCGGCTTTCGTTCCGTTCCTGAGGAGGGAGCCCACGGGGTCTCCTCCTCTCGCCAGCAGAGGGTGGGGGGACTCCTCCTCCATTATCGTCCGGGGAACCGTCCTTTCCCACCCGCAATACATTTGGCTGCCCGGCCCCACCTGATCGCCCTCCTGGTCCGGGCTTGCTTCCCCCACCCCCTTGGTGGAAGTGCCTTCCGAGGATACCAAAAGCCCTTCAGGAGCCCTGGGCGGGCAGTTTGGGGCTGAAGGTGGGGAGGGAGGGAGGCCGATCATTTCCTGCCATGATTTTGCCTGGTTTTAATCCTGATCCTTGAGGGCAAAACCGCGTCTGGAACGTTCCCGTTCATTGGAGGAGACCGTGGCTTGGTCGAGGTTGTGGGGGGGAAAGAGGATCGGGGATCTCGGGCTGTTTATGTCACTGGAAAAAGTGACCATGGCAGCATCCTTGTGATCACATCAGCAGGATTTGGATGCTTGACCATTGGTTCATATTTGTGACAGGTACGGTGTTCTCCCCAGATTTTGTGAACACTTTTTCAGACCTTCTGACGAGTGAAGTTGATGGGGGAAGCCAGATTCACTTAACAGCCAGGTTACTAAATGAACAACTGTGATGATTTCCAAAGCGTGGCCGAAGTCAAGAGTTTTTTGCCTTTCCTCACGTGAAGTCAACCCATTTTAGAAACTCACCCCCGACAATCCGCCCCCTCCATGCAAACAGACAGACACACTTTCGTCCCATGCAGTCTGTTCCTCCGGTCGGACAGATTCTCGAGCTCCGGAGCCGCCTAAAGTTCCCGTCCTCCTCCTCCCTCCTCCTCATTGTTTTGACTACTTTTCCTTTCCTTAAACCCCTCCCCAGAGAACTTGCCACTTTTGCGGAAGAAGAACTCAAAAGCTCGTTTCTGAGCGAAGGGCAGGCAGACTTTTGGCTAAGCAGCTCTCCTCCTCCCAGTTCCTTTTACCGAGCACTACCCCAAAGTGACGCAAAAACTCGCGAGCAGAGAGTCCCCACAAAGTTCACACTCGCACCTTCGTTTTTTATTCCAAACTCGGGTGGAAGCGCGGGGGTGGGGATGCGGGGTGCGGCGGGGGAGGGGGTGTTGTTGCTCCAAGACCCTCGTTAGGAAAGCGAGCAACTCACTCCTTGCTTCCAGCCAATAAATCTTGCCCGCAGGAGCGGCGAGAAACGCTTGAGGAAGCTACTTTGTCTCCTCGCTCTTCCAGCCCTTTAGGACACCTCCTAAAGGAAAGGAAAAAATAAAAGACGGCGGGGAGGGAGGGGGGCACAAAGCAGCCCAAACGCGTAGCAGTGGAAGGAAGGCGCGCTGATGCGAGGAAGGGAGAGAGAGACACACATACACACACACACAGACACACACACACACACAGAGAGAGACACAGACAGACAGACACACACACACACACACTCACTTCGCCACTTTGCACCTTGCAAATGCAAAATCTTGGGGTTTTTGCATTTGCAAGGTGCAAAGCGGCGGGGGCAGATCCCGCGTGCTGGAAAGGGCTTGACTGTATTACGGGGGAGAGAGAGAGAGAGGGAGAGATCATAAGAACGGCTCTTGCTTTTTTCTTGCAAGGGAGAGAGCCTTGCTTTTTTCTTGCAAGGGAGAGAGCCGCCACCACCACCTCCTCCTCCCCCTCCTCCCGAGTGGACTGAAAGCAGCTGGAGCTGAGGAAACGAAGCTGAGTGAAGCCGAAGCAACCTCGGCTCGCGTTGTTTTCTCAGCCTAGAGAAAGGGGAAGGGGGCTCATCTGGACCAAGGGTGAGTCTCCCCCTCAGTTTCCCCTGAAGGATCTTCCATCGCTTTTGCCTTCTCCCTACATCTTCCCTCTGTTAAACCCCCCCCCACACACACACACACTTATTTTCGGTCGGATAGATTTCGTGTCTGAGCATTCTCACATGGCGGTGGGTCATTTTTTTTCAGAGGGGAATCTGACTCGAGTATAAGCCGAGGGCGGTTTTTTCAGCACAAAAAATGGGTTGAAAAACTCAGCTTGTACTCAAGTGTATACGGTAAATTCATTAAAGGTAATGAAAGTATATGAAGATGCTAAATTACCTCCAGGAGAAAAATCCATTGGGTGCAAATGGATATTTAAAGTAAAAACAGGAAATAATGGGACTGTTACCCATAAGGCTAGGTTGGTAGCTCAAGGATTTAATCAAACTGCATCTGATTACGATGAAGTTTTCGCACCAAGTCTTAAAGCAACATCTTTGAGAGCAGCTTTAGTGTGGGCAGTTAAGAAAAACTATGTCATTAACCATTTAGATGTAGAAACTGCTTATTTGCATGCTCCATTGCAGCACACTATATATTTGAAAAAGACAATTATTGTAAAAGACAATAAAGTAAATAGTAATGATTGTTGGAAACTCAAAAAGAGTCTTTACGGGTTGAAACAATCTGGCTTTGAGTGGAACCAATATATTGTGAAAGAATTAAACAATATAGGGTTTAAATCTGGTTTAGCAGATCCATGTGTGTTTAAAAGAGAAAATAATGAAACGGTGTCATTATTGTTATTATTTACAGATGATATTGCTTTGATAACTAAGACTAATAATGAAGCTAATGAGATTATATCATTATTAGCCAAAAAGATAAAATTAAAACATTTAGGTGAAATTAAAAAGTATCTAGGATTGACAATTAACAAAACAAAAAATGGATTTAAGATATCTCAAGAAGATAAAATTTGCCAATTAATTAAAACGTATAAAATGGAACTTTGTAGACTGGCAAAGACTCCAATGAGTCAGGAAGTTTGCCAAACTGATGATCAAAGTCCCAAATTTGATAAGTCCATATATCAATCTTTGATTGGCAGCTTATCATATATAAGCAATTGGTCAAGGCCAGATATAGCTTATAGTGTTAATCAGCTGGCACATTTTAATTCAGATCCACAACAATGTCATTGGCAATCATTAAAGAGAATTTTAAGATATTTTAAAGGAACAATGAACCATGCATTGTATATAGAACCAAAGGGTGATTTGAGTCTTAGTGCCTATGCAGATGCAAGTTTTGCAACTGATATAAACACTAGAAAATCAACATCAGGAATGGCTATATTATTTGGTAAGACACTAATAGGGTGGAGGTCAATCAGACAACAGCATATCAGCTTGTCCAAAATGAAAGCGGAATTTTCATGTCTGTCATTATTATGCACTGACTTAACTCTGTACAAACAGTTATTATTAGACATGGGTGTAACTGTTAAAGATTCCATTATTGTGTACGAGGACAACCAGGCAGCCATAAAGTTAGCTACTAATATTGCTGTAAAAACTTGATCAAAGCATACCGATTTAAGATACTTAAATGTTAGAGAATCTGTAAAGAATGGGCTAATTAAATTGGAATACTGCATGATGGAAGAAAACATTGCAGACCAATTTACAAAAGCTCAAGGAGTAATTAAGTTTAAAGAGAGTTGTAACAAATATGATTTAAAGATGTAAATAGTTATATTATTATATTTACTTAAAAGGGGAGAATGTTAGAGATAACATTGTTTACCCTAACTGGTTTAGGTAAAATAATAAATATGTTATCATGGTTTATAAGTTAAAGTGTCTGCAACTTTAAATATAGGAATGTAATTAAGGGAGTGGTTGTAAAAAGCATCATAAAAGAAGCAAGGAATGTCAGCTTGCTCTCTCTGGCTTGATGATCCCTAATTACTGGATAGACTGAAGACTGCGTTTTTCCCCTACTGAAAAGGAGAGACAAAGGACTGATTTGTAAGTGAACTGACATTGGATATTCTACACGGACTTTGCTAACTGAATATCTTTGAATGGACTGACTAAATGATACATGACTAATGGACTGTTATTTTGACTATGCTATGAACTCATAATGGAATAAACTATCTTTTGATAGCACAAGCGTATCTGTTATTTTTTACTGTATGTTAACAAACATACAAACATATCTCACTCATTTATCTGTGTGCCTATCTGACTAACGCTGCACATTCTGTTTAGCTTGTCTCCTTAACCCTGGTTGGGGAACCCAGGCTTAACAAACTCTATATCACTCACATCAAGGCACATATCTCCTCACTTGGCTTCTCATGACTGTGGGGATGCTGCAACAGTCATAAGTGTGAAAAATGGTCATAAGTCACTTTTTTTTTAGTGCCATTGTAACTTTGAATGGTCACTCCATACAAGCAAAGTACCAGCAAAGGAGGAGAACAAAACTCCAGAGAAGTTCCTGAGACAGGAAGTCTTGTCCTGCCAAGAATGTAATAAGGGTTAATGGAGAGGCAGTTTCTGTAAGCAACACCAGAATGTTTCCTTCCTGCCTTCCTTACAGGATTAGGTCAGCAATTTCTTCTAACAACTGGTTCTCCGAGCTGCTTAGAATATTAACAACCGGTTCTAGCGAATAGGTGCGAACTGGTAGAATCCCACCCCTGCACTTCACTAAAAAAGTAGTCTTGTTGCCTTGTTTGCGACTTGCCAGTTTGCTGGTTCCAAACCTAACCAGCAATTACTTGCACTAGGAAACAAGTACTCCATCCTCCACCAGGATCTGAGGATGGTCAAATGCTTAGTGAGCTTCTTCACATTGATATGGAAAAAGCCAAAGAGCTCTGCTGAGTTTAGATTTAACACATGTATCTAATTCTGAAGGCTCCAATCTCTACTTCTGCAAGTTTGGCAAACAAAGTTCTTATAAACATTTGTTGGGCAAAATTACCAACTTGCCAAAGAGAATTACAAGAAGAAAGTTTTGTCAGACATTGATAATTAAAAAACAAAAAACATAACAAAAAATCCAAGAGACAATCTCAGGAACCCAGAAAGGAAAATGCTAATACAATTGAACTAAATCAGCAGATTTACAAACATCTTCCTGCTTTTTCCATAATTGAACCCATCTGTTTAAAAGCTGCTACTTTCCCCGAAATTCATAGGATTTCTTCCTATTAGTTCTCAACCTCCATCTTCAAGAGCCATAGTAATCAAAGAATATTCCCATTAACCTGTTTTGATGAGATTTCTTGCTTTGCCTTTTGAATAATTTAACAAATAGCAGCATAATCCAATTGCAAACCAATACTTCTTATGCAATGTGAGACTAGCATTTAATTATTACTGAAGACTGGAGATCCCCGTTTTAAAAAATATATAAAATAGGTTTGTTCAAAATGTGATCAATTATAAGACCTGGTCATTAATCTTGACAAAATTATTATATCAAACATAACCTCACCTTCCCTCACCCCTGCCCTCCAAATAGCTTGGGTCGACAACATTGCTCAGCAATAGTTTAAAAGAAAAAGTTTTAGATTTAAATAGAATCGGCTAAGTTTCAAAAACATGTTGCCTTAAATATCCCGATTACTATTGTTGATGGCAATGGCTCAAAAAGAGCCATATAAATAAGTAAAAATTCAAAGATAAGGGAACAGAGTTTTCTAAAATGAAATTAACCTTGGTCATCATGACCTGTATTGTTTCCCAAGCTCGTGATCTTCCCCAAAGTCATATCTTAAGTTAGATTTGCCTGTCAACAAAATAACCTGAAAATAAGTTCCATGCATTTTATTAGGCTGTTAGAATGATTTGGAAACCCTAACCACAGGAAATAGTTTTGGCTTTCTCTATGAGTAATCCGGTTCTGATTTTTCTTTCAAACCAATGTTTTTTCTTACTGCTTTTATTTGGGCACTGAATAAACAAAAAACAAAAAAATTTCCATGGCACACCAAGCATCATAGAGGTAGCCATTGTAGAAAGTATCAACGCAATCAGGCAATATTCCAGATCCCTCTTCCTAGACATTCACATTTCCATAGCAAGATGATGAGCCACATTGAAAAAAATATTATAGTACCTGTTATCTATATGTTATCTTGAGTCTCATATAACAGCCAATAGATTGCAATTACACCTTGATTCTTTTGGTTTCCATTATTCAAATACGCAAAAGAGACTTCTGAAGGACAACCCTCTGTACTTGTGGCTGTGATTTCCAAAATGTTTCTTTCAGAGCTCTCAATGCTGATATAAAATAATATTTTTTCCAAATTGACCTGCAGTAAATGCAGACCACTGATATGTAGCCTGAATGAACGTGGGATGTTTCTATTTCCCTACTGGCTCAGTCAGCTCTAGGAAGGAGGTAATAGCAAATCACTTCTCAAAAAAGCTTGTCAAGAAAATTGCAATGACTCCAGACATAATTGAACAAAAGAAAAGAGAAAAAATCAGAGACTGTTGCTGGGGAATTTGAACCAACCCATGGTCTTTCTATTAGGTCAACCTATGTCCATACAGATAGAGATCAAATCTGATAGTTTTCAAAGTCATTTTCACAGCACTGTACATATCTTATTTGCATTTCTGTGCCTTTTCCAGATGGATAAAAACATTTTTCCTGGGTTGTTGAACCACTGCCTTAGTGATGGCTGAAGTTCAGTGGATTTACATCAGTCAGCCTGATCAATGTTTGTAAAGTGCTTTTATATCCTAAGATGAAAAGAGTTTATATAAAAGCCATCATTCATTAAGGCTACTGCCCACAGGTTCAGAAAGGAGAATTCCTGTTTTAATTGAAGACCACATAAAGAATTCATGGTTAAAATGTTCCTTTCTGAACATACTTCTGTTCCCCATGAAAAAAAATGTATTTTTGTAATTTTCCCACTCTTCATTTCTTATATGGCCAAACTAAAGGTTACACAGCTTTAGGATATGTATAGTATCTTTCCTGTTCCCTTAAAACCATTTAGCTAGACAGGGCGAAACCAGGTAGCTGTTTTGTAAAAGATTCCTTTACGTTCTAAAAGAATTGTACTGTATTTGTCACTGGAACTCTCTTAGTAGGAAAAAGTTAAGAGACCTTTTCCCAAATAATATGTTTCTTTTTTCAGAAAGCAAAGTGCAAGAGGAGTCATCAGAAGTCAGAAACTGAAAAATAAACCAATCCATATCATTATAATTAGCCAAAAACAATAGCATATTACTACAGATTTCTGTTTCTTTCATAAGTTTGGAATTTAGACTTATTTCCAGTTACCTCTGGATTAGCCTTTCCAAATGACTCCTACAGAATCCTTCTTAAAAAAAAATATTCTGAAAATCTTGATTATACCCACAAACCCCAATTTTATAGGTACATAAACAAAAGAATCCAGCAACTTGTTTTATTTATTTAATTTTGGCACCGTCAAATTCTGCTTTTAGTTGCTTGTAAAATTATCAATACCCGCCTTTGTAGATAACTAGAAAGATACAATTCTGCCTTATCCAGGGAATTCCAAGCTGAAGACCCACTGATTAATCAATTTGCATATCTGGAATTGCAAATATTATATATTTATAGAGTGCTTACAAAGGTTTGAAGACCTTTATAAAAAAGGTAAAGGTAGCCAAATTACATTATACATAAGAAGTTAGATATTTTATAATATATTCAAATTCAGGAATCCTTCCAATCACATATTCCTATTATAAACATTACTACTAAGAGTCACTATAGTTGTTATAAAGCATAAACAATATTTTTTTTTAGTTTGTTAAAAATAAATCAACAAAAATAATCCATCTCTAAACAACTGAAACCAGTAGTTTTCATTTAATCAGCTGTTCCTAAGAAATATATTAAGCAAGAAATATGACACTTGTAACTACTGGAAGTCAATATTAGAGTGGGATATGAAATACCTGATTATAACTTACTAACCATATGCTGCATGCTTTTCTGAAGTTTTTATAGTTATCATCACATGCGTAGAGAAATGCTTTCATAAATTGTATAAATTGTTGGTCAAAACAGCACACAATTTTTTTGTAAATCATACTATTTCCTTTAAAAGTTCAGATGAAATCAAGATAGGGACAGATGCAAGTTACACTTTGAGAATTATTAAATTTATGATTATATATAAAATTGAGGTGACCAGAGTATATGTAAAATAATGATCAAATTACAGGTAGCAATGGTTTCTCAGGACAGAGCATAAAAAGAAGGAAAGAAACAAAATCTTCATATGTCTCACCAAGGAAATTCAAGTTATGATGATTACAGGCAAGTGAAGCCTAGAGCAAAAATTCCTTGTTTTCTTTAGATAAGAGAAAATATATTTCTGTCATCTATATTTCAAGTGGTTCCTTGAAAACTGTAATTTTTTTTTTCCTTTAAACTAATAGCTTGAACATTCTTCACACAGTTCATTCAACATTTTCAACTGTGTAGGGAGCACCCACTAGCTAAGACCACCAGCCAATTTTTATGATTTCTTTACACTACAAATATTTGGCAGAACTCAAATCATCCTATAAAATAAACCCATGGATTCATATGCAGCTTTTGCGTCCCTCCCAAGTGTACCTTAGGCTTCTTCCCAAAATAACTGATACTCACCATATTCCAATATCAAAAGAAAACAGATACCATTTTCCATATTTCACTGCCACCCTCTGTTATTTAATGAGAATATATGATTGTATAGCCACCCAGATGTATATGCAAAGATGTCTTATACTAAATCATCCTTGGATCCATCTGTACTATTCTTACTACTTGTTAAAGGTAAAGGTAAAGGTTCCCCCGCACATGCATGCTAGTCGTTTGCAACTCCTTAGCTCTGTTTCTAAGCCAAAGAGCCAGCGCTGTCCAAAGACATCTCCGTGGTCATGTGGCCAGCATGACTTAGTGCCAAAGGCGAACGGAGTGCTGTTACCTTCCCACCAAAGTGGTCCCTATTTTTCTACTTGCATTTTTACATGCTTTTGAATTGCTAGGTTGGCAGAAGCTGGGACAAGTGATGGGAGCTCACTCCATTTTGCAGCACTAGGGATTTGAACCGCTGAACTGCTGACATTCTGATCAACAAGCTCAGCATCTTAGCCACTGAGCCATCTACCGGTATGTCAATTTCCACAGAAAACAGTTCTCCAAGGTCTCAGACACTCTTGACAGTCTGATTTCTCAAGTAATATGATAGATCTGTAATGTCATCAAATGGCAAGGTTCATGGCTCCCCCTTTTGTATTCAAAAAGATAGCAATAGCACTTAGACTTATATACCACTTCACAGTGATTTACACTTTTTGAAATTGAGTTTGACACCCCTGGAACAAAGGAATGAAATCCATAAATTGGTTTGTTGTGGGATTTCCAAAGCAGGTTCTGCAAACTTTGCCACCTTGGAGCCAAAGCAATTCTCAACATATGTCCCTAAAATCTTATCTAGATTTTTTTGGAGGGTGGGGGTGTGGGGGTCAAGAGTTAGGCAAGCTGACAGAGGAGTGCACTGGCAAGAATATACTATATGGAACTAAATATTTTAAAAAGGGTTGGCTGATGTATTTGAAGTGCATTCTATATACTGAATGTAACATTAAATGTGATAAACTCCCCAAATGTAAAACTAAACTGGCAGGTTTGGGTGGAAATCTTATCCCAGGAGAATTCACCCTAGGCCAGATCCAGCACTCACTAAAATTAAACGAAACTCTTTCACTAGTTTCAGTGGGCTGCTGCTGCTTAATCAAAGGATCTGTTTTTAAGCTCCATCATAGTGTAACATTTTTCCAGCATTAAAAGCCACAAGAAGTGCGGCAGAAAAACTTCTGGTGCCTTTTTTCTGAAGCCAGCTCAAACCCAAAGCAAGCATGCTCTCCTAGCATTGCTTTTGATATTCAGAGCCGTCTTTTTGTCCCATCAGAGCAGGCCACAGTTTCCTGTTAATCCAATTAAGGTGAGATTGGGGCAGGAACTCCTGGCTTCACAAAACTTTTCTTATAATCAAATACAGCTGGTTGTTTGTTTGTTTGTTTGTTTGTTTAGAAAAGCAGCGGTGTCTGTAGAGGAGTGGTTAAAAGGTCAGTTCACATCTATACAAAGAGATATGACTTGCAAACTGTTCCAGTCTTGATGAAATGGTACCACTGGTACCATTTCATCAAGACTGGAACAGTTTGCAAGTCATATCTCTTTGCATAGTGTATATTCCAGCAGTCAGAACTTTATTTCCATTGTTATCTAATTTCAAGACTATCTTTTTTAGTTACACATATTAAATATAGGTAGACAGATATTGCCTTATCTATAGGTGAGCTTGAGGTGACACTGAGGACACCAAGGGAAATATAAAATGAGGGGAGGGGAAATAGTTTGTCCAAACAGCCAGAACTGCTGCTACTGTTGATTCGGAAAGCTGGAGGAGAAAATCTGATCAGAGGGTTCCTTGGTGCTTTCTGAGCTTGGTTGTTTTCTTGCAGACAAGGCATTACCGAACTAAATAACATCAATCAGTGATGATTAGCACTGATTAGCACTGATAATGTTACCAGTTTGGGTAATGAAACCTCTGCAAGAAAGCAGTCAAGCTCAGAGAACACCAATGACCCCTCATTCCAACCCTGAGCTACAAATATTCTCCTTTAAAAAAGATTCTTATTGGTAAGTCCCAAGAGGCTGGGGTGGTGGTGGAGGCAAGACTAGGTAACCATGCAATTATTTTCTGCCTAGAAGCTTCTAATACCATGAGCATAATTTATAGATGTCTGTCTCCTAGATATCATTGACAAGATTTGGTATCTTCTCCTGTTGTTGTACAATGACATCTGGATCATTCATGCAAATGTGCCTTACCTCACAGAGCTGCATGATATTGATAGAGTTGACACGTCATCTTGCATCAAGACTGCAAATGTCAGGTTAACAGAAACCATTCCTCTGAGAAATAGTTTAACATTACCCCACTGCCTTATAGAAATTATGGTAAATGTTGGGGTTTTTTATCATCTGATTTTTATGAATGCAAGGAACTAGACTAGATCTTTTCTTAATCCCCCACTACAACTACTAAACCAGTCTTGGTTATTTAGGAAATCTAAAGTTGTAGAAAATCCTTAATCCATCATAAGATTTGAAACTTGGTTGAGTATCCCCAAATTCATCGACACTGCCTGTGGAGTGTGTGTTCCTTGGCCTTATCCTATATCCTGCTAAAGTCATATCTTGGCCAGTAAGTCTAGCTGGTTGTTGAACATGATACACATTAGCTTTGCCATTTAAAATAGCACTGTGTTGCCATGCTAACTCTCTGTGGTTTACAGTGGTTTCAAATATTCATGAGTTTGGTAATAATCGACTAAGTTCCAAATCTCATGATGGAAAGGAGAATTAACCGGTTTAATAATGATCTAAACTGTGAATATTAGAGAAGTCATTTTTTGCTGCAATCACTAAATAGAGGAGACAAGGGAGAGTTGGTGCACACAATATAGCTCTAGAAATAAGCATTACAATATGATGAAAATAATGGAGTGAAATCCATCCAGATAACCACAATGTTTGCTGTACAAGGCCTATAATTATGTGTCTGCAATCACTTTACTAACATGTCTTGCAGCTTTCTGCCAGGAAAGCAGAACATCACTAAATATTGTGTAAAATGCAAGAGTTTGACTTCATCAGAATTTGGGCTCATAAAGCTACCCAGAGAAAGAAACCACTGGTGCAACATTTGCTGACAAGGAGGGGACAATCAGCAAATGATATACCCAGTTAACATTAACAATCCTAGGCCCGAAAACACTTTTTAGTGTCCATTCTTATGGTCCAGAGAAGCCTAATTTTGTAAAAATATGCAAGTAAAAACTGATACCATATGGTGCATGAAATTATGTAAGTATGACTTCTGAAATTTCTACTTCAGAATAAATTTGTGAAAAGAAGGGAGATTCCCTGAGTGGGGAGCAGCCATATATTTCTCTTTTGCTACTGCATTTCCCTTCAAGCAAAATTCACTAGAAATGTAAAGATTCCCATTTTGACAAAGTATGCAACAGCTTTGATAAGATCAGTAATTTACTAAGCTTTCTAACTAGTACAATTATGAAATAAATCTACTTGTTAACTAACTGGATTTTTCAGTCATTTTTCAGCTGCTGACAATTGTTTATTCGCTTTTGGTTAAAGAAATGCAGCTTGATTAAGAGTAGGTGTTAGGAGAATCCTAAGGAAAATGTAAACCTAGTAACCTGTTTTGATGATACCATTTTTGCCCCTTCCTCTTCCACTAACTGCCCAGAGACAATAAAACAGCCTAATTTAGTATACAGTATTGTGCTCACTAATGTTCTTTCCTATTCCCATTAAATTTCACCACCATACATGATGAAAATGTCTGCAGTTTTAGCAAGGAGGCATTCCAACTCAGAACCACAGAACGAATGCAGCCATGATGGACAAGCAGTCCTGTTTATGTGCTGCCGAGCACAGAAGGGAATGAAGCCAACTACTGTGTAGGTCGAGATGTTACAGAGTTAAGCATATTGCCCAAGGCCACACAAGGAGTTGGTGGGTAGAACAGGAACTCATAGATTCCTGGCTCCTGGATGCAACCATGCTGCCACTCCTAAAAATACAGAGGACTGGAACCTTTTCATCAGAATCTGATCCCTTTTTGAAATGAAGTGTGATTCTCTCCTTCTTTACAAAATAAATAAATATCTAGTCAGCATGAGGAGGACTTCTTTGCAAATTAATACGTGATAGGTATGATCTATTATATATAAATATCTGACTGAAAATAAAATATTCCTACCAGTTTAAATATAGCTGCCAAAGTTTAGCCCAGAAGCCCTTCTTTTCCCCTTCCCTTCCTCCCACCTCCCCTTTTTTTCTGTTCTGGCAATGTTTTTAACCCCCTGAAAATAGAGGTTTATTCTGGAAATGCTGACAGTTTGTTAAGCAGAGCATCACATTTGCAACACTATAATTATGCCTTCTTCCTTCCAATCCAAAGAAAACATGACTTTCTTATTTAAACAAATCTCTGTATGGTTTTAGCCCAGATTTAAATCATTCTGACTAAAAGGACAGCCATCATATATTCTAAACCACCTCTGTAATGGGCAGATGTGCAAAAAGATTAAGACAGTTTTAACATTTCTCACCTTCCACCCCCCAAACTGAAGTACAAGCTCTTATTTCCAGTGATTAAAAGTCCAATTAAGCTGTTGTCCATGATGATGAGGTTGATAGGGGTGAATTCAAAGCGAATTAGTCAATCCACGAGCAAACTTGGGGACAGAACTTATTTACACCCAATTAGCCTGCTTCACTTTTTCACACTATTATTTCATACAACTTTTCAGTGGAACCCTGCAATGCAAGATAATGTGTTGGAGTGCTATATTAATGCTTTCAATTGTTTTTTAAAAATATTTCTGTTTTGATTATATATGCCTATGTCATATTTCTTCCTGTCATCAGATTTTCCGTGGCTTTAGAGAAGCTTGACGCATGTCAAACATTTAACAGCAAAGTAGTTATTATCTCAGTTCTTATTTCCTGTTTCTATTCTGAAAGTCTGCCTGGCTCATAGCTCTATAAAAGGTGACCTAGTATGTGAGCTATATTCTGCAAAGACTTACCAACCTATACAACAGCAATGTATGTCAGGACAATAGGAAGAGATCTGCACTGTATTTTCACCCTTCTCCATCTCTTAGTATAGTACTTTAAAGATGAGGGCTGTCCCTCAGATGTGAATCTGAATAGAAAAGACAGCACATCAACTATGAAACATAACTGCATTCAAGATGCCTGTGATGGTTATACTTGTCAAAATAAATTGTTCTTGATTAGAACTTCTTGCTGCAGAATATCTGCTAAAACATTGAGGAAATGCATTTTTTCATTAAATGTTTTACAGTTTCTCCCTGATTTAATTCAGTTACACATCATCGGCTTCATGTGACTTGAGGCACCCTTGATCCTGCAGAAACCTTAGGGAAGTATATCACACATACATCACGTATTTCAGGGTTTACTTGCCAAAATCGATTTTGCAGTGCCATAAACAGCAGCAATGAAAATGATTCCTGAGATTCATTTCAGTATTCTCAATTCCAGTTCTCCATAAAAATACCAATTCTTCTCAAAGTGGTTATTAAAGAGAAGTAGCCACCTAAATTTGTAAAACTGTATATTATGGGTGCATATATTTTTAAAAGCAGATAACATCTTTAAATGTGGGCATATTAGAAAATACAATAGTATATATATCATGATTTGCAGCTTCATAATTCACATTCAGTTTAAATGTATGCCAACTAAAATTGCCTTTAGGACCCATGTGGTAGAGTGATTAAGATGTTTTACTGGAAGATCCAGATTTATGTCCCAATAGACTGTTGGGACTAGCTTTAAAGCTTGACTTAATCTCCCTTTGAAAACTTTATGAGGAAAAGATGAAGAAAGATCTTTGTATACATGCTTACAACTATGCTACAAAAAAGGCAGCCTATTAAATTGATGAATAGTTTTCCATTCCCCAGGTGTATTGAACAGAACCTGTTGGGAGTTTTCGGGTCTCCAAGAAATTAGAGTTGCCCTTGCACAACTAATGAGTTATCTGAGGGATCTTGATTATCCATCAACACTTCAAACCTTGTAAGTGAGGGAGAAGTCTCTGTTAAAAACACGACTGTGTTCATTTGATCTTCAGTCTTACTTCAGTTTATTTTAAAAGTAAAATAAGCAATCAATTCGGTTTAAAATATAACTGTGCATTTATTTTATATGGGTTCAGTTATAAAATGTCACAGAAGAGAAATTATTTCTTTCCTACCATCTTTTGCTGTGATTGGTTTTCATTCCTTCAACATCCCCAATTGTCTCATGTCTATAATTATAAATATTTCTATATTTATTGTTTATTAAGCAATATAAAACAAATTATTGTTTATATACACTGCCTGCAGCAAACAAATATGTGTTTCTTCCCTTCTCTCTCTTGTTCTGGTATCAAAACTAAAAATGTACTTTTGATTTTATTTAATATTCTATATTTGGTTATTTTGTATCATTCTGTTTTACTTAATTCATTATTATATTTATATTTTATATTTTCTTAGGAGTTCAAGTCATTCCATCATTCCCAGCTCATTTAAACTATTATACCGCACTGGTTTACAATAGTTCCATTCAACATAAAATAGTTTTCTACCTTCTGTTTAAAAATGTATGGTAGGAGACATCTTTGAGAGCTTATCAAATTTGGCAGACTCTCAAAGATGCCTCCTACCATAGGTTTTTAAACAGAAGGTAGATTAGCTCGTAATTAGCTTGAAATTGGGGTACATGTGTTAATTTTTATTGTATTCTTATTTATCTGTTTTTGTATTGTTATTTTTTAATTTTGCCTCAATGTTTTTTTTTAACTTTACTCTTTTACTTTAAATTTTAGAGTTGGTTGAAGTCAGGCGGCATCAAAAATCAAATAAATAAATAAATAATCTAGATAGTGCTCAGGTTGAGAAAGGCTACTATTGTGGTTCATTTTAATATTGTCACAGGTATACAATAATTTGTAGTATTTATAATCTAAAATACCTAAGGATCTGGCTAAAAATTCAGAGGAGAGTTATTCAAAATAAATAAACAAGTAATGTGAGATTTTGCAGCAATTCTATGCATAATCACTTGACTCCATTTGTTTTCTTTCCATGAGATCACTGTGTTTTGGCTATTCATTGGCTACCGAAAATCTGACGATCTGGAAAATGAGGACTGATCTACAGATAAATGACTTTCTACAGTAGTCATCATATGTGTTTTATAAATTATTTACAAAATTCTCTTTAGGATAATGAGGTTGCATGGTGCTGTAGGTTCCTTTGGTAAAATAAACTGTACCCTGCCCTCCCTACAATAGATTTTAAATAATTTTATTTTAAAGGTTTTTCCATTTCCTTGTATTGAATGGAATGGAAGGAAATATATGCTTAAATAAATGTTAGTTACTAAATTAGAGGAAGCTGATACATGGAAGTGTGACGTATCTCTCCTCCATAGGGGTTTAATCAGCTTGTGTTTCTAGCTAGCCATTTTTTTCCTTGATGACCAATAGGTCTGTAATACCTAAATATACCAATACAAGAAATAAAAGAAAAGGATATGATGCTGAGGTGTGAAAATATTTCAGAAATGAAAACTATATTATGTTTATTTTAAAAACAAATGCAACAATTCCAAAAGAAGAACACATAGAAGTGCATAATTTTCTTAAAAGTTGCAGAAAATGCTTTCTGAAAATTACACATGTGATATTTGGAAGAATTTAAAGAATCTACAATTTGTACATGGAAGCGATCACTTTACAATAACGGGGCTATCCATTCAGTAGTCTGACTATCTGATACTGTGGACATTTTTAATCAGATAAATATTTTCTTGTTTTCTTTTATATATAAAATGTACATGTTCAGTATAAAGAAGGACTCCTCTTGAGATAGGAGAGGAACTTGATGACTCAACTGTTATCAAAAGCCAACTGTTTATGTTCTCATTTAATCCATTATTTTCAAGTAAAGGAGAGTCAGGAATAAACTTGAAACTCGAACCGTTCACCCTGAGGTATCCTCTCTCTGTCTCTCTGGAGTCTTTCAGAATAGGCCAGTTTATTGTATGAACCGAAAAGGCAAATACTCACAACAAAGCTCACACAGAGCCATTTTTTTCCTCATAAATTGATAGTTGTTCACTTGTTTCATTCACAGATAAAAGAGAATATCAAAAGAATAAGCGGAAAATAAGGATGGGCTACATTTACCAAAGTAAAGATAACATAAATGGAACATAACATCATGTGCTTTCCAAGATACTGTTTAGATCTGGGCATATTTATTCTCTATGGGCTCTTGGGGGCTAGAAAAGCAGTTGAGGATGACAAGCAATGCTAACAATTGCACAGGTGCAAAGCAGCCCATCAATCTAATGTCAGTTATTCAGCAGCATTAAAATGCCTTGCCTTGCACTGAATGAGACTATCTACCTGGCGTAGCCAATGCTCTGGGTGGCAGCTGGGTGGTCTTGATTAAATCACCATGCCTTCTTAGAGAAACCCCAATACAAAAAGAAGAACCCAGGTAAATAATCTTGGTGTTGTATGATTTAAGCAACAACATTGCTCCTCCTCCAATTAGGGACTTAAATCAGGCTTTATTCTTTTATTGCCTTTGGTGAATTAAAGAAAGCAAAGAAAGATTTTTTTTCCTTTTCTTTTGAAGGCTCTTATCAGGTGTGGCATAGTCCTATGATCAGCAGATGTTCCTTTTTATGTAAAGAGAAATATTCAAAAGGAAAGAATATTTTCTGAGCTGGGGAACTTCCCTTTGCTTCTCCCCTCCTGGCCTCAATGTTGTCCAGGAATGTGTAATGGGGGCTTCCTCTCTTTTTCAGCCTGTCTTAGGGGATGAGGTGCAAGCTGGATTATCATACTTGTTAGATCAGGCAGCTCTCCTGATCATCTGCTGCAGACTTGAAAACTAACTGCCCTGCCCTGCCCTGCAAGACAGGCACTTTTATTTTATTTATTTTATTTTATTTTATTTATTTTATTTATTTTATTTATTTTATTTATTTTATTTTATTTTATTTTATTTTATTTTATTTTATTTTATTTTATTTTATTTATTTATTTATTTTATTTTATTTTATTTTATTTTATTTTATTTTATTTTATTTTATTTTATTTATTTTATTTTATTTTATTTTATTTTATTTTATTTTATTTTATTTATTTAATTTTAATTTTAATTTTAATTTTAATTTTAATTTTAATTTTAATTTTAATTTTAATTTTAATTTTAATTTTAATTTTAATTTATTTTATTTTGTCAAGCGATTATAAGATAACAGGAATAAGTATAAACATAATTATGAATATGGGCTCCTTGAGGACAATCCTAGCACTGCCTCCTCTCTCCCCCATATTCCATTGCTTATAGGCCTCTTGGGCCACCGTAGCAATGGCATCCAGAGTTCTGAGAAACTGTCACAGGCTATTGCATAGGTGTGCAGGAAAGATTTCTCCAGGTGATTCCTGCAGGCCAAAAACTCATTGTGAAGGCTTGGAGAGGAGAGACTCTTGTACAATAGGTATATTCCTACTGTTGATGTGGATTTACATGATCACATGACCTGGGAATACAGTGCTGACTAACCTACTGCCACACCTAGCTCCTCCCTCTTTCATCTATGTCCAGCTGTATTGTATTGGGGAAGATCTTTTGTCTGCCAATGTCTGCACTATACAGGTAGTCCTCGATTTACGACCACAACTGAGTCCAAAATTTCCATTGCTAAGCAAGAGAATTGTTAAGTCAGTTTTGCCTCACTTTACAACCTTTCTTGCCAGAGTTGTAATTTGACAGTTACCCCCATTTAAATCATGAGTCTCGAGCCAAACTTCCAAAACTTCAAAAGGATTTATTGGGAGTTAAAATGTCCAGCACTGCCTGGGTGTAGCCAACTCTGAATAACATAATTTATTGTCACCCTTGACCCTGGTTTCCCCCCATCCCTGGGTGTATCGTAATTCATATTCTCCAATGGAACACATCTATAGCCAAGAGTCATCAATCATGCTCTCCAGTTAGAATTTTGTGTGGCAGAGACTTCATTCACTTAGGTACTATCTTTGAAAACATTTATGGCGGTGATGGTATTCAGCCGGTTCACAGTGGTTCGGGTGAACCGGTAGCAAGGATTTGGTGTGGGTTGCCAAACCGGTAGTAACTTCTGACTGACCACGCCCCCCAACCCGGTTGCCCGGTCGCTGCTCGCTCACTTGCCCCGTCCACCCGATGGCTTGCCCAATCACTCCTGAAGGTATTTCTTTTTTTTTAACCTCCTGACAATCAGCTGTTCCTACAAACAGCTGTGCTGGGATTCCCCTCATTTCTTACTGCTTCACCCAGGAGGCTTCTCTGAGTCCCAGGAAGGCAAAAAATGGAGGCAGGGAACACAGCCCCCCTCCATTTTTTGCCTTCTTGGGCCCCAGAGAAGTTTCCTGGGAGCAAAAACACCCCCCTAGAGGCTTCTCTGAGGCCAGGAAGGCCCCCAAAAGGAGCATGGAGTGGTGCTGCATGCTCCTCCTATGCTCCATTTTCTTTCTTCCTGAGCCCCAGGGGAGCCTTCTGGGAGCAAAAACCCTAACCTGGAGGCTCCCCTGAGGCCAGGAAGGCCCAAAAAATAGGATGGGGGTGGGGGGTGCTGCAAAAAAAAGCCATGTTCACCCAATCACATGACCAGGCCCACATTTATGATAGTCTCAGCATTCTGTAGTCAAGTAATCACCATTTGAGATATTCATAGCAGTGTCCTGACAAGCAAAATCAATGTGGAAGCCAGCAGGAAGTCACAAGTCATCATCATTGTTATGTATGTAAATAGTTGAAATAAAAGCGAGCTTGGGGTAAAGTGCAGGGTTCTGGCCCTGCACTTCTGATTGGTTGTTAAGCGGCTCGATCGGATTGGTTGGGTTCAGAGAATCCGATTGGCCCTTAACGAAGGACTCTTATTGGTTTTGGAGCTAGCGTCTTACAGCTCCCTATTGGTTATTTCGCATTAAGGTTGCCTATATAAGGCAGAGTTGTTGTTATTAATGTCTTAAGTCACTATGTAATAAAGAGCTGAAAGTTCACCAACTAAGACTGTCTCCATTCAATTCACCCATGCCTGAAACTATATCAATCATCATGTGACATAGCACTTAGTGACTCCAGGCTATTTGCTTCACTATGAAAGCTAAAACTGAGGGCGTAAGTCAGGTACGGCCCTGTGATATTTCATTTCGTGACTATGTTGCGTAGTGATGGAGTTGCCAGTCCCAAAATGATTGGTAAACAAGTATTCATTTATTTTTATATGACTGCCCATATCAACAAGTGACTCTGGGTGGTGAACAAAATTAAAAATAAAATAAAAACAATTTTAGTAATATAGAAATTACTAAAGAAAAAAATGAGACACCATCATCACTAAAATAACCAAGAAATGGCTCCCCACACATGCTTCTGTATATATTAAATTGCCTTAGGCAATTTAATACATGTGGTTTGCGATAAACAACATGAATTGCAGATGAATATTATTCTGTTCTGACTACTGGACAATAAGACCCATGAAACAAAACATTTCATTTCATGCTAGTGAGTGTTTAAGATCTCTGTTCCCCATTTCTTGATTTCAGATGAAGTGAGTGAAGAGCCCCATGATATTTGACTGGGGATTCAATCTGTAATCTTAGCAAATCTTTTCAGTACATTTTGTCCCTTTAAGCAAGTACAGAAAGTCTTTACTTACCAAGGCAGTCGGGACCAGCAACAATATTGCTATACAGTGCAGTCATAAAATTGAATGTTACTTGACTACACCAGACTTACTGTGTCAGTTCCATAGTAGTAGTTAAGCAAATCAGACACCGCCATGATTGCATCTTGTGACTTCCTGCTGGCTTCCCCATTGATTTTGCTTCTTGGAAGCTGGCTGTGAAGGTGGCAAATGCACACAAGTTGTCAAGCACCTGAATTGCAGTCATGTGACCAGAGGGATGCTGTAACTATTGTAAGTGGGAAGACTAGCCATAAACCTATTTTTTCAGTGCACTGTCATAAGTTTGAACAGTCACTAACAGGGCAGTCATTTACCAAGTATTACCCAAAATATGTGGAAGGAAATCTGGAACGTGGAAGAGAATCTACCTGGAACGATTGTAAAACTGAAGCAGTGGAGGCAGAAATTAGCAACCACATATAATTAGTACTGAATAAGAGAAAGAAATAAGAAAATTACAATCCAGGCAGTCTCTACCATCCTCCCCTCCAAAAACGTCAGGCAAAGAATAAAGTTTTGTCTTGATGTAGTTTTATTTCCTTGGAAAGATGGCACAAACTTGGTTAGAATAGAATGAGCATGTCATTTTTCTTCTTTCCCCCTCTTTTGAGACAATTGAATAGAATCAATAGCAAATATTCACGATCCTGACTTGCTGACTACAAAGACAAATCAGACTGATCCCCCTCTCTGTACATACTCTAAATGAGTTGCAGGAGGAAACTTTCTATTTATGTACCATGGAATAGAGAGTTCACCTTCAGAGCAGAAATGTAAAATCAAGTGAATTGTATGTATATACAAGCAATAATAATCTTCAACATGGGCTTTAATATCGGCCAGATGGGATCCTTGACAAATTATACATCGCTCAGGTATATTTCAAATGTGAATTAGTGTAGGAATCAATATTCAGTTTGGAAGTAGAAAAATGATTCTACCTTATGTGAATTTCCCTTGAGTAAAGAAAATGAAGAGATACATTTTGTTTGAGCTGGCAAACTTACTGGTGATGTGTCTTCCAAAAATATTCTGAAAAATCCTTTCCTCCCTTTTTCACCTCTAGGAAATTTCCTTTCCATGGAATTAAAAATCTCTTCTTCACTGTGCACAGCATTTCGAGATCTTTTTCGCTGTGGAGAGCTGGTCCAGAGAAAGCCATGGCTTCTGGCAATGCAATGCTTCCTTTTTCCTGCATGGATCCTATTCCATCAATCTGGGTTTTTGGTAAATGATGGGATTAACTGGCTTCCTATGCTCCTGTTCTTACTTTGGTTCCTTTTGCTTATCTTCAGTGAAAACAATGAGGGAGTGAAAAGGAGAGAAAGCAGGAGGTAGAAAGGAACACAAGAATGAACAAGATAACCAACAAAAATAATCTCTTTCTTTCTGTATAATCATGAATGCATGGAAAAGCTGCAGTAGTATTTTGACACTGGGCACAAGACGACCCACCCCCTTAATCCTTTTGAGGCTCATCTTTCAGACCACAGCTCTGTTCTGCTGCCAACTAGTTGGAAGTGTTAGTGACTGGGGAGGACTGTGGCCTGCTCTCTTCAGAACTTCACACTTCATTTTTCCAAGTTCCTGCAAGTGGCAGCAAATATTTCATTTTGCTGGTTTGCTAGCTACTATTATAAATCACACTAGGAGCCCTCCTATCCACAAATATCCAGTCCTAACAGGGCATTATGCTTTTCCTTCCCGTCTGGATCTTGTGGTAAAGGAGGGCCCTTTCCCCCTTTCAAACTGTGAAGTGAGAGTTTAAGAATTGGCAACTTTCAGAATGCAATTGGACAGCGGAGGTTTGAAGAAGTTGTGACTATGAAAAATGAGTTTTGTCATAGTTGTTTTACAGTGGAATGGAAAGCATATTAATTTCCATAATGAGTAAATCATTTTGAGCACCAGCATTGTATTGATCTCTTATACTCAACCAGGAGAAAAAGGGATCCTTCGTATTACAGTAAATCAGATGGTCCAATAAAAAAGCATGGTGCTTCTATCAGTGATGCTAAGCTACTAGAAGCAGTGATGTGCTCCCCTTTTTATCCAATACAAGAAGGTAGTTTAGAAATCCTTGATTTTAATTTGATCCATCTGCGGCAGGGATGTCAAACTCAATTTCATTGAGGGCCTTGGAGGGCTATGGACATGGTGGGCATGGCTGGCTCGACATCACTTGTGTCAGGGGCACAAGTGCTAAGGCAGGACTTCCCTGAGACTCTCCCTCACTCTCATTATAATCTCCTTCCTTCCTTTTCTTCTCTTTCCTTCCATCTTCATTCTCCTTTTTCCTTCCCTTCTTTCCTTATTTTTCCTTCCTTGTACTTCTTTCCTTCTTTTTCTTTGTCTTTCCCTTTCTCCTTTCTTGTCGCTTATTGCATGCTCAAATGCAAATGGGGAAACATTTTTGTTTTGTTTTTTAGTTTGTTTTGATGGCCCTCTGTCAGCGAAAAGGAGCCCTGGGGGGGGGGAGGGCGGGCATGTGCGGCTTCCCTGAGCTCCATTTTCGCTGGCAGAGGCACCATGGGCTAGTCCTTTGCTGTTTCCAGGCCAGTCCCGTGAGCAAGATCTAAGCACCTCACTGGCTGGATCCGGCCTATGGGCCTTGATCAAACAGCCTCCTATAAAATTATGGTTTGACAGATTTCTGTCACTAAACCAGTTCTGTTCCCCCTTATAAAGATTTTGGGAAGGTAGGAAATGCAAGAAAAGATGTTTGGAACATCTTTGGGCCACTATGAAGCAATTTGCATCATCCATCATTTTTCTTTCCAAGGCAACAATTACAGTCGTAAAAGCTGTTTAGACAGCAAAGCATTGCTAACTCTTCTTAACAAGTTCAGCTGCATTGTAAAGAATTAAACTGTTTATATAGGCCAGAAAAGGTTTATACTGGCCCACACTGCTTAACTCTTGATTCTTTACTGTCTGCCAGAATATCAGTAGTTTAATTTTGAATCGCCAGTGAGCAGTTTTATTGCTGTGTTAATGGCACTTGTTGAAATGCCTTATTGGGTATAAAGAAATGTGGAAAGAAAGTCATTCCATTTTGGATATTGCGGGGGGTGGGGGAGAAGCTCAGCTGTGAGGCATCCTCCAGGGGTGGGACACTACCAGTTCGGCCCAGTTCTATAGAACCTGTAGCTGCAAAGAGCAGCTGACACCAAATTGGTTCAGTGTTTGGCCCAACCGCCTGCCTGGGCTCTAGGCTGTCCCTTATTCCCTGCTTTTCCCTCCTCAGCTGCTTTGTGCGGCACAGCTGAGGTTGAAAAAAGCAGGAAATAAAGAGGATTTTCAAAGGCTGCGCACCTGAGTGCAGCACTTGTCAGCTGTCCAGGCAGCCCAGCTGATGATTTCTTGCAAACGCTGCACACATGATTGTCCCCAGTTCGGAGAACCACCAAATCGCTCCACTGGCTGGCCCCTCCCCTCCCCACCCACTCACTCCTTACCTGGCATGCGAGCCATCCGACTTGCGTGGTTTGGTAAGTTGCTATTTTTCCTTTTTTTCCCCCGACCATCAGCTATTCTGCTCTGCCAGGAGATTTAGATTAGCTAGAAAGCAGGAAATTCTTGCTTTCTAGCTAATCTAAAAGCAGAGCCGAACCTTCTTTAGGACTGAAGCTTTTCAGTGCAGACTCAGGTAGCTGATGGAAGATAGATAGATCTCTAAGTGAATTTGTGACTCTGTGAGCAATTCAATCTGCCTGCCTGCTTTGCCTGCTTTTGGGTAAAAGTTGCTCTTTTTTAAAAAAAAAAAATCAATATTTTCATAAATGGTGTTTGTGAGTTAATTTTGTGAGTTTGCTTGCAAGCAAATTTTATGTGACAGACTCAGGTAGCTGATGGCAGATAGATCGATTTCTAAGTTAATCTGTGATTCTGTGAGCAATTCAGTCTGCCTGCCTGCTTTGCCTACTTTTGGGTAAAAGTTGCTTTTTTATTAAAAAAAATATATCAATATTTACATCAATATTTATAATATTTACATACAAGCCATGCCCACCCTGTCACATGACCATAATTAGGCCATACCCACAGAACTGGTTGTTAAGAAATTTGAATCCCACCCCTGGCATCCTTCCCTCCTTTCTGAATTGCAATGCCTTTCCAGCCTAAAGATCCTGCTTTCTAGTGACAGACCAGCTAGGAAGAGTTTGCATAGCTTAAATGTGATTCAAGGTTAAAGTGCTGATCTGCCATACCCTGCAGAACTGACAAGGATATGTTTTCCCCAAACTATGGCTATTGAGGCTTTATTTAGAGACATGATGGATACAGAGGTGGTATTCAGCAGGTTCTGACCAGTTCTGGAGATCCGGTAGTGGAAATTTTGAGTAGTTCAGAGAACCAGCAAATCCCACCTCTGACTGGAGATTTTACAGTATCCTTCCCCTGCCACGCCCACAGCTACAGCCACAAAACCGGTTGTAAAAAAATTTGAATCCCACCACTGGATGGATATGGTCAGAAGCTTCTTATGAACAATTTGGGACATTCTTTCCATGCTAGTCAAATCCACTTCCACTTGGGTTCACAAGTTGGGACAGATCACATTGATGCATATTCTTATTCATACAGATCACACACTTGGCATACTCTTGTTCAGTCATATTGCTATCTAAACAGATATCAAAGAAGTGGGCAGAAAGTTTGGAGAAATAAAGGCTACCAACTCTGCTCTTGATTTGATCAGCAACCTGTACTAGGACTTGAGTAGGGAAATGGATTCAGGATCAGGCCCTCAAGATACTGTATTTCAATGGGTTCTGGTTCTTCTTATAAAGTCAGACCAAGAAAATAGAGTCAAGGACTTCAGGTTACTAGGCCATTGGATCTCACAGCATTCTATCTTCCTGATGCTATTTAATATATACATGGAACTGCTGGGAGAGTTCACTCAGTGGGTTCAGGAGTTACATGCCAACAATATGCCCACAACCATATTCCCCCTTTTATATCTATCTGTAAGACAGGAATTGATACCTTTGAGCATTACATTTGATTCAATAATAATCGACTATATGAAAATGAACCCCCTGAGATTAAAACTAGGCCAGCTGGAGGTGCTGCTGGCTTGGAAAAAGTCAGTGGTGAGAACTGAGAACCATTTTTTTCTGCATTCAGTCAAATTCCTTGATCTTTCTTGCTCCTGGGCTGTTTCTCGATTGCCAGAGAAGGGTATTTGTGTTTAATATGCTGGTTGCATTTATTCTTAAACTGATCTAATCAGGTAATAGTTATACATGATTGCATCAAAGTTTTGTTCTATTGCCATTAATACTTGGAGACTCTTGAAAGTTATGCAATCTGATTTTTTTGGTACATAAATATCACATATCCTATGGAATTATTCAATGTAGTGCAAGGTTTGAGGTTCTTGCATATTCCTGGTGTTCTTCCTAACCCCCCCCCCCCCCCGCTTTGTCTGTACAGATACATTCATATAGACAAACATGCACAATTTAAATACAGTGTAAACCACTTCTGGTCTTTGACTGTAAATAAAGTAAATCATATTATTGCAACATGATCTACATGTGCCTATTCTTGAATCATGGTACCAAGATCATATCATCCCCATGTTGGAAGATCTATACTGCTGCTAGTTATTTTCTGGGCTCAGTTCAAAGTACTGGCTTTAATCTTTTCAGCTTGAAATGGTTTTGGATCTGACGCATTGCCTATCTTATTACAAATCTGCCTGGACTTTAAGATCTGAAGAAGAGACCCCTTTGAAGATGCTCCCCCTTGCAGAGGGCTGCTGTCAATGTCACTCTCAAATTGTGGAACTCTCTTTCTTTAAAACTGGAATTGATTTTCTTTTTTTGTTTTTAGAAAAGGTGTACAATTATACCTTGCAATTTAGTATTTGAAAGTGTTTTGATTGGGGTGGGATGATACTAGTTTGGCCTGGTTCTCTAGAACCTGTAACTGTAAAGAGCAGCTGATACTGAACCGGTTTGGTGTTTGGCCCACCCGCCTGCCCGGGCTCTAGGCTGTCCCTTATTCCCTGCTTTTCTCTCCTCAGCTTCTTTACGCGGCACAGCTGAAGTTGAAAAAGCAGGAAACAAGAGGATTTTCAAAGGCTGTGCACCCAAGTGCAGCGCTTGTCAGCTGTCCAGGTGGCACAGCTAATGATTTCTTGCAAATGCTACACACACGATTGTCCCCAGTTCCGAGAACTGGCAAATTGCTCCACTGCCTGACCCCTCCTCTCCCTACCCACTCACTCCTTACCTGGCATGCGAGCTATCCAATTTGCCTGGTTTGCTAAGTTACTATTTTTCTTTTTTTTCCCCCAACCATCAGCTGTTCTGCTCTGAGATTTAGATTATCTAGAAAGCAGGAAATCTTTGGATTTCTTGCTTTCTAGCTAATCTAAAAGCAGAGCCGAACCTTCCTTAGGACTGAAGCTTTTCAGTGCAGACTCAGTAGCTGATTGCAGAAAGATAGATCTTTAAATTAATCTGTGATTCTGTGAGCAATTCAATCTGCCTGCCTGCTTTGCCTACTTTTGGGTAAAAATTGTCCCTTTTTTTAGAAAAAAAAGTCAATATTTACATACATGGTAAGTTGTGAGTTAATTTTTTGAGTTTGTTTTCAAGCAAATTTTATATGACAGACTCAGGTAGCCGATAGCAGATAGATAGATCTCTTAATTAATCTGTGATTCTGTGAGCAATTCAATCTGCCTACCTGTTTTGCCTGCTTTTGGGTAAAGTTTTTCCTTTTTTAATAATAAAATCAATATTTACATAAATATTTGTAATACTGTATTTACATACAAGCCATACCCACCCAGTCACATGACCACCAAGCCACACCCATAAATTAGGCCACACCCACAGAACCAATTGTTAAGAAATTTAAATCCCACCCCTGGTTTTGATTAACTTGTAATATTAATGCATATTTATGATTTGGGTTGTTTTTAATATAATTATTATATTATTTTATTACTGTGGTGTACCTTAGTGATTCCTTCAAACAGCACTTCAAATAATAACCCAAATAAAACTGTATGGAAAAGATGGGAGGAATATTCTGGGGATTTTCAAAAAGGTAAACATAATCCAAATTTGCATTCTAGCTCATCTGGAAGCTTCCCAAAACACACACACATGTTGGCCATATTACCTACTGAAAAATTCACTTTCTTATCCATGCTGTTCATTGAAAATTCATGCACTAGCATGTTCTTAGAGAAAGGCAATTGGGTGAGCACTGTACATTTGAGATAAAATAAAGATACTGTCCTGATGTAGGATATTGCCACCCAGTCAGGTAAGATTTTTGCAGATTAATGGTAGGATAAAAAGCCCAGAGGCAACATCTATTAAGTCAGTGTAAGTATGTAAGAGTTTAAGAAAAGAAGGTAACATAGCAAATGGCAAAGGAAAAAGAAATTTCAGCACCATAGATTTGAAAGGAAATCACTATACGTAGATCTGGTTCTTAATTTCTGATGTCCAGAATGCAAACAATTTTTTCCCAGTAGGGCTGCCAATCATTCATAAATTCTGTAAGCTTGCTAAATCTCCTATTAGGTGAACAGTGCAAAGTTCAAAACAACTCAGTAAACTTAGTGTGTTCCTCTTTTGCTATTGCTAGCAGTTCATGTGCTGTTGTTGCTCTACTCCACAGCACAACCAGTGGTGGGATTCAAATTTTTTACTACCAGTTCTGTGGGCGTGGCTTGGTGGGCATAGCAGGAGAAGGATCCTGTAAAACCTCCAGTCAGAGGTAGTATTTGCCAGTTCTCCAAACTACTCAAAATTTCCACTACTGGTTCTCCAGAACTGGTCAGAACCCGCTGAATACCACCTTTGCTTCTAACTCTATTTTGCCTCTTCTGCCTCAATTCAGTTCAAAGGCCTCATCTCCTTTTTCCAGAATCTTCTGTTCTCAGTACTGTGAGATCTGAGTGCTACCCAAGCACACAGCCTTTAACTGTCAATCTTACAGCAAGCACATTTGATTAAATCTTTCCTTCTGTAAGCGAATAATGGAGGATATTTGTTTTTGCTTATTATTCACTAACAAAAGTGTTTACATTTTTTTCATTTATAAAAGACTCTAGGATCGGTAAGACAATCAGAAATTAAAAAGAGACAGGGAACAGATGTTCAAAATTCAAGATCAATTAACTGTCCTTGAGCATCCCCCAAATGATGATTTAGGTTCTAATTCTATCCTCATTGCTCACAGAATTCAGGGAAACAGCTTACAGTAATATAAGTCTGAAACTTTTCTCTACAATATTTTTACAAACTTTTGAATGATAAAGAATGTTAATTTATCAATTCTACAATGCAAGCATTTAGTGGTTAGAATGCAGTATTGCAGGCTAACTGCCCACTGCCAAGAGTTCATTCCTGACTGATTCAAGGTTGACTCAACCTTCCATCCTTCTGAAGTTAGTAAAATGAGGACTCAGATTGTTGGGGGCTATATGTTGACTCTGTAACCATTTAGAGAATGTTGTAAAGCACTATGACACAGTATATAATTCTAAGTGCTATTGCTCTTCATTCTACAGATGTATTTGTATCTTCAGCACCTCCCTTATTCTGTAAGTATCATGATTATGGAAGGCATATTTGGTGTAGTGGACTTATGTACCTCTTAGGAAAACAGTAATACAGCCAGGAATGCAGTAGTTGAAGATAATGATCATGGAACATATAAGAAAGAGAGACAGTTTTATGTTGTAATTAAGGCATCAGGCTAGACGCTTTTGAGACTGTGAATTCTAGTCCTGCCTTAGGCATGAAGCCAGCTGGATGATCTTGGGCCAGTCACCTTATCTCAACCCTAGGAAGGCAACAAAGGCAAACAACTTCCAAAATCTTGCCAAGAAAACTTCAGGGACTTGTCCAAACATCCGGAGTCAATACTGACTCAGAGGGACAATTAAAGGTAGTGTTTAATATCACAGTTGTGACCACAATTGCTAAGTGAAAAATCATGTGACCACAGTTATGCTTATAATTTTTTTCAGATTTCCTTTTCCACAAGTCCCCACCTTTTGGAATGCTCATCCTAGCACTGGGAGGGAATTAATTTTTGTATTGGAGAAGAAGGAATTATAACAGAAAATGCAGAAACATAGTGGGGAAATACACACTGAGAAGAATGCACTAAAGTTGGCTGTTTGTCTAGCCTGATGTTAGTACTGAATATAGAGCTGCTTGAGTGACAAATAAAAACCCAAGATGTGAAAATGATTTAAAGTCTTGTCAATTACAGGCAGCAGCTGAAAACCTACTAATTAAGACCACAGAAAGAGCTTGTTAACTTGCCTTAGCATTGTACTGTGGAGAAAAGCAGGTTGAGAATATCTTCCTGCAGTGAGGGGAAATGGATCATGCTCAAGACAACACATACTGACTGTATGGTGAAGATAAGACATGTGAACATTTACAAACTGTGAAGTTAGTAAATCTGGGCATTGGTCATGAAGTTACTTTTTCATCATCATAACTTTTGAAACTTTGGTTGCCTGAAGCAGTCACTAAGCAAGGTCTATCTCTATGATAGCCTTCCTTAGCCTAGTATCTTCTGGATTATTGGAGCTTTCTTTCAACAGACCTATAGGGAACTAAGCTGAAGAAGGTTGGTATAAGGAATCATATATGGGAAGAATTTAAAACATTTGAAACATGTTGTACAATGTATACATATTAAGTGTATGCTCATTTCTCTTTTTTTCATTTTAACTATATGTTAGATTTGTCTCTATTTCCCACATTAAAACTGGCACTACTTTCAATAAATCTATCTCTGCAATTGAAGAGTTTTTTAAATGCATAATTTATGATGCATTGCTTTGTACATGTTCTTTTTCCTGTGTCTCAGTCATGCAGGTATCATCACTCAAGAGCCATGCTGTGACTTTAATGCTTCTCACATGGATTAAATTGGATTTTACTGATGGCAAATACTATTTAATATGCTTTCATGTCAAAAAGGAAATCTGAAAAAGAAATGTTATGGTGTGCATTGAATGAAGCCTTTGTACAGCTTAATGTTACATTTGTATGAAGAAAGAACAACATTTTTATCTTGTACACACTTGTGTATATACTACTTAATGCTTTAAAGCATCTAAGGCAGGGCCAGGGGTAGAAAATGCTGAAGAGTGCTTTTTATCCCTGACTCAAATGGCAAAATTGTCCAGATCTTAAAAGGGTGTGCCATTCCTTTGCAAGAGAATAATTCCATGGCATTAGAATTTTATGTTCATCTCATTTCTGTCTTTTGTGTTTATATGAGGGATGAATGTGTCAAGGCTCTGGGTCCATATGGTTTGGCTTCTTACTGATGTGTTAACACACCATGAAACCGAACCACACCCATGCAATAGGCTTCCATTTCTTATCTCATTTATTAAGAACATGTGTTGGGATGCAACACATTTCTGTTACCCTCTAGACATCATTACCCATTATATGTAGATAGGCTATCCTTTCTTTTACAGTAAAATTGAATGACTTTGTGTGTTCTTCTATTTTAAGAGGAAAAACCACATCCCACGTTCATATACATTCAACAAGATCTTTACTATTGGCGTGATACTACTTAAAACTCCTGTTTTAAGTATATAGTATTCTTGCTAGAGCTCTGTGAAAAACCATGGTAAGTCTCTTTATAGTACTGCATATCCCACCTAGGATATGAAAAGCAGAGATGATCCAGAAAATAGAGATCCCTAGAAGAGTTTGAGTATTAGCTATCAACAGTTCTTCACAAAACTTAATAGGATGATTTAATAAGGAATTGCTACTGGTTTAATGAACTGCTGCTTCAAGCACACTCCCCAGCCATTCTATTTGACTTATGCCAATGTGAGTTTTAAAGCTCTGTTAGTTAATTTTATTACATTTTTCTAATAATTCAAACTTGAACAACCAGGACTCCACATGGCCCTGCACTTTCCTTTTGCAACTCCAGAGCCATCTCTGACAGGGATGACCAAAATCACCAATGCAGTTTCCTGCCATTTTGAAGTGGGAAAAGCAAAGTGTAGCACAAACTCCAAAGAACTTAATACAAGTTAGACAACAAAGGAAATACTCTCCCTCAAATAGCCTCGCTAGACCATTTTGTACCATTGCCTCACCCACGGCCACCTTTGCCCCCTGTTAGATGAGGTCCAGCCCTTCATCATTCACCAGCAAAAGGTCACCCTCTCCTATGGATGCAGCACTTTTTCAGAGCTTTAGATTATGTCTTCCTCTGTTTTCTTTTTTAAAGAAAATAGAAAAGAGGATACATCTCTACAGAACCTCTGGGACACGATGAAGTCCTACACAAGAGGCTTGATAATAGACTATACAAGGAAAAGAAATATAAAACAGAAAAAGACTTTCAAAACATTGGAAGATGATTATAAAAGATTGGAAAAAGATCTCCAGAAGTACCCGGAAAAAACATTAAAAATAAAATGGATACAATTAAACATAAAATGAGACTAATAGAAAAAGAGGAACTAGCACAAAAAATTTAAAAAGCTAAACAGAACTACTTTGAAGATGCAAATAAACCAGGCAGATGGCTAGCCTATAAACTGGAAAGGAAAGAGAATCAAGAAGGATTAGTCAATTAATAAATGAAGAAGGATATGTTTGCATGGCTGCCAACTCTCACGCAATCAGCGTGAGACTCACGCAATTCAACCAATTTTGACTGTCTCACTCTGATAAACGAAATCTCACGCTAAACCCCCAAAATGGAATGCACAAAAATAAATATATCTCTACATTCTCTGATATTCCGAATATCGATATGCCCAAGCCCAAAGTTTCGAGAAGTGAAGCCTCCGATCCTGGGCGGCTTCAGAGGGCGAACAGAGCATGTGCGAGAGGACGTTGCCCGCATTGATTTCTGTACTGGGGTGAGGAGAGAATTCCACGCTGCAGGAAGCGGTTGCTCCTTTCCGCTCTAGGATGTCACAACTCTCTGGGCTTAACCCTTGCGCTGCACTCTGCTCTGGCAGGCGGAGATGAGAGAGACGAACTCTCTATCCCCCATGAAGTACGACTACAGGGCATCCCTGGGCCTTTCTCGAGAGCTGAGCTCCCATCATCCCCTCCCCGCACCCGTCTGGTCTCAAGGCCGCTGGGATTGGGGCGCAAAGGCACGTCCCTCTCCGGCCTCCCTCTCGCAAGGGGAGCTGCCATGGCTGGCCTCTTGCGCGCCTCGGCTTCTCTCGCTCCCCAGCCTGATGGGAAGTCCCTGGAGAGGGAGGGGGAAGAGGGGGAGGGCTCCTTCCCGGGTACATTGTGTCCCTCCCCCCGCCCTTTGCACCTAGATATGCGCCCCCCCAGCCTCCCCTGGGTCCAAGAGGCTGCAAGAGGGTCTGGCAGGGAGGAGCCTCTCCAGGAAGGGGGTCCCGCCAGAGGGCAGGCTGGAGCGGGGCGGGGGGGCTCGCAAGGAGGGGGGGTTCCTGTCCCCTCCGAGCCCCAATCGCAGCCGGTGCAGGAGTTTCTCTCTTTTTAGGCTTCTTTCCCCACTTGATGCCAGGAACGTTTGGATGCTCTTTGGGAGCCCCTGGGAAGGAATCTCGCCTTGAGGGGTCTCCCCACAAATGCCAAGCAAAGGGGGGGGAGTGGCCACTGTCCTCTCCTCTCCTCCCCCAGACAATCCAGGACTTCCCTGCAGGGGAGCAGCTGATGGCAGCATTGTTGGGGGTCCCATGCACAGACTGGGAGGGGGGCGTTTGGGGAGTGAAGGACACCAGCCTCCCCCCCCATTCTGTTTGTGTGTGTGTGTGTGTGTGTGTCCATCTGCCTGCCTGGCCCTTTCCGACCCTTCAGCTGGACTGTGAGGCTGGTGGGTCCAAGACTCAGCCTGGATCCCCCTCCCCTCCGCAGGTGGGAGGCCCAGAGGGTGGGAGAGGGCTGGGAAGGGCCGTTTCTGCCCAGCTCCAAGGCCGGGAACCCTGGCAAGGCCCCCTCCCCCCCCTGGGCCATGTGAGGGAGGCTTCTGTGGCCCTGAAGAGGCAGCCTGGAGGGGCCGGATCCCAGGCACTTGGGACGCCCCTCTCAGCCAGGGACCCTGGAGGAGGAGGAGAGCCGGAGCAGCCCAAAGGGACGGAGCAGATGGGCAGAGGCCCAAGAATGTGGACCCTTTCCGGCCAAGATGGTCAGTGAACTGCATTATTAATATCTTACAAATCCGGTTCAAGTACATTGGTGCTGCTTGCATGTATGTATGTATGTATATGTCCAAATCATGACTAAAGTATGCATCAGATTGCACCATTTAAAATGTAAAATTGTCAAAGCTCCCTACCGTGGAAGGGGGGACACCCCCCTTCCACACCATCCCCCCCTCGGTCGCTTCGCTCCCTCGCAGTGTCTCACTCCGAACTATCACTCAAGGTTGGCAGCCCTGGTTTGCTATGGAAATGAGAAGAAAAAAAATTATACAAGATTACGATGGAAAAATTTATTTTCAAGAGAATATTCCAGAAGAAAAAGTTAAGCAATATTTAAAGCAAATTTACCTCAGATATCTAAAGATACTGAAACAAAGCTAGAAGGGAATATAACAATGATGGAATTAACAGAAGCCTTAAAAAACAAAATGTTGGAAAAGCACTAGATCCAGATGGTTTACCAGTGGAATTTTATAAGACTTTTCAAGAAATATTGAATCTTCACCTATTAGAAGTTATGAACGAAGTTATACTAAAGAAAAGAATACCCAAAACATGGACAGAAGCATATATTACACTTATACCGAAGGAGAATACAGACCTGCAGCAAGTTAAAAGTTATAGACCTATATCCCTATTAAATTCAGACTATAAAATTTTTGCTTCAATTCTGACAGAAAGACTAAAAATATATTTAAATAATTGTATTCATATTAACCAAAATGGATTCCTGCCAGAGAGACAAATCAAAGATAATGTGAGAATTATTTTGGATACTCTGGAATACTATGAGGCACATCCTGAAAAGCAAATGGTCTTGATGTTTCTAGATGCACTGCCTTTGACAATGTGAGTTGGTGGTTCATTTTATTTCAATTGATACAAATGGGCTTTGGTAAAAAAATTTATCCAAGCATTGAAACAATATACCCTGAACAAACTGCAAAGGTTATGGTAAATGGCAAGGTTGTCCACTGTCACCTCTGCTGTTTGTGTTAACATTGGAAGTGTTGAATAGGAATATTAGAGAAGACAAAGAAATAAAAGGAATGAAAATCAAAAAGGAAGAGTATAAATTGCAAGCCTTTGCAGATGACCTGGTATTCATATTAGAAGATCCATTGGAAACAGCAACTAAATTAATAGGAAAAATAGAAGAATATGGAAAAGTAGCAGGTTTGAAAATAAATAAAGATAAAGATATTAACAAAGAATATGTTAGCAAGACGAAAGAAAGAGTTGGAAGAAGATTTAGAAATACAGGTCACAAACAAGGTTAAGTATTTAGGGATATACATTACACCAAGATGTAGCACACTGAAGGAGGATAATTATATTAAACTCAAACAGCAGATTGCGACAGATTTGACAAAATGGCAAAATTTACAATTATCATTGATTGGGAGAATATCTACAATTAAGATGAATGTATTGCCTAGAATTTTATATCTATTCCAGACAATTCCAATATGACTAGGGAAAGAGTTTTTTGAAGACTTAAATAGAATTGTGCTGAAATATATCTGACAAGGTAAAAAAGCAAGAACAAAACTAAAACTGTTACAAGATGCAAGAATAAGAGGAGGGTTTGTCTTGCCCAATTGGGAGTTGTATTACCAGGCGACAAGTCTGATGTGGGTAAAGGAATGGATAACATTAAGGAACAGTAGACTATTGACCTTAGAAGGGCATGACTTGCTGTTGGGATGGCATGCTTTCCTTTGGTACAAGGGAACTAAAACACAGGGGTATTTTAGAAGACATTACATTCGAGAGGCATTGTTTTTGAATTGGGAGAAGATAAAAAGACAATATTATTTAAAAATTCCATTATGGATATCTACCATTGAAGCTTTTTCTTATCCAATAATATATAAAAAGGAACAAACAATTAGATGTGGTGAGATATTGAATGAAAAGGGTGAACTTAAATCTATACAAGCATTGGAAGAACAAGATGTAAAAATGAACTGGTTTTCATATTTGCAAATACAAGCTAGATTTGACAAAGATGTTAAAACAGAAGGTATTTATGATAAGTTGATTGATTTAGACAAAATTTTGATGGGTACTGATGGAAAGGTAATTAAAAAATTATATGGACATTTATTAGAATTTAAATTGGAGGAGGAAAAAGTTAAAGAAACGATGATTGCCTGGGGGAAAAATTTTGGATATGGGAATGATTTAGAAAAATGGCAAAAATTGTGGTCTCAAAATTATAAAATGACAATGTCAACTGCATATAAAGAAAAGTTGTATAAGATGTTTTACAGGTGGCATCTACCCCCAATGAGACTTGCGAGAATGTTTAAGAATAAATCAGATAAATGTTGGAAATGTCATCAGATACCTGACTCGTATTACCATATGTGATGGACATGCTCGGACACAAAAAAATATTGGACTAAAATCCATACATGGTTGGAAATGATAAAACAACACATAGACTTTAAACCAGAGATTTTTTTATTGGGAATTATACTGGAAATATATAACAAAGAGCTGAAATATTTGATTGTACATGTTTTAACAGCGGCTAGAATTGTATTTGCTAAGAATTGGAAAAACGATAAAATACCTATGCAGGAGGAAGTTATTAAGAAAATTATGGACTGTGCTGAAATGAGTAAATTGACATTTGAAATTAGAGAACAAGAAGATAAACAATTTTATATGATATGGGATTTGTTTTATCAATAGTTGGACAAAAATACGTAGTAATGTAATAGACTAGATAATTCTGTAATAGAAATTTAATAGATTGATATAAAATATAATATAGACATATAGAACCATTGGTTGAAAGTATAACATAAATTTTAAGATAAAGTTTGGAATATCTCGTATAAAATGATGGAATAAATAGTTTAGTCATGGATGATTAATAACTGATAAATATATAAGCATATGTTAGTTTAACAATGTGAAAATTGATATAAACTGTAAGTAATGACTACAAAAGGATAGCACAAAAGATTTGTAACCAACTGACACAGTGTATGTATACAAAATGGAAGATGGTTTTATGTTTTGTTTTGGTATATGTTTGTCTTAAAAAAAAACTTTAAAGAAAAGATTATGCCTTCCAAAAATAATGCTCAGGAACTATCATCACTTTTATCATTTCCCATGATAAAATCAATTTAACCACTGTAGCCCAATACAGATAGACCTAGCTTTGCTCCAGTCCCAGGAAAACAGGAGGAGAAACCAGGGATCCAGGGCAAAGAATGCAGAATCCTTCTCTGCTCATCCTGCTTCTTTGTCGCTCTTTCCTTCGGCTAGTAATTTTTTATTTCTTTGTAAATACATACCTTTCTCATGGGAATTGGGAAAACAAGCTTCTCCTAGTGCAGGGCTGTCAAACTCCTGGCCCACAGACCAGATGTGTCACGTGCTGGCCACGATTTAGCAAAGGGAAAAAAAGTCCCAAGACGTTATGTGAAGCCGCCGTGACGGCATAAGCTTGACACCTCTGTCCTAGTGAATTTGCAAGGAAAATACCACTGGAGATAGAAGATTACAATAATCACCTTTTTTAGATCTCTAATTTTTAGAGCCTTATATGTTGCTGCTGCATATAGATTGCTCCTCAGGAGATATTTACCTTAATAGGAATGAAGATGGTGTGCAGGTATTCACGACAAGGCTTTCCAATTGCCTGCCTAGCTTCTCATGGCAGAAATGACCAGAACCTTTAGAGTAAAACAACTCGCTTCACCTACTAATTTGCAAAGCAGCAATCTCCCTTCCCAATTTTGTATGCCTCCCTCAATAATTTCAGGAACAAACACAGCATTAAGCATTCAGGCAATTCATTAATTACATATGCTGTGAGGCCATGTTTGCTTAAGATGATGATTTGCTAAAATCTCAAAATTATCAGAGGATATTTAATCTGTGGAAGCTAATGATAAGAATTTTTCTCAGAAAGCTTGAAATCACTTTACAATACTTGGAATAAAATGCTCAGCTGAAAATAGCAACTTTTAAACGTGAGAGCAAACAACCAAAAAACCAGCATGGGAACCAGGTTGCATTTTGCATTAATCATGAATCAGAAAAGATTATAATTAATGGGGGAGGGGCTAAAGCAGGAAAGAAAGAATATCCCCTACACACACACACACAGAGAGAGAGAGAGAGAGAGAGATCTTGACCAGGATCAATTCCTTTTGCAGTTCTGGCTTCATTTGTTTATGGCTTGTATGCACATACACAAACAACGTCACATTATTGAAAATTCCACAGTATAGGAGGCACCTGACTCTGAAATCTAACTCGACATTTTTTACTCCTTATGATTATGGTGTCCATAATGATCTGATTGAATTCCTGTTACATTATCAAAATAAATTGAGTAAATAGAACTTATTTAGGATCCAATCTGAATCCATACTGGGACCGGAGATTTAGTCTTCTAAGCTTTCAGGCTTGTGCTGAAGCCTATCCTCAGGGATCTTTCTCTCTCTGTCAAGGAATGTGTGCACTGGGCTGTTCTATGTATAGTATTTATGTGGTGCCTGATTGTATGTGGCTTAGTTGTTAATTGGAGAGTGGATGGCTGGCTATCAAGTTGTTGGTTGTTGTTTTCTTGTGCTGCTGTGCCCTCGGCTCCTAAGTTCCTAGTAAGCTGGTGATGAGAGATGTTTCCTGAGGATGGGCTTAGCAGAGAACAAAAGGTTGGAAGACTAAACCTCTGGTGCAGGTGACCGACTCAGATTGGATCCTGCAACATTATCCTGGGACACGTATATGTGTCTTTATTTGTGTGAATTTGTTTAGTTTAATTTACACTCTCCCTGCCTGCAAAGAGAAAATACATCTTCAGGATTTAGGCAAAAACATAAACATAAAAATCCGACTGGATTTGAAATGGTAAACCATTTCCTCTTATGGTTAAAGGGTTTGGTTTACTGAGTTTAAGACTTTTTTTTTTTTTTTTTAGAAATTGAAAAAGCATATTTGCACTAGAGTTACTGTCTGCCTTTCCTTAATGTGAGAGTTTCCAAGTATAAATGGCTGTGGATATGGTATAAACAACCATTAAAACAGATTCTATTACCCCCAAAAGGCTATGCTTTACTGAATTGTTGTTTCATCTGCACCAGGTTTTAATTTACTGACAGTTTGGTTGACTTTTTCGTTTTGGCACTATTATTGCTGACCTCCTTTTTTCACTTAAAGGCAGTGGCCATTGTATTTTTCAGAAATGTCAAAGACTTTCCCTGACTCCTCCATATTGTTCTTATCTCTGAAGTTGCCAAAAGTCAGATATTTCAGAAAGCAACCCTGCTTTATTATTGGATCTAACTGAGCAATCAACTTTTGCTATTTAACAAGCAAGCAGGACTCCGTGACAGCTCCGCAATTTCTGGGAGCTAGATTGGACTTGAGCTGGATATGCTGTGTCAGGCTAACAAACACTCCACAAGATCTTAAGGGAAAAGAAAAACCTTTCCAGCTATACTTTGCTAACACAGCTGGCTCGAGACTGAATTTGATACATTGTGAATGTATTCACTCACAGATCATGCTGAACTCCAGCAAACATACATAAGCAGAGGGATCTATATTGTTTAGCAGGATTGCAGTGTCAGTCTGAACTGGGTGCAAAAGATGCATAGGACAAAAGAACCAGAAATCTCAGGCAGAGACAGAACCAATTGCCTACAGAATCCTAAGATGCTGACGTGAGACACCCTGTATGGTTTACCATCACTAAAGGATTTTAACAGGCTTGGGGTTTGGAAGTGAATGGGGTTTGACTGTTGCTGCGTCCAACCATTGGCAGCAAGAACTTTTCTACTGCAAATCTCTTGATGCTCAGTCAAGAGGTCCTGCCTGCCCAGCTTCAGTTGCTCTGGGCACTCTGATGGGTAAGAGTTTCTCCAAGCTGAGCTTGACCCTTAGTTAACTTCATGGACAAGTCTTTGCAGCTTTCTAGGTGTTGATATGGAAACTTTTGTCTTCTGGTTGTTTGTTTTTTAACCTCCCAGTCTACTCTACAGGATGGATTTCTTTGTGGTCTCCCATGTAAGTGTGAATCATGTTCATCCCTAATTTTCTGAACATCAGCCTAGGTCATTTTGAGGCATATTATGAAGTTAAAGATCCTTTGTTTCATCCATAGAAAAACATCTACATTTGGAGTAAAAGAAGCATGTGATGGTGGAGTATTTTTGTTATAGTTTCACAGAATCACCCAAGTTGCTCAGGCACTCTCTTATATGCCACAGCATATACGTCCAAGCAAACAATTAGCAAACTTCTTACAAAACATATAAGATATAAAAAAAAAAAAAATTACTTGGGCCATCCACTTGTTAGGTTTTCAGATAACAGTAACTGAAAATCATGTGCTCTTCTTGGCTGTTTGCAAGCCTGCTTCATGTTAATTTTAACTCTTCTATGTCGAAATACAAAATGCTCCTGCCTTCCACTGTTTGGCCAAAGATCTTACCTTTGTGGGTAGATATAACTTGCATGCGAGGTATTTGGGGGAAAAAAAAAAAATCCAGTCTAAGGAGCCATTAACAGTCATTGTGAATAATCAAGGTCCAGAGGTCTTCTCATGGAGTGAAAGAATCACCAGTGTAGGATATAGTGGTGGGATTCAAAAAAAAATTACTACTGGTTCTGTGGGCATGGCTTGGTGGGCATGGCAGGGGAAGGATACTGTAAAATCCCCATTTCCATCCCACTCCAGAGGAAGAATATATTGCAAAATTTCCATTTCCACCCTCCTCCAGGGAAGGTAACTACAAAATCCCTGTCAGCCTCAAGATATCTTCCATATTTCATACCTTCTGCATCCAAACTATTGCATCTTCTCTGCTGCCATGCTATACTATTTCTTTCGGCTGTCATTAGCAACAGGGGGAGGTGGGAACTTGGAGGGGAAGAGAACTGGAGGTGTTTTGCATTCCTTGGCTGTGGGTAGCAAGGGGAGGGGGTATATGATTTCTTGTCTTTAACTTTCCATTTCTTGGCTAGCTTCTATCCCCTTTTGCGCAGCTGCGAACTTTATCAAAATATGTCAAGGTCAACGGACAGAGACCTCATCACCACCTGAAGATGGCCACATGATCATATTCAGTACTTTTAATTGGAAGAGTTATTTGGACTTTGGGGGGTGGGAACAATTCCACTCCTTTGTATATGTGATCTGCGCGCCAATTTCTCAGTTTCGGAATTAAATCTGTAGCTTCCACTTTGATTTCCAGTAAAAGGATAACTTTACTCTAACCCATGGAGTCTGACTATTTCTTTCTTGGATTTTGAAGGGAGCACACACTGACATTATTCCGAAACTCTCACCCATCAACCCACCCGGAGAAAATATCAACTTTTCTTCCGAGGGGGTTTCACCTCATGTCATCTCCAGCCAGCGATGAAGATGACTAGGGAGCTGCGGGGGGGGGGCAGCCGATGCTGCTACCAGAGATGCCGGCTGCTGACCTGCTGGCCGACCTTACTCTGGAAGAAACTCCAGCTGAGATGCCCAGATGGTTGTTAGGGGTTGGATGGAGAGACCCTGAAGACCCCTGGGATCACTGTAAGTCAAAGAGGCGCGAGGGAACGGCTGTGGCAAGAGAGGGAGGAGATGGAATGCAGGCTGGATCAAGCCGGGAAATTCCTTATGGACGTTTCTGAGAAGCCTGGCATGGCTCCATGGTATGAGGGGGAAGGGGAGCGAGTTCAGCCTGGGGAAGTCGAGCTGTCCCCACCCACCCCTAGCCCAGCCTACGCCAGCGCAGCCGCCCGGGGAGCCCCAGCAATAGGTGTGATTCCTGGAAGACGCCACCTGCCCCCGTTAAATGTGAAGTTTGGAAGAAATCCCAAGGATTTGGGGTTTTTCCTGGTACAAGTCGGGAGCTACATGGCAGAATATGAAAGGGAATTCACCTCTGAAGCAGCCAAAGTGAGATGTGTTACCAGAACCATGGAGGGGATGGCAGCAGACTGGGTGGTGACTTTGTATAATGATAACTCCCCCCAACTGCAGAGCCTCAATGTTTTCATGACTGCATTGAGGAGGAGGTTTGAGGACCCTCTGACAGAGAGAAAGGCCAGGATCAGAATGAAGACCCTTGTCCAAGGGGGGAGATCGGTTGCTGACTACACCCAAGAGTTCAGACAGCTGGCATACCACATCCGAGGCTGGTCCCAAGGGGCCCTGATAGAAGCCTACAAAGACGGCTTAAATGAAGATATTTACCACATGTGCATCTCCAGAAGGGATCCATATGATTTGCAGTTGTGGTACTTGCTAGCAGAAGAAGTAGAAATAGATCTAAACCAAAGCAGAACAGAGGAGGCCCCGTATGGAGCAAACCGCTCCCCGCATGTCTCCAAGGGACCCCTAACCTTTGTAAAGGGGGAGTGATGGCAAGAGCCAAATCCACTGCCTGTTTTCGTTGTGGGAAGGAGGGCCACCGGATTGCGGATTGCCGGGTCAAGCTGGATCCAAAGGGAGTGTGGGGCCCAGGGAGGAAGCCCGAAACCCCCCCAACCAAGCCTTACGAAACCAGGCTAAAGATAGGGGAGGTTGTAGAGGTCGCCCCTCTGGCGGGAGAGGACCTGGGACCTCTGACTCCCCTCGAAGAGAGCGAGACCGACTCGGAAGATGACTTCCTGGTAAGTCCTAACCAAGGGCCCATGACCATCCCAACAAAGTCAAAGGTGCCCACCTCAGGGACCTAGGGGGAGATGTTGGCCTTATTGGACTCAGGGTGCACGAGATGCATGATTAGCATGAAAGTAGTCAAGGGTATGGGCATTGGACTGAGAACTTTAAGAACGCCCATATCCTTTTGCCAACTGGATGGATCTGAGGTGGGAGGTTGCCCTGCACGTTTTATAATGGAATCCCTGGAGATGACTATGGGAACCCACCATGAGACCCTGTGTTTTATTGTGGCCCCTGTGTTTTATTGTGGCCCCTGTGTTTTATTGTGGCCCCTGGACCGATCGGCAACCGGAAAGGGAGGAGCAGTCCCACCCGGAAGGGGAGGAGAAATCCCATCCAAAGCTTCAAAGCCCGGATGAGACAGCTTCCGCAGGTGCCAAGCATGTGGAGGGGGAGGAGACAATCCCAAAGGAGTACTGGGACTTAAGAGAGGTGTTTAGCGAGGAGGCCTCGGATGAGCTTCCCTCTCATCAGTCAACCGATTGTAGTATTGAATTTCTACCGGGGGTGACGCTCCTGAAATCAAAGCTGTACTTGATGACACCATGGGAGCTGGAGGAATTGAGATCGTTTATCGACAAGAACTTGAAACATGGTTTCATCCAACCCGCTAGACCTCGAGTGGCGGCCCCTGTGATGTTCCGCGAGAAGAAGGATGGCTCCAAACGCTTGGCGGTTGACTATCGAAACCTAAACACCGTGTCCATGGAGAACGTGTATCCCCTCCCTCTGATGAAGGCTATGTTAGCCCACCTGGCCAAAGGGAAGATTTTCACAAAGTTGTACTTGAGGGAGGCGTGCTACCAAATCCGAATTAAAGAGGGAGATGAATGGAAAACTGCGTTCAACTGCCCGATGGGTTGTTTCCAGTTCAATGTTCTCCCTTTCAGCCTACAGGGAGCACCAGCTGTTTTCATGTAAATGATCAATCAAGTGCTCCATGAACATTTATACAAGAGGGTTATGGTCTACCTTGATGATATCTTTATCTACACGGAGACTAGAGACGAACATGTGAAACTGGTACGCTCCATGCTGCACAAACTGCGGGCTGCCAAATTGTACGCCAAACTGTCCAAATGTGAGTTCCATCAAGAAAAAATCGACTACCTGGGATATCGTATCTCACCTGAGGGCATTGAGATAGACCCCGAGAAGATGTGAGCCATATTGGACTGGGCTCCACCGAGAACCCGAAAACAGCTTCAAAGTTTCCTTGGATTTGCTAACTTTTACCCGCAATTCATCCCGTCTTTTGCTAAAATAGCCATGCCCATCACCAACCTCCTAAAGACCAAGGGAGAAACAAAACCAAAGCCCAGCCAACCGTTGAATTGGTCCATGGAGTGCCAAGCTGCTTTTGAAAAGTTAAAAAGACTATTTGCTGCAGAACCAGTGCTGAAACACCCAGACATGGACGCCCCTTTCGTGATCCAAGCTGATGCGAGCGATGTGGCTGTGGGGGCAGTCTTACTTCAATTAAACGAGAAGGGGACACTACAACCGTGCGCTTACACCTCCCGTAAATTAACTGACACTGAAAGGAGATGGGCTGTTTGGGAGAAGGAAGCTTTCACAGTCCATTGGACCTTACTTACTTGGAGGCACTTTTTGGAAGGAGCAAAGCACCCATTTGAGGTATGGACTGACCATAAGAATCTAGAGGCCTTAAAAACACCTCGGAAGTTATCCCCTAAGCAGGTTAGGTGGGCTCAGTATTTCAAGCGATTCAATTTCTCTCTGAAATACATCCCAGGAAGAAAATTTTTTATGGCAGATGCTTTGTCTAGAATGCCTCAATACAACAGTGTTTGTAAAGAAGTGAAAAGGCTGATTATGTCAACCACACAGTTGGCTGCCCCAGTGGTTACCAGGGAGCAAAACAGGAAGCAAGACAGGGATCTGTCCAGTGACCTGATGGAACATTTCAAGGAGGCCTTTAAAATGGATGAGTGATTCTTGGCAAATGCGAATAACTGCACCGTTCGCGATGGTTTAGCCTGGGTAGGTGCGAAATTTTACGTACCACAAACCCTGAGACGCCAAGTGTTACAACAAACTCATGACTCCAAGGCAGCTGGTCATTTTGGGTTTGTGAAGACCCTACATCTGGTGAAATGGCAGTTCTGGTGGCCTTCATTGAAAAAGGACATTGAAACTTATGCAGCGAGCTGTCCAGTTTGCGCCTCAGCAAAAAGACCTCCTGGTAAACCACCAGGTCTGTTGCAAGATGTGGCTAGGCCAACTGCTCCTTGGAGGGAAATTTCCATGGACTTTATAGTGGACTTACCCGAGAGCACCGGGAACACAGTCATCTGGGTGGTGACCGACTTGTTCTCCAAACAAGCACATTTCATACCTTGCTCCAAGATTCCCTCGGTGAAATCGCTGGCCAGATTGTTCATTATACATGTCTATAGGCTGCATGATGTCCCTGAGCGTGTAGTTTCTGACTGATGGGTCCAATTTACCTCAAACTTCTGGAGGGAATTTTTGAAGTTAATAGGCTCCACCCAGGGCCTAAGCTCCACCCACCATCCCCAAACTAATGGGGACTAACGGGGTGCTGGAGCAATATCTCAGGTGTTACATAAACTATCAGCAAGACAACTGGGTGGATTTACTGCCATTTGCGGAGGTGGCATATAACAACTCTGTCCACAGCAGTACTGAATTCACCCCCTTCAAAGTGGCAATGGGGCAAGATTTTGTGCCCATACCTGGACTTCCTCGTGAAAGACCCAATGTGCAGTCGTTGGACGACTGGATATCTCAATTTCAACTCAATTGGCTGGTCGCTCGTAAAGCTTTGGACGAGGCGCACCAGTCTCATAAGAAATTTGCTGACAGGAAGAGAGCCCCACAGAAGTCTTACCAAGTGTGCGACAAAGTGTTCCTCTCAACTAAATTTTTGTAGACCACCCAGAAATCGAAGAAATTGGGTCCTAAGTATGTGGGCCCTTTCCCTATTGAGTGAATTGTAAATCCTGTGACTGTTCAGTTGACTCTACCAAAAACTCTTTGTCGTATTCATCCAGTTTTCCACATGAGCTTGTTAAAACCCAAACATACTTGTACATTGAGACCGACCCAGACTGATCCCTCCGTACCATTGTTGATTGAGGGTGAACAACATTTCAAGATTAAAGAGGTTTTAGACTCTTGGAAATGGAGGGGTCGTCTCCAATATCTTGTAGCTTGGAAACATTTTCCTCCATCCTATGCTGAGTGGGTAAATGAGAGGGACATTAGGGCTCCTGAACTGCTCAAGAACTTTTATACAAAATACCCTGATAAACTATAGAAGCGTATGCAATTGTTAACGTATTTTTATGTTATTTTCTCTTACAGGGACTAATGTCCTTTTTCTAGAGGGTCTGAATGTCAGCCTCAAGATATCTTCCATATTTCATACCTTCTGCATCCTAACTATTGCATCTTCTCTGCTGCCATGCTATACTATTTCTTTCAGCTGTCATTACCAACAGGGGGAGGTGGGAACTTGGAGGCGAAGAGAACTGGAGGTGTTTTGCATTCTTTGGCTGTGGGTAGCAAGGGGAGGGGGTATATGATTTCTTGTCTTTAACTTTCCATTTCTTGGCTAGCTTCTATCCCCTTTTGCGCAGCTGCGAACTTTATCAAAATATGTCAAGGTCAACGGACAGAGACCTCATCACCACCTGAAGATGGCCACATGATCATATTCAGTACTTTTAATTGGAAGAGTTATTTGGACTTTGGGGGATGGGAACAATTCCACTCCTTTGTATATGTGATCTGCGCGCCAATTTCTCAGTTTCGGAATTAAATCTGTAGCTTCCACTTTGATTTCCAGTAAAAGGATAACTTTGCTCTAACCCATGGAGTCTGACTATTTCTTTCTTGGATTTTGAAGGGAGGACACACTGACAATCCCATTCCCTCTCCACCCCACTAACCTGCTTTCCAGCTCTGTTCTCCTGTGCAGAGCAACAAAAGAAGACCCAGACGATCAGCTGGGACTTGGGAGGCAGAGAATAGATGGGGGTAGGGTCAACCAGAGGTGGTATTTACTGGTTCTCCGAATTACTCAAAAATTCTGCTACCGGTTTTCCAGAACTGGTCAGAACCTGCTGAATACCACCTCTGGTATAGTCCATGGGCCAGGCCAGATATCGGTACCATCTTGGGTGACCAAATCTTAATGGTACTAAAATGTTTATGGGTCCATACCAAGTACATTAAGATGTGATAGCCTTTTCAGATATGTAGCTTTGTATGTTTTTTAAGAAACCATCAATTTGACTGAATAGCGGCCTTGTGATATCACATGATAACACATATATTTGCGAAATGAAGCTGTAAATCATTAGAATTAAACCTAATTGATGTTGATAATTTATTAAAATCATGTGCAGAGACTTTTTGTGGTAAATGTAGAGCATCATAGCAAATTAAAATGTATTTCGTAAATTGCTAATATGTTTTTTTTTTCTCTTCCAACATCGTTACAAAGAGTTTTGAACTCAATTTCTCAATGCGGACTACTGTTGAATAATTGCAGTTCTCTGTTATATTGTGACAAACTACTAAGACCCACATGATGGATTCAAGTGGAGACAAGGCCACTGCATTGCCAAAGAAAGGAGTGCGGCCAGGCTGCATTATTCACTGTTCTGGTGAAGACACGTCTACCTTCGTGTTACTAAAAGACTTGGACTCATGGAAGACACTGCTAAGAGCAGCAGAGATTAGACAACATGCTCCACTTCTGGACATTGCAAAAGACTTGGAAGAAGGCCAAATACCGCAGATCCAGTATCATCGCAAATGTCGCAGCATCTTTACCATGAAGAAGACTCTCGACTCCATCCTTTCTAAAGACAGGCCGAGTGCAGAAGAACAGACTGGTGTCCATGGTGTCAGAAGATCATCTAGGGATGCACCGAGTACATCAAGAGTGTATGACAAGACATGCATCTTCAGCTGCAAGTCAAGCAAGTACCTGAAAGGAAGACAGACAAGGGAACCTATCATCCAGTGTGTTGAGTTACGTGCAGATGACAGAATCCGCAGTGCAGCAACCCAAAAAATGGACCAGCGAATCCTCGCGTTGTTAAGCAGAGACCTTGTTGCCGCAGAGGGGCACTACCACAAGTCGTGCTACAAAGTGTATACAAAGGAAGGGGCATCCACCAGTTCTGGTGCATGCGATGAGCAGGAGCAGTCTGAGCAGGCAGTATACGAGGAAGCCGAGAAACAATCCTACGAAGAGCTATTCCTATATATCAGGAATGAACTCATTCTCAACCCTGAGGTGCTGCCTATGACAGATCTGACAGCTAGACTTGAGAAAGCCATGCACTCTCGCGGAATTTCTCAGATCAGACCATCAACCAAGAAACATGTCCGTCGTAAACTTGAAAGTGAGATAGGAGGATCGCTTTGCTTCGTTTCTGATGAGAAAGGGAAGCTTCTCATATATCCAGAGAGCTTGTCATTTGATGAGCTTGTCAAGCATGCCTACAGACTAGGGAAAGAACTCCACGAAGCAAGGGCTGCCAACTCTGGGATCTTCTTGAAGCCTACAAGATTGGAGAGGAAGCGTACGAAACCTTCAAGCAAGAGCGCTTGCAAGAAGATATCCCATCTACACAGTTCCATGACAGGATGAAAAAGAAGAAGCTGCACACTTTCTCTGACATCAGGAAGAAGACGAACACCAAATTTGGCCGTGGCAAAGAGTTGGTGCTAAAGGCTGACAGAAACCTCTTTGGCCAGATGGTTCTGATTGCTGAGACCAGAAAGCTGCAGATGGGTGAAGTCTTGGCCCATCCACTGGGACCTTTACCGTGGGCACTGGCCAATGGTGATGGGTCACTCCGCAAGACCAACAAAGCGGCCCTTGCAAGAGAGTTGGAAAAGAATGTCGCCCCAGCTGAAGTGATCCCAGAGCCATCAGCGACCATCATTGATGGGATGAGCCTGGTCCAGAAGCTGAAAGGGAATGACCAAACCTTCTTGCAGCTGGCAGAATCAGCCTTGTCCCATGTCATCCATGAAGGTTCTAAGAGCCATCGTGTAGATATTGTCTTTGACGTCTACAAGGAGATGTCCATCAAAGATGTCGAACGAGCCAACAGGGGTGCAGGCACAGGAATCCAGTTCAAGGACATTGCACCTGGGCACAAGATTCAGCAGTGGCGGAAGATCCTATGCAGTCCAGCTAACAAGACAGCCTTGATCAAGTTTCTTGTGGAGCAGTGGAAGGATCCAAAGCTGAGGGAGAAGCTCCGAGACAAGGTTCTCTTTGTTACCTGTGAGCATCTGTGCTTCAAGATCACCAAAGAACACTGGGAAGAGGTCTCAGAATTGAGATCATCACAGGAAGAAGCTGACACCAGGTTACTTCTCCATGCTCTCCATGCAGCAGAGTCTGGCTATGAGTCTGTTGTTGTCACAGCAGAGGACACAGATGTCCTAGTTCTGTGCCTGGGGATGTGCAACAAAATACCTTGCCACATGTACCAGAAGTGTGGAACAAAGGCCCGGACAAGGTTCCTTGACATCACCAAACTCAGCAATGCACTGGGGTTAAGTGTCTGCAGGGCCCTGATTGGTATGCATGCTTTCACGGGTTGTGACACTATCAGTGCATTCGCTGGTCGCGGCAAGATGACGGCTCTAAAGCAGATGAAGTCTGACAGGTCTCAACAAGAAGCCTTCGCCGAACTCGGGCGTTCATGGAACGTATCTGAAGAGCTGTCAGAGAAACTGCAAGAGATCACCTGTCAGCTGTACCATCCTTCCACTCACACAACAGAGGTGAACAAGCTCCGTTACCAGATCTTCTGTGCCAGGCGTGGAGAAGTGGACTCAAGCCAACTTCCTCCTTGCAAGGACTGCCTGTCCATGCATATGCTACGTGCAAACTATCAGGCTGCCATCTGGTGGAGATGTCTTGAGCCTTTGCCATCTGTCCCAAACCCAAAGGACTGTGGCTGGACAACTGATGAAGATGGGAATCTCGTTGTTGAGTGGATGCGTGGCTCCCCTGCCCCTGATGTTGTGCTACAACTCCTCTCCTGCAAGTGTGTGCGCTCATGTAAACTTCCAGTGTGCACTTGCCTCAGCAATGGTCTCAAGTGCACTGACATGTGTAGACTACAAACCTGCAGCAACCAGGCAACTGACGAAGAGGCACAAGCAGAACTAACAGACTCTGATGTTGACCAAGATGATGGTGGGGAATAACGTATGTATGCTATAGTGTATTGATTTCAGGATCTGTTATTCTTGTGGAACACTGTAGCTAATACAAATCGAATCTGCTCTTCAGCTAACATTAAATTGAATTATCAAACAAAAGTAGGCCTAAACCAAAAAAATTAGCTAGATCAACCCTACATGTAATTGGAACTTCCATAATTGCAAGTAATATGAACATTACTTTTACTGTTGAAAGTGCCTGAACGCTGCTTTGTATGGTATTGAACATGACTGTACTAGAGTCATGGGCGTCCTGAGAAAAAAATGCAGGGGGGGGCAAAAAAAATATTTTGGGTGTTGGACTGGAGGATATGTGCAATGGAGCGAAGGAAATGTGCGTTTTCTAAGCACGGTAAACACATATTTGAAAGGTAGAATTTAGCTGTTCTAGAGATTGTAATTAGACTTTGAAGGTGGCTTTGAGAATAAAATGGTGTTATTATTTCACCAATCAAAGGGAGAAGCTCAATTACATCAGCTGCGTCGGAGAATATTGATTATTGATAAAAATTTTATAAATTTTTATTATCGTCCATATCTTTTTTTTAAATCTTGTATTTCTTTTTATTATTTTTTTCATTTTCCACGTGGGGGGGGGTGGCAAATGACCCCCCTTGCCCCCCACCCTCCCTCCGGACGCCCATGACTAGACTGTTCATGCATACTAACAATGAAAGGGTTCTGGAGATATTTTGGATAGTATATTTGGTCATTAGCATAAACATGGTGATGTTCAGAATAGAGAATATTGTAAAAGTATGTGTTCACCCTTTCTTTCCGTGTACATAGGGTGCATCTATTCTAAGAGTGATAACCTCGATTAAGCTACGAGTTAACAAGGGCTATCACATCAAAACATAAACTAGAGACATAAAAGAAGCCAAAAACACCTAAGATTATTAGTCACCTCGGGTGGTACCAATATGTGAAAATTCAGGTCTTGGCTCATGGACTAGTAGGATAACAATACCTGCATGCATGGAGGTTCACAATCACAGGTATTAAGCAGCACTTCCAGATTTAGCTCAATAATAAGGTCTACTGCCCCTTTCAGATATGAAAGGGATCCTTCAGAATGAAAGATAAATGAAATCTTTCAGAATGAAAGATAAAGCCCTTTCATTCAAGGATGATTCACCTCAATAAGAGCAAACCACTTTGCTCTTTTGTGCAAGGTTCAGCTATTGAAACAGATTCTTTCACCCATCCGTAGATTAGAAGTTAATATTTTATGTTACATGAAAACTCAAAGATCTGTCCCTGGCGTGGAGCCCACAATCTCTGCAAAGTGCCAGGCTTAGTTTGGATATCCTGTAAAAATAACTTTCAGGGAGGAATATATTGTCTGAAAAACTGGATGTGCCCTGTCAACTAATCTTGTAAAATGTGCTAATAATTAAAAACATATGCAAATGTTCCAATTTTGACTGGAAGACACTTTTAGTATTCTTTAGACAAAAAAGGACAAAGAGTGTTGTCTGAAAAGTTACAGGCATTTGTGTGTTTAAGAAAATTATTTTAATGGTATTTTCTCACTCTTCCAATGTTTAGCAAATACAATCCTAGCTGCTGTTAATACATTTACAATCAGATACTTTAAATTTTTATTATATCTATCAGGTACAATTCCCAATAAAAAAATCTCTGGTTTCAAATCTATGTGTTTCTTCATCATTTTTTCCAGCCATATGCGAATTCTAGTCCAATATTTCCTGGCCTCCTCACAAGTCCACCACATATGGTAATATGAGCCAGGTATCTGATGACATTTCCAGCACTTTTCAGATTTATTCTTGAACATTCTTGCTATTCTTGTCAGGAGAAAGTGCCACCTGTAAAACATCTTATACAAATTTTCTTTATATGCTGTTGACATTGTCATTTTATAATTTTGTGACCACAATTTTTGCCATTTCTCTAAATCAATCCCATATCCAAAATTCTTCCCCCGAGCAATCATTGTTTCTTTAACTTGTTCTTCCTCGAATTTAATTTCCAACAAATAACTATAAAGTTTTTTAATCACTTTTTCATCAGTACCTGTCAAAATCCTATCTAAGTCAGTCAATTTATCATAAAATCCTTCTATTTTAGAATCTTTAAGATACCTTGCATGTATTTGCGCATATGAAAACCAATTCATCTTTATACTTTGTTCTTCTAAATTTTGCATCGTTTTAAGTTCACCCTTTTCATCCAATATTTCCCCATATCTAACTGTTTGTTCCTTCTTATAAGTTATAGGATACGAAAAAGCTTCAATAGTTGATAACCAAACTGGAATTTTCAAATAACATTGTTTCTTTGTTTTCTCCCAATTCAACCATAACGGTTCCCGTATATAATGCCTTCTAAAATAACCCTGTGATTTAGTTCCCTTATACCATAAAAAAGCATGCCAACCCAATAATAAATCATGACCTTCTAATGTCAGCAATCTAGTCTTTCTTAACGTTATCCATTCTTTAACCCACATTAAGTTTGCAGCTTGATAATACAACTCCCAATTAGGAAGGCCAAATCCTCCTCTAATTCTAGCATCCTATAAAAGTTTTAATTTTATTCTCGCTTTCTTGCCTTGCCATATATACTTCAACACAATTTTATTTAGTTCTTCGAAGTAATCCTTACTTAACCTAATTGGTATTGTTTGAAACAAATATAAAATATTCATCTTGATTGTTGAAATTCTACCTATCAATGACAATTGTAGGTTTTCCCATTTTTTCAGGTCAGATGCTATCTGCTGTTTAAGCTTAATATAATTATTCTCTTTCAATGTAGTACATCTTGACGTCAAATATATCCCCAAATATTTAACTTTGTTCGTAACTTGAATTTTCAATAAATCTGCCAGCTCTTCTCTTTGTCTTAATAACATGTTCTTTGTCAGAATCTTTGTTTTGTCTTTATTTATTTTTAAACCAGCCATCTCACCATACATCTGTATCTTTTCCAAAAGTTTTAGAGCTGTCTCTGAAGGGTCTTCCAAAATAAAGACCAAGTCATCCACAAAGGCTTGCAATTTGAATTCCTCCTTTTTGACTTTCATTCCTTTTATGTTTATATCCTCTCTAATATTTCTATTTAAGACTTCCAAGGTCAATACAAATAACAAAGGAGATAATGGGTATTCTTGTCTTGTACCTTTTTTAATATTAATAGAGTCTGTGAATTCTCCATCTATCATTACTTTACTTACTTACTGTCATCAGATACCTGGCTCATATTACCATATGTGGTGGACTTGTGAGGACGCCAGAAAATATTAGACTAAAATTCGCATGTGGTTGGAAAAAATGACAAAGAAACACATAGACTTGAAACCAGAGATCTTCTTATTAGGAATTTTACCTGATACATATTGTAAAGATTTGAAATACCTGATTGTAAATGTATTAACAGCGGCTAGGATTGTATTTGCTAAAAATTGGAAGAATGAGAAAATACCATTAGAGGAAGAAATTATTAAGAAAATATTGGAATGTGCTGAAATGAGTAGATTGACATTTGAAATTAGAGAACAAGAAGATAAACAATTTTATGAAGTTTGGGATCTTTTTTATCAATGGTTAGATAATACAATATGATAATAGAATATTTAGAAATTTAGGAAATAATGAATATATAATTTTTCTTGGTTTTGATAATTTTTAAGAATATTTTATTAAGATAGATTTGGTATGATTTCATGATTTGTCATAAAATAATTTAACTTAATCATAGTTATCTCGCTTAAGTATGAATTAGTAAAATTATAGTCAAATGATTGTTCAATAATGATATTGGGATATTTTATTGATGATTGATAATGTGAGTTATTATGTAATATAATTATTCTGATGACTATGAAATGGATGCACAAAAGGGAGTGGTAAACCAACCGATACACTGTAAATATATGAAGAATGTTATAATTTTTTTTATTATTTTTTATTTTTTTTATGTCATGTTTTATGACTTATATGTTTTTTGTCTGTTGTTAAAATCAATAAAAAATTTTTTTTTTACAAAAAAGAAAATTATTTTACATTAGTTACACATCTATTCTTGCCTCCTATCTTGGAGAGCCTTCCTAATTGGATTATCTAGTTTAAATAAATTAAGGGTGAAATGAGATGATATATTGGGAGAGCTGTAAATCCAAAGCAGTCACAACACCTCTCACCCCCACAGTTTAGGGAAAGGGGTCTTTATCTCTTCTATTCAGCACCATTTTTGTAACCTGTCTTTCTCCCACCCAGCCAACCAAGTCATCTTTACAGGTAAAACTACATGGAGGTCCCCAATCTGGTCACTGGTAGAAAAATGGAGTATCACTGTCACCACTGCACAATGTTGCACAGCACCTGAGAGTTTTACTCAATGCCCTCTGGATATTCCTGGTTAATTCCATGGCTCTGTAATCCCTGAATACTATATTAAACAAACAAAAGCATGGAATTGAAGTATTCTACCACAAAAAAGTGCAATTGATAGAGACACGTTTTGAAGATATTCTTATCATTGTATGTATAAAAATTGTTCTTTGAATAAAAATGTATTGATATCTTTAGGTATTGATGTTTTTACCATCAGTTGCCTTGTCTGAGCACCTATCCTGCAAATATAAGGAAGGCCCTAAAAGAAAGTAAAGTATGGTGATGATAGATCATTTGTTTCTTTTTCTTTTCATATTAAAATACATAGAACTCAAAATGTGGAGTATCTAAAGGTTGGCTTTTTAAAAAGCATTTCTATTTACTGTTTATGGATTGGCTACTTTTTTAACTTCATGTCTTCTAATGTGGTATCATAAAAAAATAGCCTCACCAAGGCTACTTCAATGTGCCTTGTAACAGTTCATTACAGCATCTAGATTATGTTCTCATGCTTTGACCATATCTGTTACGTCTCTTTTCCCTTCTCAATCTTGAAAGCCTAAAAAAATGCAAACTTACAAAGATGTGGAAAGTTCTACAACACATCATTTCCACAGATGATGGAGAGAGGCCACTTCAGCAATTGTTCGTTTTCATTCCTTTTTTTCCTCGATTCCTATTAAATTTCCTGAACTCAGTCCTGTGAGCAACACAAGTGTCTTTACACTTCCACATGCCCTTTTTCTAAAACAGCAGCAGCTGTCATAGATTCAGGCATGGGTAGAATGAATGGAGACAGTCTTAGCTGGTGAACTTTCAACTCTTTATTGCATAGTGACTTCTAACTTGTATAACAACAACTCTGCTTTATATAGGCAATGCTAATGTGAAATAACCAATAGGAGCTTGTGAAACGCTAGCTCCAGTACCAATAAGAGTCCTTCGTTAAGGGCCAATTAGATTCTCAGAACCCGACCAATCCGATCTAGCCGCTTAACACCCAATCAGAAGTGCAGGGCCAGAACCCTGCACTTTACCCCAAGCTTGCCTTTATTCAACTATTTACATACATAACACTCCTTCCCCCTGGCTTCACAATTAGTTTGTGACTATGTAGTCCTTTAAATAGGACGGTTGTCTCTTGGGTCTGTCAGATTTTCTTTGGACTGGCTGCGTGCAGTCCCGTTGAGGTAGGGTGTTGTTTTGTGGTGGCTCAGCTTCTTGTTCTGGTGTGATTTCCCTAGGAGCGTACGATTCTTCTTCCTGTTCCATTTCCTGGGTTTCACTTGATTCATCGCTTTCCTGGAACAGGTTTCCTGGCATATCGTCATCTTCTCTTCCTTCCCCCCCCCCTCAGTTTGGTCGTTGGGAAGTTGTTGGCTAGCAGTTATAAGTCGTGACCGTAATTGGTCAATATGTCTTTTCCATAGTCTCTCATCAATACATTTTACAATATAGGATCTGGGCCCAGTCTCGCGTATTACCGTTGCTTCAATCCAAACTGGGTCGCCCGATAAATTTCTTGCATAAACGGGGTCGCCAACCTTGAAGGTACGGTAGCGTCCGCTGGATCCTGGAGGTTTTTCTGGCTCGTAAGCAGGGTGCAGTCGGTCAAGGCGGGAACGGAGTTTTCGCCCCATGAGAAGTTCAGCGGGAGTTCTGCCAGTTTCGCTGTGCGGAGTGATGTGTTGTAGAAGTAGAATGCGGTTTATTTTTTCATCAAGATTATCATAGTCCAGCTTTTGTAAAGTCTTTTTTACAAATTGTACCATGCGTTCCGCTCGGCCGTTGGTATCAGGATGCGCTGGCGAGGTGAGCGCATGGCGGATGCCATCGTCAGCAAGGTACTGTTCAAACATTAGCGCTGTAAACTGTGGTCCATTATCAGACACCAGGACGTCCGGCAATCCATGAGTTGCAAAGAGTCTATTGAGGACTTTAATGACTGCCTCGGAGGTTGTATTGGCCATTCGATGAATTTCTAACCAATTAGAATATGCATCAACAGTCAACAGCAATGTCTGTCCTTTGATCGGCCCTGCGAAATCCAGGTGGATTCTGGACCAGGGTCCACGTGGCATCTCCCATTTGGTCAGTGCAGCTTTTGGTGGTGCGTTGCTGGTTTGTTGGCACTTGGTGCAGGCCTTGACCCATTGCTCGATGTGTCGGTCCATGCCTGGCCACCAAGCGTAGCTCCGTGCGAGTGCCTTCATTCGCACGATCCCGGGATGTCCATTGTGCAAGATTTGTAACAGCGTCTTTTGGAGTCGTTCTGGGACGACGACTCTATCGCCCCAGATAACGCAGCCTTTTTGAGAAAAAAGTTCAGTCTGTCTTGTTTTGAATGGTGTGAAGTCATCTGGGATCTGATCCAATGGCCATCCACGCTCTACCCAGCCTAGGACTCGTGCTAGGGTGTGGTCTCGTTTGGTCTCCCTCGCGATATCTCGAGCGGTCATAGGAGGCGAGTTGAGCATTTCGATTTGTAACGCCGATACTGTTGGTGCCGGATCGTCGAGGGTCTCTGGTAGTGGTGCTCTGCTGAGTGCGTCGGCATGGGGAATGGCTTTCCCCGGTCGATGTAACAATCGATAATTATAAGCAGCTAGAAACTCTGACCATCGAGTCATTCTTGGGGACAATATATAGGGAGTTGGTTTGTCCCCAGTGATTATCCCCAATAAAGGTTTGTGGTCGGTTACAATTGTAAATGTCCTTCCATATACATACTCATGGAATTTTTTTACGGTTGACACAATTGCAAGAGCCTCCTTGTCTATTTGTCCATAGTTACGTTCTGCCTGGGAAAGAGTCTTCGGAAAGTATGCAACGGGAGCCTCATTTCCATTAGGTAGCACATGGCTCAAAATAGCGCCCACCCCAAACGGTGAGGCATCACAAGTTATAACCAAGGGTAATGTTTCATTATATTGCATAAGTACAGAATCAGATGTAAGTAAATTTTTTACATTTCTAAACGCTTTTTCTTCTCGGTAACCCCAAACCCACAATGCTTTCTTATCTAATAACCGGTGTAATGGTTCAGCCACAGTCGCCTTATGCGGTAAAAACACATTGTAGAAATTGATAAGGCCTAAAAATGCTTGAAGATCAGTTTTGTTACGAGGTCTGGGAGCATTTCTAATCGCCCTTAATTTACTCTCAGTTGGGTGAATACCCTGACTATCAATGCGATAACCTAGAAATTCAACACTGTCGGTATACAGATGACATTTATCCCTTTTTACTTTCAATCCCACTTCTTGGAATTTTTTAAGCACACATTTTAAACGATTCTGCAGAATTTTTTTACTAGGAGCTGCAATCAATACGTCATCAAAATACGGAACCACGCCCTTGATTCCCTGTAACAATCATTCCATTAAACTTTGGAATATTCCCGGGGCCACACTCACCCCGAACTGCAATCGGGTACATTTAAAAACACCTCTGTGCATTACTATCGTTTGGGCTTGGGCTGTTTTATCGTCCACGGGCAATTGTTGATAGGCTTGAGCTAAATCCAGCTTACCGGCACTGGATACGCGTTCTGTTGGAGGGCGTGGTTTAGAGTGGCCCGGTAGTCCCCACAGATTCGGATTGACCCATCTGGTTTAATGGGGGTTACAATAGGAGTTTCCCATGGGGAATGATCAATGGGTTGCAGTACCCCTTGTTTAATTAGTTTGTCAAGTTGTTCATCTATCTTGGCCTTAAGGGCAAACAGAATTCGACGGGGCTTTAAACGGATCGGGGCGACCTTAGGGTTGAGGCTGAACGAGATTGGGGTCCCCTTATACTCGCCCAGATGATCTGCGAAGACATCGCTGAATTCAGACATAAGATCCTCCTCCCACTCGCAATCACCGACTCGGTTCACGCCTGCTAGTTCGATGCCGAGTGGCGCAAACTATTGGAGGCCCAACAAACTAGGCCTGTCCCTATCGATGATCGTTAGAGGTAAGTATGCCGTATGCTTTTTAAACGAGACGCGGACTCGACAAGACCCGACCACAGGGATCCGATTCCCTTGGTAATCTTTAAGGATAAGGCGTTGCATTTGAAGGTCTTGGCATTGGATGGTAGGAATGAGCTGCTTTAATGTCTTCCACGACACCATCGAGAGGGACGATCCTGAATCGACCTCCATGTGGCAGGGTTGGTTCTCTATGGCTACTGTAACTCGAATCTTCTTAGCGTCCAGGGCCGAGGCCTGACCTATAGTGATAGTATGGTGAGCCTCTTCTTTCTGCAACGCTCGATATCTGTAGGAGTGGTTTGCTGGGTCTCGCCTTACAGGATGGTTTCCTGCCGATTGGCGAAAGTTGGTTCCCTTTGAGGCCGGGCTTGGTCCCGGTAAACTGCGACAGACTCGACCGATGTGGCCTCGTTTCCCGCACTCGTGGCAGAGTGCGTCGTGGAATTTGCAGTCTGCCCTGGAATGGTTTGCCCCGCAGCCAGCGCAAGGGTGTGAGGTTTTAGGACGAGGGTCCCAGTCGGAACGCAGTCGATGGACCCCTTCTTCATCGCTGTCTGACGATGAAGAGAGGTCCTCGTAGTGCGTTGTTGCCAACTGCCCTTCTGAGCTGGGTGAGATGTCACCTGTCGGTGGGTTTGTGGGGTTTCGGCTTCGCCGTAGCTGTGCCGCTGACTTTTTTGTTGCCTCAGCGGCGGTGGCTTCGGCGATGGCGTCAACAAGGCCTATGTCGCCCTTCGCCATTATCTTGCTCTGCACGTTTGGTGCATCTAATCCCAGAATTAGGCGGTCTCTCAATGCTTCATCTAAGTCTGCGAACCCGCAGAGGCCTCCCAAGTGTCGGAGGTCTGCCACGAAGTCAGCCACGCTCTCTCCTTTTCGTTGGCTTCGTTGATAGAACTCGTGGCGTCTCACGAGTGTGGGTACGGTTGGCGTGTAATGGTCTCTCAGGAGAGGTTCGAGGTCGTCCCAGCTTATTGCTTTCACTTCTCGAGGCTTTGCGAGGGCTTTAGCCATTTTAAAGACAGCCGGGCCGCAGTACGTCAGGAACAGCGCCCGCTTCTTGGCTGGTGTGGCGTCCTTCAGGTTGTTCGTTTCAAGGAACACCTGAAAGCGATCCATGTAGGATTCCCAATCCTCTTGGGATGGATCGTACGGAGCGGGTGGAACGATGCCGCCGGACATGGCTTCCGTTGGTGGTGCCGTTTTTTGCGTGCTCTGTTTTTTTCTTCCAAGTTCCTTCAGATCAGATGTCTCCAAATCCCATCCTCGTCGCCAGTGTCATAGATTCAGGCATGGGTAGAATGAATGGAGACAGTCTTAGTTGGTGAACTTTCAACTCTTTATTGCATTGTGACTTCTAACTTGTATAACAACAACTCTGCTTTATATAGGCAATGCTAATGTGAAATAACCAATAGGAGCTTGTGAAATGCTAGCTCCAGTACCAATAAGAGTCCTTCGTTAAGGGCCAATGAGATTCTCAGAACCCGACCAATCCGATCTAGCCGCTTAACACCCAATCAGAAGTGCAGGGCCAGAACCCTGCACTTTACCCCAAGCTTGCCTTTATTCATTTACATACATAACAGCAGCAGCAAGAATAACACTGGAATTTCAGACTATTATAGTATCACAATGTTTGCCTTTGATTCCAAACTCATCCCTTTCCCATTTGAAATAAAAACATATTTTAAGGTGTTATCTAAACATTGTGCATTTTTGTTTTTTGAAAGTATGTCTATAGGTAGAACACACTGGAGATGGTATTCAGCAGGTTCTGACCAGTTCTGGAGAACCAGTATCAGAAATTTTGAGTAGTTCGGAGAACCGGTAAATACCACCTCTGACTGGAGATTTAACAGTATTCTTCCCCTGCCACGCCCACCAAGCCACACCCACAGAACTGGTAGTAAAAAAAAATGAATCCCACCACTGGAACACACAAATACTGAGGGTTGAAAAGAAGCATTATCCTTGCTTTTTAAAAGATAACGTGCAAACCAGAGGTGGCTGGGAATTGCTTAATATGTTATTCAGTTTTCACTCATTCTTTAACCCAGTCCAAAATTAGAATACCATTCATTAAAATATACAAAAGCAACTTATCAACAGTTTAAACAAGTAAAACGTACAGAATAACATAGTAGTACAAAACCCTAAAAAGATATTGTTTTATTTCTCTAATAACATAGAAAGCTTATTATACAGAATAACAATCTCAAACCAGGTAGACATCTGGATCTGTCCCATTCTGACACTCTGGGAATGAGGTCTTTGCAACAAAATACTTAACAGGAGCAAAGAAAATGTTTTTTAGCTTGCAGTTCCTCTAGCAAACAATGGCGTAATGTGAAATAAGGATTATGTCTATTCACAACTATAGAGCTCAACAGGCAACTAATTCTATCTAGGAAAGGTCACTGTTTATAAATAAATGTCCCTTGTACTATTAGAAGTCTCTTCAATCTGTACTGGCAAAGTGGTTATTGGAACCAGAAAAATCCCAAAATTGCAAGGCTATGGGTGGTCAGTCTGACAAAAATACAAATTTCCACAACACTGGTTCTGCTGAGGGCATATGGACCTGCATTATGCCTGTATATTTCAGAAGATTCAATGTTTCTGACACATCAGATAATTCAGAGTTCTCAGTCATTCTAAGTGACATATTATATGGGTGTGTCCTAGAAGCAGGGAGTGTCACTTGCACATCATAGCAGAAAAGCACAATTTCAGGAAAGCACATGTACTATTACTATCTCCAGGGGTGGGCTTCAAATTTTTTTAGCAAGGGGCTCTCTGCCCTAATGACTGGCTGGATGGGCGTGGCTGGGTGGTCATGTGACTGGGTCAGTGTGGCCAACTCGACATCGCTTCTTTGCTCTAATTACCTAAAATATATATATATATACCAAAAAGTTGTTTATTATTTCGTGCATTTAATACTTAAATAAAAGACTGGGTGAAACCAGGCTTAATAGCAGTGACTGTGAGAGGGATCTTGGAGTCTTAGTGGAGTCTCTGGTGAGTTATGTGATTCTTATTAGTTGGGAATTAATCCCCTTGGAGGCTAGTAACTATGTTATCTGATTTTCTCAATGGCTCTCCCTAGCAATTGCTGAGTGGATTGTTTATCTAACTTGCAACACTTTTACGAAGTGTGAAATGCTCTTGGCTGAATGCCCAGAAGTTCAATTAAGCCTATTAAGAGCTTTCCCTTGCCCCTTGTCTTTCATAAATTGTCTTCAATTAAGCCTATTAAGAGCTTTCCCTTGCCCCTTGTCTTCTGAGGTTATTGGGGGCTTTCCGAGCCCCGTGGTGTCTTAGCTAGGGGCACTCCTGAGACTCTGCAAGCCCCCAGCAGCCCACCCCTGACTATCTCCCACTGAATACATATGTGACAGATAGTAGGTCACTACATCAGTTTTTAGAACTGAGAAGTGAGACAGACTAAAAACCTTCAACCAAGGGAAATAAAAACAACAAATTATGTTATAAGGAGTTGAGAAAGAAAATAATTCTTCCAATACTAAATATCTGCTTAATCTCAAACTGGCTACATAAAGTTCCAAACCAATGTTATGTACCATGCATACCTGTTCTCAGTACTTTGTAGCAGGAGTGTACATCTGATCATTTTTATTCTCTTTTTTCTCTGTTGTTCATGTGGAGTGATAAATAAAAACTACCAATATTGGGGAGCTTTAGAAAAAAATATTTTAAGTGCACTGTCTCTTATGAAGGAGGAGGAGGAGAAACTCTATTGTGTTTAAGATGAAAACAATGTTCATTCAAGTTATATTTCACCTTTCCTTCTGAAGCTCAAAGCAGTATACACATAGCAATTTCCTCCCTTTTTTCTCAATTACAATATACTTACCAAGGTAGGTAAGTTGGGCTGAGAGCATGTCTGACTCAGAGCTTCTGTGTCTGAGGCTATGTCTGAACCTATACTACTAGATAATTTATACTATAGAGTAAGGACATCCTATTTTTATAGTAACCTTACTGTACTGCAGTACAACCAAGAAAGAGTATATGCTATTTCTAAAATCCAACCCTGACCCCAATTCTCATGATCTGCTACACACAGTGCAACAATGCCTTGCTAACCTTTTGTAAAGAGTACACAGTAGTGTGGCACAAGATGAAGTCTGAGAGTCTGATACTCACTCAGTGCTAAAGCCCCATCTAAAAATAACCCAGCCAACAGGTCTCTAGAACAGAAGAGGGGTGTGGGATGAAGCAGGAATCCTTCAATCAATGCCTTTGTCTCACATTAAAACTGTAAGGAGAACACCAGTCACTGCTTTTCCATTGAAGCTGAATAGAGTCCCTGTAAGGGCAGTGCCCTGTATTTTGACATATTTTTCTGTTGACTCAAAAGACTGAAGGAATGAGCAAGAACACAAAATCTCAATGCTATTATTGAGAAGTTTCACTTCAATCAAAAAGAAAAACAAGAATGAAAGCACATTAAGAGTTGTAAATCCTACATTACTTTTCTATGAGAAACTCTCATGTATCTTCAGATAAAATATTCTACTCACGTAAGAACTTGACCAACATTTATGTACCCAGAGGTCTGGGTAGGACTTTAGGAATTACTGAATATATCTCTGTGCTTCTTTTACTTGGTTTCACAAATTATGGAGTGGTTAACTTGATTTTGCTTATAATTCTTTAGATATAAATCAGAGATGTGCAATGGTTTTGAGGCCACAAATGGCACAAATGACAAAAAGCAAGGGGCAAGGGGCTGTATCACACACACTGATGAAGCTGGGACAGTTTATGATTTGAGAGGTGACAGATTTGGTGCTTTGAAACTACCATGTTTCCCTGAAAATAAGACCTATCCTGAAAATAAGTCCTAGCATGTTTTCTGCACATGCACCCAATATAACCCCTACCCCCAAAATAAGCCCTACTTAAGTGCCTGCACAGCCAGCCAGCCACCCATTCTGTCTGGTTGCGAGCAGTGCCACAGACACAAGGTGAGGTGAGGCAAGGAAGTGTGTGGAACTACCCTATGCCCACACCAACTTATCGACACCCACAACCAGGCCATCCATGCCCTGACAACTGCCTCATCCTGTGGCAGTGGCTCCAACAGCCCTGTCCAGAAAGACCCCATGTGGCCATTTCTTCTGCTTGTTCATGGCTGCAACGGAGCATGAGACTGAGCGATGTGCCAGTGCTGCAGCCACAAAGTGAGGCAGGTTTCAGGGCATGGATGGCCTGGCTGTGGGGACCCTGAGGTAAGCCAGTGCAAGGCACATGGGGCAACTCCACACATACACCCTGCCTTGCGAAGGCAGCACGCAAAAGAAATTAGACATTCCCTGAAAATAAGCCCTAGTGCTTATTTCAGAGCCAAAAAGAAAATAAGACCAGGTCTTATTTTGGGGAAAACACAGGTACATTAAGCTAATTGTTTTATATGCTTCCTGTCTCAAAATGGTTGAAAGGTTTTCTGCTATCTTTTTGGCAATCACACCATCAAAACTGTGCCATCTGAAAAGGCACAACTGAGGGCATAAAACATTTCAGGTGATATATGGCTCTGGGATTGCAAGCTGCATACTCTCTGACCTGAGCTACTGGTCACTATTCAAAATTACATTGTTTTCTGTGGTTAGGTGAGCAAATTGCTAAATTGTGCTTTAAACACAGTTCCATAGATTCAAAAAACAAGGGCAAAACAATTGCAAACTGCACAATAAAGCCAGCAATTGTGTATGAGGGAGGAAAGAAGAGAGGGAAGGAATACCTATGTAGTCAAGAAAGCTATATTCTAAACCAGTTCAAATAGGGATAAGAGCAGAAATTGGCATGGGATGAGGAACTTCCAGTCCCAATGCTGTTATCTTGTCGCCAAACAGGGGCTTGTGAAGAAGAGGTCCTAGAGATTTTGCATACTTTCTGGCTTATTCTATTGGTGTTCATCTTAACAGAAGTCAGCTGCTCCCCCTTCTCATTTATCCATGTTTAGCAGTGAATTGTTTAACATCTGGCCTGGCTATTAGAAAAAAGAACATCCTGCTCTGCTTGGAGAAAACCATCCCTGGCAGTAAAAGGATACAGACCTCTGAAAGCTGCCAAGATTCCCAACATCTGCCTTTATCTGTGTCTAACACAAGGTTTCTTGCAGCTAACTTAACAAAATGTATTGCTGTTCTGCTTACCTGCCTGGTATTTCTTGCATTATTCCCTTTAGTAAGATATGCACTTGGATTTTCTTCATGGGAAAAACTGCTTGATGCATTATATTGAGATCAAGCAACCAAGGTCGGCAGACAACAGAAGTTCTAACAATTCCGGAAGTGGAAAAGTAAACAAAAACTGCTTGAGCATTCAGGCTGTTCTTTTAAAAACAACCATAGCCAAGCTTAAAGATGAAAATTAGCAGATTGAAAGAGAAAGATGAAAGGATGTTAATTGTTAATTGTCAAGATGGTCAAGGCTTCTCAAAGATTAAGATTCTGGTGCTTGCAATAAAATCATTACAATGGAGTTTCATTTTCAAGATTCTTGGCAAAATGAAACCAAAACAACATGTATTGGGTTTTTTTTACTATTGTAACATCAGAATCATAAAACTATTTATTTATTTAATATAGCTTCCCATCTCACAGTAGTAACTCTAGTAGTATGAGCTAAAACAACAGCTACATGTAAATGATCATGAGCCGTGAAGAAATCAAACATCCCACTGATAAAAATTATATCTGTAGCAGAGCTCCCCATCCTTTTCACATAAACATTTCGGGAAACCTGTCCCAAAAGATGGTTATCTGGCCCCTGTTTCAAAACCTCCAGAGAAATGCAGCCCACTATTGTTCTAGCCAGACTTTTCTATGGTTTAACCATTCTTATTTTCAATTATTCAACTTGAATCTTCTCAACCATTGGGGTTTTTTGTTTATTTCACCAGAGAAGGGTCCAGGGTTGGACTGTTGCTGGTTCATACTGGTTCTGGCGAACTGGTAGTTAAGATTAGGCACAGTTCAGTGAACTAGCAAATACCACCACTGGCTGGCCCCACATCTGCCTATTTTTCAGCATGGTTTGGGGGCCATTTTCAGGTAGTTTTCAGATCATTTTTGGGCCAAAAATGGGCCAAAAAATGGCCCCAAATGTCCTGAAAACAGCCCAAACAATGGTCCTAAAATGGTCTGGGTTTTGGACTGTTTTCAGGCCATTTCAGGCTTCTTTTTGGGCTGTTTGGTGGCCTGAAAATGACCTGAAAAACTGTCTGAAAGTTGCCCAAAAACTGGCCTGGAAATGGCCCAAAATGGCCTTAAAATGTCCCCAAAACAGGCCAAAAAAACAGGCCATAAAATGAGCAGGGGCAGAGCCAGCCAGTGGTAGGATTAGTCCCAACCAGCTGAATCCTATCTGCTCCTTTGAGGTGAGTGGATGGGAGGCGGGGCTGGGTGTGATGAGTGATATCACCCACCCAGTCACATGACCAACTGGAGACACTTACCCAGCCAGAGAACTGGTTGTTAAAAAATGTGCAGCCCGCCACTGGAAGGGTCTACCTCCTCTTGCTACCATGTCTTTTCTTAGTCTTGACTTTTGTATGAGAAAGATGCTCAGCTCCTTTAAATATTCCTCAAAGGATGTTGCAAAGGTGCTTTTTCAAAAGCATCTTTGTTTTTCCTTGAAGATGTTTTCCTTGTCATCCAAAGTGTGTCTTCAGTTCTGAAGTAAAGGACATGACTGAGAATCTCCATAGACATTCCTCAAAGGATTTGGTTTCCAGATCTCTTATCTTCCTGGTAGATCTCTTCTAAACTTGTTCCAACTTCTTGTTTTAACTGGACCTTTTAAAATATCATATCCAGAATGGGCATAATATTCCAACAGTGGACTAATCAGTACAGGGTAGGATATCATAAATTCTTGTGAAATGGATACATTATTTCTATTAATTCATTCTAATATTGCTTTGGACTTCTCAACTGCTTCCTTACCTGCTTGCTCATGTTCATGTGTGACCCATTAGTATCATATCTTTCTCACCCACAATGCCACCAAACTAGATTTTGACAAATCTGTAGTTAGGTATTGGATTTTTTTCATACCTTAGGACCTTGCATCACTGAAGATCATCATTACAGATTTGGCCCAATGTTGATTGTCTTGAGCAAACTGGTTCGCTCACAGCTGATCTTTGGAGCTACCAGTTCAATCAAACCGGGTTGAACTGGTAGAAACCCACCCCTACTTATGGGCCATAGAATCTCCAAACTGATGATGCATTTGATCCCATCCTCAGGCTCACCCTGGTCATCTCCTACAAATATTGGGGTTTTCTTCATTATTCCATTTTCTCCATTACTCCATGTTCTTCCTGTTTCTTACACATACTTTATGCATTGCATACTTTGTGGTCTTGTGTGTAGACACTACAAACTGGGGATAGCACTATATTCAGGTCTTGAGGATTTGAATATCCTTTCTAGCCTTGTGCCTCCTTCCTTAATAGAGACAATCATGAGCCTCATATCCAGCATTTATCTGCCTGAATCTTGGCCCTTTCTCCCTTTCTTGTTTACTAAGTTTCAAAAGGGTCTTTCCAAAAAAACTATTTTTCTCTGGTCTTCTGGACTGCGCAATCCATTCCTACCTACTTGTCACTCATGCTGGTGGCAGCCTAAACCTTTTTCTGACTCTACTTCCTTCTTAGCCAGCTGCTCACTTCCAGGATCATGTTTTCCCTAATTGTTCTTGTCCTACTACCCAGGGCTTGGTGGTCTCTTATAATCCTGTAAAGAGTTTTACTTTTCTAGTAGTGGCCTTAATATCCACATGACAAACCGAAATAGTAGGGATCATTTAATTTAATTAACTTTGTAATCCTGAATGTCTAGCAGAAGACAAATACTTCTTCCAATAGTGTGTTAGGTCAACACATTGCAGCTTCTATTCCTTTCAATAATAAGTCCCCCATTTCCGCCAGCCTGTTTTCCTACCCTTTGGAAAATTTTCCACTGTTGACTCTTGCGAAGCTGAGTGCTTTCCTTCACTAATAACACCACATCAGGTAGGTGAAGTATGCCTTCCATATCTAGAAACAGAACCACTTAATCAGGCCAGTGGTCTAGAGTAGACCTCCCCTTGTTTGTCCACTCATATTTTATGCTTCCAAGTACTTACTATTTCCACTGTAATGACTTTTCCTTCTTGGAGTCCTCCTATTGCCCCCTCTACTCCTGGAGAAACTCTAGGGCGCTGCAACTCCTGCTGCAAGGGTGTAAGTATCCATTTGCAACTGATGATATTATACACAAAGCAAGTCACCCTCAATATGTATTCTTTCTTCATGATTAGAAATTCCCTTGTTTCCTTGCAGTACTCCTATTCCTATTTGCTGTCTTGGTCTCTTTCTGGGGTAGTGAGCTTCCAGCTTCCTATTCCAATGTACTGGAAGCAACAGTCAAGATGTTAAGAACAGTTCCACCCATTATTCAGGTACTTAATCAGTGAATTTCCATGGTTTTAAAGCCAAATCCGTCCTCTTTAGGAAGTTCTCAGATTTTTAAAAATCAATTTGAAATACATTAACAGCTAATGTTATCTCTCACCCAGAAATAAGCTATCAATCTTTAGTTACTATTATTGTTTGAGCTCATGACATTTATTCATTTTATGTATCATCATATTGACATCAATGTCAATATTTATTAATTTATTAAAAGCATATCTTGACTTCTCATCACTGGGGAAAAATGCATTTATTGAAAAAAAAAATTAACCCTGCAATTTCAAGTCTCACCATGGATGCAGACTTTGTGGCTCTTTATGTATTGCTACTCCCAGCATTTCTGTCCATTGGCCAAGTGCTAAGGGTTGGGGTGGGGTGGGGTATATTTCTCAACCGTGACACACTTGGGTTAAACAATGTAATGCATACATTACACTCCTTTTGATAGCACATGTGTGGGATAAATGTAAGCCCTCAGAACACCCCCTACCCTTCAATTCTCCACTGCAAAAATTATGATACCACACCAAATAATAGGGCCTTAGTGAAAACTTCACAGGACATTTTCCTTGTACCCTTGCTTTAAAAAAAAACCAGAAAGAAAAGAAACAATTTCTGACTGTGCTCGTGACTCCAACATAGAACATAATACTATACAGATATTATTTGAGAGAATGGTTACCTTCATATTATTTGAGAGAATGGTTACCCTACTGCTTATGCTTTCTTTCTACTTTTTCCTCCACAGCAACAGTGTTGAATACCTCAAACCCTGCTCCCCACTTCTGCTTTTTTCATTTATTTAAGTAAGCTCTTATTTTGATACAGGTAATGTTAGATGTACACCATTAACCAGGGACCCTTGGAGTTTCATATAACCATGCTTAAGATTAGGCGCGTGCTGTTTTAAAATAGCAGTTTCTATCCTGCAGAAGTTAAAGGAGCTGTCAATATGCAGTTTGGTATTTCAAAATACTCTGGCTCCAGTGAGCTCTAGACTATTTACAAATATGAAAGAGATAATTATGGAGATGCAGCAGAAGACAAAGAAGCAAGGAACAACCATAACAAAAAAGCCACTTTATTGAAAATGAGATTCAAACCTCAAAATTAATATTACAATCATGAGAGAATGCCAAACAAATTCAATTTACAGTTGCAACATACAATACACACAGTCCCTTTGAAGATAAAGTAAACCCTTCCCTTCCACAATCGCTGTCTGCGGCACAAAAACAAAAAAGAATGTGTTTGTAGAATCTGTGCATGGAAAGCAATTCTTGGACAACAGCAATTGGGGAAAAATGAAAGAAATTAAAGCTTGTATTTACAGGAAATGCTACAAATATTTTGCTTCAGCAGAAATTCAAGACTGGTAAAACATATTTAAGCAAAAAATACTGTGGAATATTGCTTAGTGTACCTAGGAAACAAAACGTACTGTAAAATATGATTTCTGGCTGATCTATTTAAAATATTGCAACAAACATAAATGGCTAAATGACAGGTCAAACATACTGAAATGAAATGTTATCACAGAAATAAAGCTCTTAGAAAACAGTATTTCCTTTGGTTTATATTTTATTTATGTTTAAATTATTGCTTTTGTTCATGGCTTTTTTCTCAAGAGTCCGGATGCATGACTTCACCAGGACTGAAATGGAGGCTCCAGCAAGAAAGGAGGGAAAACTTATCTGGCTAACTTGACAGTGCAAAAATCTCTCCTTGATGAAGCCTGGTGAGAAGGGAGGAGATAATGATCAGCAAATCTATGCCCAGGGACTGCTAGCTTAGAGTCAGATTCAATGGACCACCTTCCTAGATGCTGTGACAAGTAGTTTTTCATGGGCTAGTGCCTATTTTGTACCATGGATTCACCATGCCCAAGTTTACAGGTGAATCCTGTGTTTTATCCAAGGGCGAAGACTTGAAAAAAATTTATCTGTAAATGCTTGTACCGACTCTGTAAAAATGTCTGCATAAGCATTTTAACCCTATAAACTGGACCAACTTTTTCTCTAGACTTGAGATTCCAACTACAGCCCATCATGCTAATGTCATCCATTTTCCTTTCCTGGATCAAATGAAAATGAATTTGAAAGGAGAACTTTAGCTTATTTTTCTCTTGATGCCATCAAAGCATTAGGTATCTCCCAAGATGGATAAAGATGTTTCCAACTGAGAGCTTTTTAAGGCACACTTAAAACATGAAAGACACTAAAGAAGGGCCTTGTGCTTATATCAAAGGTGCTTATGACTCTCTTATTATTCTTGGTTACTCTGAACTGTAAAGCAAACCATTTCATTGCTGTGATCAACAGTAGAAGAGCATGAACTGGACATGTTTTGGGGCAAGCAAAACTGCACACCTGAGCAATCTGGAGTTTTAATCCCAAATGATCCCAAAATATGTTATAGAAACATTACTGAAGCTACAGAACAGAATATAAAAAATGATCCATGCTGGATTAAATCCAGGAATATAAAGCAGTATTGAAATTGTACAAGAATGTCTTTCTTTCTTCCTTCCTTTCTTTTTAAATGTATTTGGGTTGCTGCCTGCAGCCCCTGTAGCAACAACAAAAAATCCCTACAAAATTATTTAAGATGCATATAGTATATCTTTTAAAAGGCCTTCTCAGCAATAAAAATAATGTACAAATATAGTACCTTTTATTAAATACACAATAGCATTTGCACTGGCAATTCATGTCCTTATTTTGGTTTCTTTAATCAACAATATTCCAAACAACTTGAAATGTGTAACCAGACACTAGCTTTTTTAAGTGCTGCTGAAATGAACATACTTATCTTACAGATAAAAATCAATGGACAAGGGTATGCTTCAAGCTACCGCAAACAATAAATAGGATCAATAGCAACTTCCATCTTTGGAAGAAAATTACACATCAGGGAAGTCTCTCCTATTTATAAAAAAGGGGGACTTGATCGTTAACCTTTAGAAGGCCAATAATTTTTCCTAAGGAGCAAATGAATTATATTAATTTGTTAAGAATAATTCATGGGGATGTAGAATCATTCTTTGGGCTGTCTTAGCTATCAGCTGCCACTAAAATTGCCCAGTTTTCTTATTGACTAGGTGTTCAAAAAGTACATATAACTATCATTAATTTCAGCAGCATCACAATCCATAGAAAAGACTGTTGCACATAGCTCAAGCTAAAGACAGCGCAAAGGAGATCAAAATAGAGGCTAGAAAGACAATGAATTTCAAGGTGATACCTTCTTTTAAAGGGCTCCTGTACTCCCTACCTTTCATTCACATCCTCACATCCTGTTTCATTTGGGCTTATGCACAAAGCTACAGGTTGCTGGATTTTGTGTAAAGTGCCAAATGAGCTTTTTTATCTACCATGAGACTAAATAAGAATTCTCAAAGACTACAGAATAATTGGGGACCCAGACACTTACTTTCCAAGGAACTAATTTGGCTTGCTTACCAGCAAAAAAAAAAAAAAAAGATAAATGGTAAATGTTGGATGGTTGATTTTAAGAGCTTTGGAAATATTCATGTCTTTCAATTAGGAAAGTGGAGCCTGACTTTACAAAAACATTGTCTTCTATTAATCAGCCTTCAGCTACTATATGTTGCCAGATGCTGGAGCAGCAATGAACTGCAGAGGGCCTCTGCAGCGATTCACATGTGCTTATTCTACTCTAATACAATGCATTGTAACATAATGTATAGTGCTTGAAAAATTAATTTAAGAGTTCTTAAACTGAAAGCTACTGATTCCAGGTAAACGGATGAATTCTGAACTGTCTCACATCTTGGGGAATCTTCCTTGCACCAAGGCAGGGCTGTTTTACTGTTTCCCAAATGCAGATTGAAAAACACGGGGAAACATTTGAATTTCACCAGATGAAGCTGGCTGGGATTAAGACAAAGGTATGTTTGAAATGTATGTGTGGGAGAGAGGGGATGTCTCTTCTGCTTGACAGGAAACCCTGCTACTAAAGGCCCTAATCTTGAGGGACATTGCTTTGCAGTGCAGAGGGCAACCTGGGGAAGGGCAAAGACGAAAGGCCCTGTGTTGAGAGCAGAAGTATCCACATGGATTTTTAGATCCCACTTCCGGGAGGGATTGTAGACTAATGTATTCAAAATAATGCCTATTCAATCTGTTTCCAGTTAATTTTTACCGGGTTAAAAAAAGACAACCCAATATTCATTTACAATTAAAGCAGTACCTCCTTCATAAATTAAGCCAATGTATGATTATACCTGAATTCTTTAGAGATGGAAGCATTTAATTATTATTATTACTATTTTTTTTTAAAAAAATACATATTGCAGAAAGTTTATACTGGAACTGCTTTTCAGAGTTCATGCATGGTCTGATATTTGGTACCAGTCAAAGGCTGCCACAATTTCAAAACAACAGACATTTTTAGAGACCGAAGTCAACATATCATTACATTATAAAAAACCTTAAAGGGACCAAACATTATTAAATAATTATAAATATTTCTTTAAAATTATATGACAATTCATTTTTTGCATATAACCTCAATTTTGTACACTTAAATTTATAACTTAATAAAATAAAACAAGATAGCCACACACACATACTATTGATACTGTTTTGGTTTGAGTACGATATATTGCCATTCTTTTTTTTTTTTCCTTGCATAAGAAATTAGAATTTGTTTTTTTTTTTTTGTTGTTGTTGTTGTTCTTTTTTGTTTTGTTTTGTATGGGGGACATTTTTCCCCAAGATTTTTTTTTGGTTAACTTGACTAAGGCAAAGGGAATCACAAAAATGTATAACACAAAACAAACAAGTTTGTCTTGGTACCTTATGGGGTGCTATTTCAGCAAAAGTAGAAGAAGAAAGCCAAGTACTTCAAATGTTTTCTCTTTCATCAGAGGCAAGGCTTTGATAAGATGGCTGAGGAGTTACTGTAAGCTGAAGATATTCTGGTATAAATGGAAGCTTTTTTTTTTCTGTGTGCACAAACACACGGAGTGAATTATACTGTGCATGCATGAGGGTCCTAGAGATTGTATGACTGCAACCGTACCTGAAGTTCAAGATGCTTCTGTTTATTTGAACAACAAATAAAGCACAGGCGTTGTCTTGGCAGGAGTCCATGTCTCCTCTCTTGGCAAAAGAACTCGCTTTTTTTTTAAAGGAGTCTAGACAGAATGGGCATCTTTTCGGGCTGGATCATTATATTTTAAAATATAAAACTGAGATAACATTCCCAGGAGGAAAACAAGCTGTGCTTTGATCCACATTGACTGGAATTATGATATGGAAAGTCAGTCTCATGTCATATGCATATAATTAGCTGTTAACATCCCAGCTACTCAGTTGCACATATCAACAGAATGTATTTCAAAAACAAAAAACAAAAACCAGGCACTTTATAATCAGCGGACAATCATTTTTTATTGGTTTGCTTTCTGTCTGATAGATTTTACGCCCCGCAGAGAAAATTTCAGTAAGGCCTCCAGACAGACTCATCCATTCTGCCACTAGAATTCAAGACTGTTGGGGAGCTGCTGTGGCTTCCATCAGCCTCCACACCATCATTCTGGGTAGGCAAGTTAGGGTTTAATAATGTGCTGCCGTTGGATGTGGTGGTACAGGGAGGAAGCATTCTGGAGGGGGAACGGTCTCCCCCCGGCACCATGGGGAACTGGTATGATCCTGATGATGTGCCATAGTAGAGATATGGAGTACTGCTGGTCTGGAATGGTCCACTTTGGTTTTGGGAAGAGCCTGGATAAGGTGGCGGTAAGTAGGTGTGGTAATGAGTGGTGGCTGACATACCCAATGACATGCCTGAAGTGACTGGCGGTGTATAAGTGAAGGTGGCTGGATAGTGCATTCGTGGGTTGGAGAAGCGGCTCTCAGTGAGGGATGAAATGCTTGTAAACTGCCTGGGATCTGAAAATGGGCTCAGCTCTGAAGCACCTAAAAATTGCAACAAAAGATGGGGGAAAAATTCTGTAAATATCCAGTTCTTTCTTAAGCGTGATGATAGAATGTAAATAAGGAGGAGAAAAAACAAACCCACTTTTTCCCACCCCCACAAAAACAGCAAATCAATCTACATTAAAAAAAAAAACCCTGCAAGGAATAGTGCCTGACATCAACAGGGGTCATAGCTCTCTGCATTCAAAGGCTGCTTGCTAGTCTGTTAAGATCATGTCTGTATCCACCGCATGCTCGTATTTACACCTCTCACTGTTACAGGATTTGAAGGGGGACTTATCAATGAAAGCTGTCAATTTGACACATTCACTAGTAGCAACTAGCCTTTTTCTCAGCTGCCTCACAGTTGTTGTGTTTTAACATGCTTTTATTGGTGATGGAGAACCACTGGCCCTCAAAAGCTGCTGAAATAGAACTTACACATTCCTCATCACTGAACTCGCTGACTGGAACTCCCGGGAGCTATAATTTAACACCACTAGAGGAACCCAAGAACTCTCTGCCTGCCTTGCTTTACATGCAGTGACTTCCATATGCACACACTTAGGCAGAAGACTACATATGGCATTTTTGTGCTTGCCTTGAAGAATATGAAGTTTATCCAAACTGATTTATGTACTGGAAGTGAAGCAAAGATGGCTGGAAACATGTCCCTTCACTTGAAGTCAGTGGCTAAAAGTCAAATTTAGAGGATATAGATTATATTCAGAAAATATGGCCATAAGGGGGAAAGACATGAAAAATAGCAATATTTATTATCATACAATGTACTAAAATCATGTGTTGTTGGAATGTTGCCTATGCACTGACTCAGGAGCCATGAGCTATGATACTGTGTTCTCCTACTTTCATTCACTCACACTTTCCTTTCCATGCTTATCTATATATGTCTTTATATAACTGTCTATAATGGTTACACAGCTTAGTTTAAGATTTTAAAATCAGGATCTGAATCTGTATATAAAATTGGAAGCACTTTATAAAAGTGAAAATACCTAGCGGACTTAAAGAGGTTAAGAGGGTGAAGGCTGAAGCATTAATAAGCAAGAGCACACTAAGGGAAGGGAACATTTGGCGTTTCTTTTTTCCTTACTACCTTTTAAAGAGTGGCAGTACTATTTCTGCTCTGGCCTGCTCTGGATATTTGGGTGGGATGAGGAACAAAAGGACAGGATAGGTGGCCATATTAAATGCAGGTGCAATACATACAAACTTAGCAAACAGTACCTTAGAATGGAATTAAAAATCTGGTAACTGAAATAAATTATTCTTAAACTCTAAGTCAAATGGTACTATTGGAAGACTTTTAGAGTAAGGTCAGAGTTTGTTCTCTGAACTTGTGGATTGGCTTCTGAACATCTCATTACCGGGCTGGATAATATTCAGCAGAGTTTAGGGGAAACCAAGCTCAGAAAATGAACCCTTGCTGTCATCCTATACCCGAGCTACCATTATTGCAAAACTTTTAGAATAAATTGCTTCAATTTACCTATTGTGTAAATTGCCAATGACCTACTCAGGTGTCAATTAAAAAATCTTTCTCAAAATCATTGCCAAAGACTATTGTAGTATATTTAACACAGGTTTACAGGTACACTTTTCACTTAAATCTACATTTGATAATGGTTAGTTAAGAAATGTCATCTAGACAAGTTTCTTACTCCATGGCCTGTGTCCTGATTATTAGCTTCTTCACCCAGCAGTGACTGTCTCTGTTTATGCAGAGGATACCAGCTGCCGAACCACCCTCTCATGTGAAAATATGGCCTTGCATCTCATTCTCTCTCCTTTGGGAGGAAATGAATACTTTTTAAGGATGAGACGACGGATACATTTATATCTCAGCTGCATTAATTGGTGGTGGATTTATTCATGTTCACTAACAAACTAGGGACCCTGAATGTGGCTCGCTTTTTTTCCTGCTTACAGTTTATAACCTTAGCCAAGCCCGTTGCCTCCTTCCAGCATTCTGCTTCTAAACTGGCCCTCCAAATACTTTTTAGCAGCTTAAAAGCTGTACACCAGCAACACCACCATATGCGGGCAAGGCCAGTATTGAAAAGCATAGCAGCTGTCCATCATTCACCATGCCTGATTAAACAAATTCTCCTTGGTAATGTCAAAAGAGCTTTAAAGACTGGAGCCAAGAGAAATATTAAGGGGAGGGGCTTGGTAGAGTTGGGGGCGGGGGTGGGATTCACAATTTTTAACAACCGGTTCTGTGGACGTGGCTAGGTGGGCGTGGCAATGTGACTGGGTGGGCGTGGCTTTGTGTTTGTTTGTTTTTTTGTAGCACCTCCACCCACCCTGGTGCCCCGTTTTGCATCCTGGGCTTCAAGGAAGCCTCCTGGGTGAAGCAGTAAGACAGCAAGTGGGATCCTGCCACAGCTGATTATTGGGAGGGGGAAAAATACCTTAAGGAGTGACTGGGTGGGAGAGAACACCATCAGCGATGTTGCACATGCACGATAAGGACTGACTGGGAAGGGAGGGACGGGGCCAGCCACGGGCACGATTTGCTGGTTCTCCAAATTGTGCAGAATCATAATAACCGGTTCTATGGAACCGGTCTGAACCGGTAGAATTCCACCCTTGGTTGGGGATACACATTGCCCTTTATTTTGTATATACATGAGCTACCCTTGCTGCATGAAGACATTTCCTCTCACTGGCAATATTCTTCCATGTGAAGGTATAACCTTACTTTCCAAATAGCCAGTTCACTATATTAAGGTTTTGTTGTTCATCCTCCAAAAATGACTGCGATGGTGGCAGAAAAGTAGAAGGAGATATACCACAATGAGAACAGCAGTCAAATATATTTTCATATATGGTGAACAAAAAAACTGACTGGAAAAATGTCAGACCATGATGCTATAAGTTGAGCCACGCCTAGTTTCAGAATGAAAGTGTTTGGGTATTTTAAGGCAGATTCTGCTGGGAATAGAAAGCCTGAGCAGCCCCATAATGATTTATCTCATACTCTTACCTGCAACAGAAAAGGAAAACCTCAAAAGTTGATTATATGGCCCTGTTCATTTCTCATTTATACATCTGCAACTACTTTTTAGATATCAGCCATTCCCATTTGACTCAGTTTAAACATTTTCAAGCAAAGCAAGAAGGCAAGTAAGTACACCAGTGGACACCATTCAAAAAGTCCTATTGTGACATTTGTTGCAGCTTGTTCTTAGTGTATTCAGCATAGGAGTTATCTAGCCTGGGTGCAAAATTTAAAGTCAGACTGTGGGTTAGATAATCCTTTATTGTTCTCCATTTAACATGCAGGTTTAATCCTCTCCTTTCTGATTATGTCTTTCCTGAAATTTGCAAGTTTTTTTTTAAAACTTGTGCCATTTGAAGTTTTTAAAAAAGTTTTTTTAAAAAAACCTTTCCAGTGGCACAATAGAGTTTCTCTCTCTCTCTCTTTCTCTTTTAAACTGCTGCTCCGGAGGAGTGCCATATTTCATAGGGGAAGCAGTTGGAAAAGAAACAACTAAGACTCTTCGTTACACAATGGGGGTTCAGGCCTGGATCTGGGCCATGTTTGTTAACTTTGGAGTAAAGAATAAGTAGGAAAGAAACTGCATGCCATGTTATTAATCTAACAAGTACATTCTAATATTTTTAGAAAATCCCTTGATATACATTTCTAGTTTCCTTTTCCTTGTGTCTGTTACTAATCCATGACTTGTAGCTTTTACAGCAAAGGCCCTTCTGAGCAGGCACACATTTCTTTTTCCTTCATTCCTGCCTACTGAACAACAGCCAGAGGCAATACCACCCAGAAACAAAGTTGTTATTTTAGAATCATACCATCTTGCGTCCCTATTCATAGTGGGGAAAAGGACTAATATTTATTGAGAAATTTAATGTTGCTATATAATTTCCACAGATGCAGAAAAGATTAATTATGATCCTTTTTTGCCTACGTTAGAAAAATTGTGAAATTACTAATGTAAGCATGGAAAAGAATTCCTCTTTTTTGTATGTGTGGAAATATATAGGTATATAGTATCTATAACTCAATGGAAGAACACATTTTACAGGCAGAAAATCATACATGGTATCTCTGGAAGATGCTGGTCTGGAGCTTTTGCTGAGCAGAAACCATGGCTGATCAAGAACAAACATGACTAGCTAAGTGGACAAAATATACTACCTTCTATAAAGCAGCTTTTTACATTCATGACCTTACATTTTGCACTCTTTTCTCCAACTCTTGTATAGCCAAAATCGCACAATCTACAATTTCATGCTCAAAGAAAAATTAGAAGATTTCACAGAAGGAACTCAAAAAAACAAAAATATTGATGGGGGAAAGAGTCAAAGCTTTCTTCCAACTAAAATGGCAATTTCAGTGGAAACTTTTTTTTCCATAGAGTAGCAGCTGGGTGGTGAGGCATTTTCAATTGAGGAATCTGAGTTGGGGGGGTGGGGTGGACTCTTTTCTGTCTATAAACTGTGACCCTATCCAAATTTGCTCCCCTCCTAATCGTAATGAAGAGAGAGAAAGTTATACTAGAAGCTATGAAGAACCAGTCAAGAGAAAAATGGTTCCAAAATGAAAGAAGGAACTCAAAGATATAAAACACGCACAGAGAACTAACTGCATGGTCTGGAAAACAAAAGAGAAAACATAGGATTTTTACTGTAACCACAATATGCACCACTTATTTAATCAAATAGCTTTCTGATTTAGTTTTTAGTGTGACACTTTAAAAAAAAAAATGCTAATGTGGTAACTAGTTTCTATTTCATAATCCTGCCATTTGGAAAGCTCCAAGGCTGAGAAGGGTAGTTTATTATTGTTTTGCAGTGTAGTTTGTGCCAATACTACTTAGGCTCTGTATAGTTTACACCATTATGCAGTTATTCGCATACGGTTTGCAAACGGTGCTTCATAGTGTGTTTCTCTGTCTACAATAGTTTAAATGTCCTGAGAAAAGGTGCAACTGGTTTAAAGTGTTGCAGATAAATCTGAAGCATTGCAGACAATAATCCATAATACTAGATACATTTGCTACAAAGTAAATCCCACTTGAACTAACTGAAAGTCATTTCTAAGAGTCATAGAAAATTGTGTTAACAGATTACTATTGCCAATTGACCCAAAGAGAATTGTATAGACCTTCACTGCAAAGTTGTTCATTATAAATGATGTCAACATTAGGGCTAAGGCTAATCTAGGTTCCTAGAGAAATAAATCTAATCTGTTTTGCAAGTTGAAGTTAAGATCATTCCATCTAGAATCAGGGGTCTTCAAACTTGACAGTTTTAAGACTTGTGGACTTCAACTCCCAGAATTCCTCCTCCAGTCATGTTAGCTCAGGAATTCTGGGAGTTGAAGTCCACAAGTCTTAAACTTGCCAAGTTTGAAGACCCTTGATCTAGATTGTCCTCCCCAAACTTCTTTCAAAACCATTTTACTTGCAGAAGCTTCAGTCACCATTGATTAGAAACTGTAGCAGAATAATCTTCAGAGCAGCAGAATCCCTGAAGCTGCTACTACGGTAAACAATAAAATCTTTCAACTAGCCATAATGTGAATAATCACACATCTAGTGTGGTGTTAAAAATACCAAGATGTATTGCCTAAATAATCTTCCGGACAGTTAATGAGAGAGTGTTTCAAGAGAACAAAGTCTACTATGTAGGATTCTGAGGACAGAAACAGCCACCACAGCTACATCTACTCAGAAGAAAGTTCTGCTGAATTCAGTGGGATTTAGTGCCAGGTATAGGTTGACAAAACAGCAACTGTACTTAATTTAGATGAAATCATTGGGGCTAATCGCTTCATGTGTAGAATTTGGGTACCAGACTTAATAAATAAGTAACTTCTAATAAACTAATGTAACAATTGCTTCAGTCAATTCAGGCTGAGAGACAATGCCAAACAAATGCTTCTGGAGATGCACATAATTCATTGTTGGCTGTAGCAATTGTGAGTGACTCAAAAATCTCTCTACGGATAAAATATTATACAAATATATCAGGGAATAAATCCTATTTAGTTCACTAGAGCTCACATCTCAATAGATATGTACTGGTGTGCAGCATAAAATGTTTGGCAACATAATATTCATATGAGGTCCTGAAATTATTTATCAAAACTAAACCTTGAGAGAAAGATGCACAAGAAAGCTTTCATGGAAATAATGGAAACAAAGATAAAATATTTTTATCCATACTTCTTTTCTAGAGCAATCATAATTTTTATTGTCAAGTTACACAATCAAATATTTAAGAAAATATAATATTTTACACAACTATTAAAATAATTTGGTCACTCAGTGGAGGTTAACATATTTGGAGCAAGCACTGGAAATTAGACAACCTGTATTTGCTGCTCAAATTGTTATTTCATAACCAGCCACAGAATCCTATACCTACTGATAAATTCATCCTATCTCTATACAGGTAGTCCTCAAATTACAACAAATCATATCATGACCATTCAAAGTTATAACATCATTTAAAAAGGTGACCTATGACCATATTTCAGACTTACGACCATTGTAGCATCCCCATGGTCATGTGATCAAAATTCAGACAGTTGGAAACCGACTCATATTTAGGATGGTTGCAGTGTCCCCAGATCATGGGATCACTTTTTGTGAACTTCTAACCAGCAAAGTCCCTGGAGAAACCGCATTCAGTGTGACTAACATAACAACTGCAATGATTCACTTAACAACTGTGGCATAGAAGATTGTAAAATGGGGTAAACTCAACAAATGTCTCACTTAGCAACATAAATTTTGGGCCCAATTGTGGTTGTAAGTCGAGGACTAACTATACACAAATAAATGTGCAGAATTGGAGTGTTTATGGTCATTATGATAGGAAAGCTCACTAAACTGCAGGCACGTCACTTTTTTCTTCTGAAGAAAAAAAAAGTAGAACAGACTAATCCATACACTTAAAACAAAAGTTGGTTTTTGAGCTTAATGCTCCTTTTTTCCTCTAGCAGCAAGTCTCAGACAGTTGCACACCAAAAAGATTGTAACCCAAATACCACTGGAAAATACTAGGTAAATATCAGCATTTTACTTCCCGAAACAATGTGCTAAAAACACGGACAAAAGATGCAATTTGCTGGATGCCAGTGTCTTAAACTTTCAAATAGGATGGTAAGGTAGGAGGCTAAATGGAGCAACATCTATTGCCACATTTTAGCACACATCTCCCTTTATGTTTCATTAATCTTGTCTCTTTTTTATCCCTCCTACCACAAAGTCTATCAGTCTCTCATGACACTTAAAAAAAAAACAACCCAAACCTCTCCTCCCTTCCCCATTTCCTTCCTGCTTACATGTCAGAGACTGTGGTTAGGTTACACTCAACCCTTGGTGTTTTCACTGCAAACAGTCCTTTTATATACATTTATAGAGTTGATCTTCATATTAATAGTAACTATATTACTCACCTCAAACATGTGTTTTGCACCTAATCGTCCTTGTCTTATGACTAATCTTATGTGCTTATATTTATCAAATGCACTGAAACAGATTAATCTGGGATCATTCACAGTGTTTTGATAGTATCATTTCCAAGAAGTTTCACAGCATACATCAAATTTCCCATTCCTGCTAGTCTGTATACTATAGAAGAAAAAACGGAAACCTGCATTTCAAATCACCTATTTTTTCTTCCAATCCAGTGTAAATGGTTCAACAAGTCTCATATTATTACAGTATTCTAACTGCTTCAATCTAAACATGGACTTCAGTAGTTTAATTAATAACAAAAAATCATTTCAGATTATTCATACTGTAAATAAATTTGCAGCAACTTTGTTAAAAGAAAGAGGGAGAGGGGGAAGCCACAGAGGCTGCCATGTATGTTTATATCTATGTATGAATATTGAATTAAGTTTCCAAATATAAATATACTGGAATTGCAAAATCAAGATTGTTATTTTTATATAGATACAAAGCTCATCCACCTAAGCTCATCCATCCAGGTAAGTTCACCCACCTAAACAATACATAAAACAATTAAACACACAAATAGATGGCTAACTAGAATAATAATCTTTGTTGTGCTCCAAAATTAGAGCAGAATCTCCAATGATGAAGGTTAATATTCTACTTGTTCCAATGAACTCTAAGGTTCTAGTCCATCTACTGATATTCTCATTAAGCATTCCACATAGATTTCTGTATTTCCCACTTTCCTTGCCTTAAGTAGGTGTTACTAGCCCACTTGGTTATTCTCAGAAAACTAAGCAAGATTGAATCTGATTAATACTTAGATAGAAGACCACCGAGAAACCCTAGAGCCATAATGGTGAACCTATGCAGGTGGCATGCAGAGCCATTTGTGCCGGCATGCAAGCTGCAGGCAAACTTACCCTCACTGTGCATGCGCGCCTCACACCTGATTTTTGACTTGTTTGAGGCCTTTTTCGGCCTCCCAAAGGCTTGAGGAAGGTTTCTGCGTGAAAGTGTGTGCGCACAATTTTTGCACAGGAGCTCAAAAAGGTTAGCCACCCCTGCACTAGAGCTATAGGCTGGAAAGTTAAAAAAAAAAAAAAAAACTTAAAAGAAGACAGTGGCAAACTCCTTCCACTGCTCCCAAGAAAACCATACATGCATCTTATTGAAGCCACCAGAAGTTGAGTTTGATTCAAATTGTTTTAAATATTCTCTTTTGCTCGCAGCAAAATCTGAGAGGCATAAGAAGCTGAACAGGGAATAAAACTCTGTGACTAGAATAAGTTTTGGTCCTAATAGTCCCACAACATTTCTAAATATATACATCAGTGAGTTTATTATTAGGAAAGTGCTGGGATAATCCTCTTAATTGGAGCAGTATGTACAGTCATTTCCCATTGGAGATGCTGAAACATGACTTTTATGCCAGAGTCTTCAAAAGAAGATGATTCCGAAAAACTTGCAGCAGCCACTGTGCCGCTGCCTCTCCAGTTTGCCTGTCCAGAATCGGTTTAGTCATTTTCAAGCAAGGGAAAGCAAAGGCAGAGATTGTGGGTTTCAGTGCCTTCAAAGATTGAGGCACCTATGGTCAGAATTTATGGAATTCCCCTGAAACTTGGAGTGTGTTGGCTTGAAATCTACAGATGCCTTTCCTCTTTAGAATCACAGCCAGTGCTGCTACTCCTTTCCTGAATCTGATCAGCCTGTGGGATTACTGCATTATCTGTCACAGAAGGGGTCTCTCCACCTGCACGCCTATAAGTCATTGCGTATATCTTGTTTGATTCAGTTTCAGTCTTGTTAGCCTCATCTACCTGAGCAAACTGTGGCTGAGAACCAAGATAAGCTGGATATCATTAACCCACTATAATCCCAAAGTTCCAGATTTTTTTTGGCCATGTCGTATTTGGGAGAACCATGAGTAAAAATATGCATTCTCCACTAAAATGAGAACATGCATGCTTTCCTTGCATGCACATCATTCCTTGCACATCTGTCAGTTTCAAAAGAGTCTGCTAAAATGATTTTGGAGCTCACGATTTTCATAAATCGTGTGACACATAGATATGTTCTGTCCACACTCTACCCTTGAAACGAAGACCAACCACTTCTAATTATTGAAAGTATAACTCTGCAGCGCAGCAAGAAAGATTTGAAATAAACAGACTATTTCAAGAGTCTGCTTTTTAATAAAAATCCTGAACTGAGAAATATTTACTCAACATAGAACCCATGATTCTAATTGCACTGCCAGATTAAGAAATGTTCCACACATACTTAAAACAGGAATCTATGATAGGTAGGTAGGTAGGCTCTCTTCATTTGCAATGTTATTCCAGGGTATAAACTCCACATTATCTAATTTGTATACCAAAGTAACACAAAATTTTGCCTTCAAAATGTTTTATTGCTTTAATGTTTTTTTCCTGGAGACTAAAATTGGTGACAGCATATTACAGGAGCTATAAGAAATTAATGGTAGCACTAGTTGTGGTACTATGTAAACATATATTGTTATAGATATGCCAATGGAAATTGCTTAATATGTCCAATTCCTCTTGGTATTTCCTGTAGTTAGTGCCAAAAGAAATATGGCCCAAACAGTCCATTATGAGGAGGTAGCAAGATATACAGGGGAACGTTGATGTTAAGTTCTGCGCATGGGCGCAAGGAATGGAGATGAGGCAGTGAACAGTGAACTTCAACTCTTTATTAATCATTCTGAACAGAGCAAAAACCCTAGGGCAGCAGCAGCCCTTTTATAGGGCAGGCTGCTGACCTATTAGCCAATGAGAAACTTGGAAGTGTTAAACCCTTGAACCAATGAGAGTGGCTCGTTAACAGCCAATCAGATTCCCCAGAATGGACCAATCCGATATCGCTATTATCGGCCAATCAGAAGTGCAGGATTAGAACCCTGCTTTTTCTTAAGGTTTGTTAAAACTTTATTTAAGCGCTTTTATTAGTTCATAATACCCCTTCCCCCTGGGTTCCGTTTGAGGGGTGCAGTGACGTAATCCCTAAGATATGTAGGTTGTCTATTGGATTTGCGCTGTCCCACCGGTTCCTGTCTGTCGTCCGGTTTCAGTGGGATGTTTTTGGACATATCTGGTACAGGCGGTTCCGCATCCTCACTGGACGACTCGGTGCCGCTAATGCTGTCATTGTTGTCCTCCAATCTTTGCGGGCTCGCCTCAATTGAGGTATTCCTCTGTAGCGAGGAGAGTCCCCTCCCTGATTCTTCTTCATTTATTGCGCCCGATTGCTGACTTCCTTCGCTTCTGCTTTCCACCATCTCGAATTCGGTTTCTTCGACATCCCCTCCCCCCTCAGTTTGGGAGTCACAGGAATTGCGGGAAATGGGTTGTAGCCTAGAGCGAAGCTGATCTATATGGCGTTTCCATATTTTTCCATCACAGGTTTGCACATGGTACGATCTGGGCCTGGTGGTTTGAATTATGGTTGCTTCGACCCATAATGGTTCGCCGGAGAGGTTTTTGGCGAAAACTAAGTTGCCTACCTTAAACTCATGGCATTTTCTGGTAGATCCACAGGGTTTCTCTGGCTCGTAGGATGGGTGAAGCCGGTCGAGGTGGGAACGGAGCTTGCGTCCCATCAACAGTTCAGCTGGGGTCTTGTTGGTGACACTGTGCGGAGTGATGTGTTGGAGTAGGAATATTCTGTTTATTTTGTCATCAATGTCTGCATAGTCCATTTTGTGGAGAGTTTTTTTTAACAAATTGTACCATGCGCTCGGCCTTGCCGTTGGCCGCAGGGTGCACTGGCGAAGTTAGTGCATGGCGGATACCCCGGTCCGCTAAGTATTATTCAAATGCCAGGGCGGTGAACTGGGGTCCATTGTCGGAGACCAGAACGTCTGGCAGCTCATGCATTGCAAATAGCCTATTCAATTTTTGGATGACGGACTCGGTTGTAGTACTCTTCATTTCGTGGATCTCGAGCCAGTTGGAACAGGCATCCACTGTTAGGAGGAACATATGTCCTTTAGTAGGTCCCGCAAAATCAACGTGGATGTGGGACCACAGCCCCCGGGGGGTTTCCCATTCTGTTGGAGTTGCTCTAGGTGGGGCATTGCTGACTTCTTGGCACTTTAAACAAGTCTTTACCCAGGCTTCGATCTGTTTGTCAATGCCCGGCCACCATGCGTAGCTTCGTGCGAGTGCTTTCATACGCACGATGCCAGGGTGACCGTCATGCAATGTTTTCAACACTGCTCGTTGTAACCGCTCTGGGACGATGACTCTATCTCCCCATAGGATGCAGCCTTTTTGCGAAAAAAGTTCCATTTGCCAGTTTCTGAAAGGGGTGAAGTCGTCAGGGGTTTGTTCTATTGGCCATCCTCGTTCGACCCAGCTAAAAACTCGTGCCAAGACAGGATCTCGTTTTGTTTCGATTGCAATGTCTCTAGCTGTTAGCGGTGGTGAATGTAGCATTTCAATCTGGAGTGTCGTAAGGGTTGGAGCTGGGTCGTCGATGGTTTCTGGAAGTGGGGCACCGCTCAATGCATCAGCGTGGGGAATGGCTTTCCCCGGGTGGTGTTGTAATTTATAGTTGTACGCAGCTAAAAACTCCGACCAGCGAGTCATTCTAGGTGACAATATATAGGGGGTTGGCTTGTCTCCCACTATAATCCCTAGCAAAGGTTTGTGATCGGTAACAATAGTAAAAACTTGTCCATACACATATTCATGAAATCGTTTCACAGCAGATACAACAGCAAGAGCCTCTTTGTCGATCTGGCTATAGTTACGTTCAGCCTTTGATAGGGTCCTTGAAAAATAGGCAATAGGGGCCTCACTACCATTTGGTAACACATGACTCAAAATGGCTTCTACTCCAACAGTGACGTGTCACATGTAATTGTTAAAGGCAGAGTCTCGTTATACTGCATTAAAACAGCATCTGAGATTAGTAAGTTTTTCACTTGTCGGAATGCGTGCTCCTCTCGGTGTCCCCAGACCCAGGTTGCTTTTTTGTCGAGAAGTCTATGTAGGGGTTCAGCTACGGTCGCTTTCTGGGGCAAGAAGATATTGTAAAAGTTAAGCTTGGAGATCAGTCCTATTTCTGGGTCTTGGGGCGTTTTTGATTGCCCTTAGTTTGCTATTAGTGGGGTGAATGCCTTGTTTATTGATTAGGTATCCCAGGAACTCCACTTTATCTGTACACAGTTGACATTTATTTTTTTTAACTTTAAGGCCAGAGTCTTTAAATTTCTGGAGAACCATTTTACGCCGCTTTTCTAGTATTTCTCTATTCGGGGCAGCAATTAAAACATCATCAAAGTATAGCACGACCCCCTTGATCTCTTGCAAGAGTCTCTCCATCAGACTTTGAAAAATCCCTGGGGCTACGCTCACTCCGAATTGAAGTCGGTTGCACTTAAAGGCGCCTCGGTGCGTAACGATCGTTTGGGCCTCTGCGGTTTTTTTATCTACAGGCAGTTGTTGGTATGCCTGTGCTAAATCCAATTTAGCGAAGACTTTTCCGCCCCCCCCCCCCAGGGAATGTAGAAGGTGTTGTACCACCGGCACCGGGTAAGCATTCTGTTGAAGGGCGTGATTAAGGATGGCCCGGTAGTCCCCACAAATCCTTAACGATCCATAAGTTTTGATAGGTGTTACAATTGGGGCTTCCCAACGAGCGTGGTCAGTTGGTTCTAAAACACCCTGGGCTATTAATTTATCGAGCTACTCGTCAATTTTTGGTTTAAGGGCAAAAGGTACCCGACGAGGCTTAAGGCGGATGGAGGCTACTTCAGGGTTAAGGTTAAATGATATCGGGGTCGCCTTGTACTCACCTAGTTTGTCTGCAAAGACGTCCTGGAATTCCTGGACGATGTCCTCCTCCCAGTCGTCGCTTCTGGTTTGGTGAATGCCAGCTACCTCGATCCCGAGTGGGGCAAACCATTGAAGGCCTAACAAGCTAGGCTGGTCATGGTCGACGATGGTCAGTGGTAATGACGCAGTATGATTTTTGAATGATACTTGGACTTGGCTGGATCCAACGACCGGAATTCGGTTCCCCTGATAATCTTTGAGTATGATTCTTTGGGCTCTGAGGTCTTGACGCCGGACGGCAGGGATTAATTGTTTAAGAGTCTTCCAGGAAACCATTGAGAGGGACGATCCTGAATTGACTTCCATCACACAAGGCTGGTTTTCGATGGCGACCTTCACTCGGATCTTCTTTGCATCTAGCGATGAGGCGTGACCGATTGTAATGGTTTGGTGTGCCTCTTCTTGAAATGGCCAGTGTTTTATTTCTGCAGGAGTGGTTCTTCCATTGGCGGTTCAAATGTTCCTGACTCACAGGGCGATTCCCTGTGGTCTGGCGGCAGTTGTTTCCTCTCTGAAGTGGGCTGGATCCTTGCTTGCTTCTACAGACCTTCCCGATGTGGCCTCTTTTCCCACAGAAATGGCAGAGCGCGTCGAGGAATTTGCAGTCTGATCGCAAGTAGTTTGCCCCACAATCTGCACATTGGTGCGGTAGTCTTTGATTCCGCTGGTGGCGTTGGTCACGTTCAGACTGGAGCCAGTTGACCTCCTCCTCATCACTTTCTGATGGTGATTCAAGGTCCTCGTGGTGGGTCGCTGTTGTGTGCCTCTCTAGGCAAGGTGAGGTATCGCTGGCGAGTTGACGGAGCGGTGCGTTGGTGTGGCGCATTCGGGCGGCCGACTTCCTGGTTGCTTCTGCTGCAGTAGTGTCCTTGATGACATCAGCAAGGTCGATGTCCCCTTTGGCCATGATCTTGCTCTGCGTTGTGTGGTCTTCTAATACCAGAATTATTCGGTTTTTCAGAGCTTCTTCGAGGTCTGTAAACCCACAGAGGCCTCCCAGGTTCCGGAGATCCACGATGAAATCTGCAATGCTCTCTCCTTTCCGCTGGTCCCTCTGGTAAAATTCATGTCTTCGGACAAGCGTTGGTATGGAGGGTGCATAGTGGGCCCGTAGAAGGGGTGAGAGGACGTCCCAGTCCATGGTTTTCACCTCAGCCGGTTTTGCTAGTGCCTTGGCCATCTTAAAGACGGCAGGCCCGCAATGGCTCAGGAACACTGCTTGCTTTTTCCCCATAGTGGCATCCTTCAAGTTGTTGGTCTCCAGAAACATCTGGAACTGGTCTATGTACAAGTCCCAGTCTTCTTGTGCCGGGTCAAATGGAGTGGGTGGTATGGCGCCGCCAGACATGGTTTCCGTGGTCGATGCGCCTTCAGCCACGTCCTCTGTTTGGTGCTCTGTAGTGTTCAGTCAGCTCTGATGTCTCTGCATCCCATCCTGGTCGCTAGTGTTAAGTTCTGCGCATGGGCGCAAGGAACGGAGACGAAGCAGTGAACAGTGAACTTCAACTCTTTATTAATCATTTTGAACAGAGCAAAAACCCTTGGGCAGCAGCAGCCCTTTTATAGGGCAGGCTGCTGACCTATTAGCCAATGAGAAACTTGGAAGTGTTAAACCCTTGAACAAATGAGAGTGGCTCATTAACAGCCAATCAGATTCCCCAGAACGGACCAATCTGATATTGCTATTATCGGCCAATCAGAAGTGCAGGATAAGAACCCTGCTTTTTCTTAAGGTTTGTTAAAACTTTATTTAAGCGCTTTTATTAGTTCATAACAGTTGACATTTTAAAACTAAAAATAATTTTTAAAACACCCTCACAATGTCCCCAGAATAAAGCTCACAAAACAACCCAATGGAGCAAAGCGAGCTTCGTAGCTATGTAGAGTGGAATATTAGAAAAATGGTGCAGGAGGAAAGAGAATCATACAATGGACCCAAGAGCTGCTGGATTCTTGTGTTAGACTAGAACTCTTAAAAAGGAACATTCTCACTAGAAGTGATGATTCACCACATTTTGTTGTATTGTTTAATATTGCTAATGCTTTCTTCAGAACTGCCTGTGCTACATATTGTCATGATTGCCAAGTAGGGTTAAACACATTTTGGGACTAAAGAAGAAAAAAAAAAACAGATTGAAAACTATAATTTCACTTCCTAACAGATTTGGCTTTTAATGTCCATTTGTGACATCTTTCAGAATTAGATCAAGGAATGGCCATGGCATTCCTAACTCTGTGGAAGCTAAGTAGCTGCTTTTGTTTTATTCTCGACAGCAAAGGCTAATCCAGAGACTCTGACAGGTAAGATTCGGCACATGATATTCAGAGGTGGTAGTCAGCAGGTTCTGGCCAGTTCTGGAGAACTGATATCGGAAATTTTGAGTAGTTTGGAGAGCCGGCAAATACGACATCTGACTGGCCCCGCCCTCATCTATTCTCTGCTTCCCGAGTCCCAACTGATCGGCTGGGTCTTCTTTGCCCTGCACAGGAGAACGGAGCTGGAAAGCAGGTTAATGGGGTGGGGAGGGAATGGGATTTTGAAGAAACCTTCTCCCAGGAATGGGGAGGGAATGGAGATTTCACAATATCCTCCCCTATCATGCTCAACAAGCCATGCCCACAGAACCGGTAGTAAAAAAATTTGAATCCTACCACTGATGATATTTATTAACAAGAACTTCAACCTTGTGCATTTTGTTTTTGTTTTTAAATCTTATTAATTCTTGTTTACCACCCAGGGTCAACTCTGATGAGATGGGCGGCTATATAAATTTGATTAATAAAATAATAAATAAATATGTAAAAAAGGATACTTCAGACAAGTGGAAAAATGAGATAATTGTAATGATTAGAAATTGGGTAGGGGAACGGAGGTCAGCCTCCAATTTTCAGCCTCCAATTTTGGACTGCTGTTGCCAGAGGCTGAACAACAAATGAAGCAACAACAAAAGTGCTCTTTAGGAAGCTGTTTCCACTGGAATGACTCACAAGAACTATTCCAGGACAGAAACTCCTCAGATCAGGTCCTTTCTTAGCTGGTCATGCCTTCTCTAAAGATTATGGGGTCAAAAGTGCCTCTTGAACACCCCAGAAACATGGGAATGTTGCCTGGACTGCTGAATTAATAGAAACACAAACACTTATTCCTCAGTTCTATCTTTTCACATTTTAAATATTTATCTCTTATGCATGGACATGTATATATGAATATGGGCCTCAACCCATCACTTGGTACCCCATGTACTCTTCTTGGGCAAAAAAAAAAGGCTCACCCTCTTGCCAAAAACAAACATGTTTAAATAGCGGAAAGTTTCTGTTCAGCTTCCTCTAAGCCCTTCCCCCATCTCATGAGTACTAAGCAATTTTCTTGATTAATAACTTCACCAGAATTCCATTATGATTTAGAAGACACATGGATGGAACATAACGAGCCTGCTATGCACATTTAATATGAAGATACTGAGTGGATAAATCCTGCCAGACCCAAAAGTAAGGAAAAATAGGTTACTTCATGTTGTTTTTTCAAAAGAATACCCACTCTGCCAATTTCTGCACTGGCTTCTAATGTTATAAATTGCACTGTGTTATTTGCCAATGAAATAAGATACTACCCAATTCTTAGGAACAGAGGAACAAGCTATGCCATTAGAATCTCATTCAAATACTACATTGCTCTCCCTCCACCCACTTCCTATTTTTTGGAAAAGAAAGACATTTCCTTGCCTTTAAGAACTTGATCAAAAACTTTCAAGAAAAAGAAAGGAAGACCTTCTTTGAAACTGAATCTGGACTAGGACAGAAGCCAACGAACAGGGGCCTGTGTCTTTTGGACAAGGCCACCCACTGAGCCACTGTGGTCATATGACTACTCTGTCACATCCTGAAGCCATTTCCAGCCTGTGTGCAAGTTTGTACTCCCATTTAGAGGACGCCGGGATATACTGGGAACACACATATGGAAACACTTTCAGCGAATCCGTTTCCATGAAATCCATAATGAGCCAAGTGGCTTCAGATGTGGTAGTGTGCCTCAGATTAGCCAAAGGGGAGTGGGGGAAGGTGAAAACCCACCCTCACCGTCTTTCTTTCAATTTCATTAATTCTTCTCTGTCTCTGCTTCTCTCTCTCTCTCTCTCTTTCTCTCTCTCCCTCTCTCCCTCCCTCCCTCTCTCACACACACACACAAAACGCCTACATACAAATGACTTGTGGCTATCAAAATACTGGAGCCAGAAATAAATACATCTGCCTTTCTGTCCTAAAAATAGCAGCATTAATATCAATATATTCTTATTGTAAATCAAGAAGAGCCATTCACGTCAGCAAAGCTGCCTGAAACGTTTTAATGAGCTTTTCCTCCCTGAACAATGCTGAAGAAGGCCTCTGCACAGTGAAGTACACATGTGTGAGTTGGGAGGTAGGATGGGCCGCTTTATTCAACATGTGTGGTCAGTAAAAATCATTTTCCAATTTTCACAAAAAATGATAGATGGATGGCCATGTGAAGCTTGCAAAAACATTATTCATATGGGACTCTTTCAGGTCCCTTCTATTCTTTCAATATATTTAATGGAAATTGGGACACATTATAAACCAGAGGCTTGGAAAATATTAAAGATCTTGTATTGCATTGTGATGGCTAGAGAGACCTCAGGGTCATTGCCCATTTTGGTCAGAAGACATTAGGTTCCACCCCCAAAATCTCCTCCCATATTTCTGCCTCTCTTTTTTTTTTAAGCCAAACCAATCTCAAATGACAGATTTTGTAAGAAAAGGATGAGACTTATCTTTTTGCTTGCTAAGGGGGAAAAACCTGAAAGGAGATGATTATTATAAGGGGAGAGGGTAAGATAAATATGTCCATCCTTCCATCTCCAAGTCTGATTGCAAACCCTAGCTGATTTGTGTTACAAAAAAGTAAGTGTGGGACACATTATTAAACGAGGAACAGTTGCTAGAATTGGTTATTTCTAGGTTAATGAAAAGAAGGGCTAGTGTTGACATAATAGCAGTCTTCCAATATTTGAGGGGCTGCCACAAAGAAGAGGGAGTCAAGCTATCCTCCAAAGCACCTGAAGGCAGGACAAGAAACAGTGGGTGGAAACTAATCAAGGAGAGAAGCAACCTAAAAATTGGGAGAAATTTCCTGACAGTTAGAATCAGTGGCATGGCTTGCCTTCAGAAGTTGTGGGTGCTCCATCACTGGAGTTTTTTAAAGAAGAGATTGGACAACCATTTGTCTGAAATGGTATAAGGCAGGGGAAGGGAAACTTGGCTCTTCTATCACTTATGGACTTCAACTCCCAGAATCCCTGAGTGAACCATCAAAGGTTCTCCATCCCTGGCCTACTGGTTTTTCAGTTGTGGGGGAAATCAATTTTTGCTTGAATGGGACTATTTAATATTAAACACTTGGGTGGGGAGTTGGATTAGAAGACCTCCAAGGTCTCTTCCAACTTGGTTATTCTGTCCCGTTATTCTGTTAACATAGCAACTTGGTGAACATTTAATGCTAAACTACATGACAGCTTGTTTTACAATTAGTGTGATATATAGATTGTGATTGATGTTTTAGCACCATGTAGAAACTGAATGAATTGTTGAGTTAAACCATGATAAAAAATCACATCTAAGAAACATGCATGAAGTGCCAACCCTGAAGCTGACCTGACCCTGACAGTAGGCCAATGTGCAAGAATGATAATGTGGAATTCATCAGTTGTCCTAATACAATACTCTCTTAAACTATTGCCTCTTTACTGACATCCACAAAGGAGCTTTGATAGCAATATTGGATCTGATTAGATCTGATTTAGCTTTCTGTGTGTTTCTGTGTCTTGTTCCCATAACTTTTGAAAATGTTAACTTATATTTACATACTTTGCATTAACTCCACATCAGATGGTCAATATTAATCTGCAGGTAGATTTTAATCACTATTAGCATCTTTTTCTTATACAATTTCCCAAAGTAAATAGACACATCTTGATCAATGAAAATAAGTGCTTCTTGGGAAGAAGACCAGTACGAAGAACCAGATGGCCCACAGACAATTGTTACTCTAAATGGAAAATTTACCTTGAGGATGCTTCTGTGAGACCAGTTTTGTATCAATAGTAAATAACCAAGAAGTATACAGTTATTTTCATTTGATTTATAGTCATCTATCCTCAAGATAACGATTCCCTACTTCAATAGTAGATGTAATATAATTGTTGTTGCTTTGTGGATATAAAAGGCCTAAAATGAATTGGGAATAAACAATAGGTCTTTCCTATTTTATACCAAATACTACTTAACATTTTAAACCTGACTTTAATGCTACTTTCTATACATGCACTAACACACACAGAAAGTGTAGTCTGTAAATGTCAATCTGACATTTTTATTACCTATACTACCCTTCAGTAGTAATTTTTTCCCCTGAAAACATTTTATATTTTGGATGCTATACAAGGGAAGGGAAAATTGCCTTTTCCAATTTGGAAAGCCAAACCATTATTAGCAATCATATAATATAACAAATGCTGAAACAACGCAGCTACTCCTACAGTCAACCAAACATTATGTTACTGTTATAATTTAGATTAGGTGTTGTTAAAAATGCAAGTGGTTTGAAGTTAAGGGGTGGCAGACGTAATCCTGTTATCTCCCATTCCAGGGTAGCAACCTATCCCTCATTAAATAATAAGGGGATACATAGAAAACAAGCCTCATTATTCAAAAGATAAGAACTTCGTGTTGTTAGCAGCCATTGATAGTCCTTTACCCACAATCAGCACATAGAATACTAGGATTTAAAGTAGTAAAGACAGTCCAGCAAGGGCTTCTGCAGATTATAGTCAGTCTCAGTTCAGCCTGGGGCTATATCACAATTCCCATAGTAATAGCAACATAAAAAGCACAGATGAGATAGAGAAATAAAATGATTGGGAAAGAGAGACAGCACAAAGGAGCATTTCAACTCACAACAACAACAAAAAATACTAACAACAAAAGAAAATCCATAGAAATGAATTATTTTCACATGTGCTGCTGACATACATCCTCAATTAATGAAAATGAAGTAGAGATCTTATGAAGATGCCTTCTCTGTTGGACATCTTGACTGCAAAAGGTTTAATTTCAAGGTGAATTCTTTCCCCCTTTACTTAATAAGTTTTATCATATTGCTAAGAACAAGATCTTCAGAAAAAAAAGAAGTGGATGGAATGAGTAGAAACAGTATTTCCCTGTTTCTATAGAATTAATAGTATTTGATTTCACTAGAAAATGAGGCAGAATATACAACACCAAATACCAGACATTCAGAAACAGACTTGCTTCTAGCTATAATGCAGCACTACATCTTATCCTAGATCTTATAGGACAGTGATGGCGAACCTTTCTATCCTCGCATGCCAAAAGTGTGTGTGCGTACATGCGCCATGCGCATACATGCCAGCATCCATAAGCAATGCACATATGGGGGCCCACGCCCCTGTGCATGTGCATGCAACCCCCCATGTGCACAAGGGGGGTCTCTGCGCAAGCGCGCACATCTGCATGAGCCCTGCCCCCCGCACAGGCGTGGCAGCTACCCAACAATCAACTGGTGGGTGGGCGGTATGCGCTGTGCAGTACACCTGCTCTGGGGCGAAGGCTCACGTGCTGGCAGAGATGGCTTTGCGTGCCACTTCCAGCACATGTGCCATAGGTTTGCCATCATGGTTATGGGACATCTGCTCTGAATTTTAATCATGCAAATTACCATAGGTAATTTTTGAACTGTTGCTAAGTTCCCAGAAAGTATTAACGTGAATTTGTACAAATATATTAATTCAGGTTCATAATACAGATAGACCTCAACTTATGACCACAATTGAGCCCAAAAATTCTTTTTGCTAAGCAAAACATTTATTAAGTGAACTTTGCCCCATTTTATGACATTTCTTGCCACAGTTGTAAAGTGAATCACTGCAGTTGTTAAGTTAGTAACATGGTTGTTAAGTGAATCTGGCTCCCCCATTGAATTTGCTTGTCAGAAGGTCGCAAAATAGCAATAGCGCTTAGACTTATATACCATTTCATAGTGCTTACAGCCCTCTCTAAGCAGTTTACAGAGTTAGAATATTGTCCCCAACAATCTGGGTCCTCATTTTATCAACCTTGGAAGGATGGAAGGTTGAGTTAACTTTGAGCCATTCAGAATCAAACTCCTGGGGTGAGCAGTGAGTTAGCCTACAGTACTGCATTCTAACCACTGTGACACATGGCTCTTATGGAGATCACATGACCTTGGGACACTGCAATCATTATAAATATGAACCAGTTGCCAAGCATCTGGTTTTTGATCATGTGACCATAGGAATGCTGCAACAGTCATGTTAAAAATGGTCATAAGTAACTTTTTTCAGTGCTGTTGTAACTTTGAACAGTTACTAAAGGAATTGTTGTAAGTTTACTAAAGGAATTGCTGTAAATTTTCATTATGTTGACTGAAAAAATCTATTACAATCATACTACTTCACTGAACATGAGTACAAAATGCTGAAATATGACACCAGGCACTGATATTTTAAAGGGGCTCAATGACTGAAATAAGGTACGTTGAGTAACAGATCCATCAGTCATGGTAATTCATTAGTTCTCTGCAGAGAGAAGAACAACAGGTATCACATAAAGTAGCAAGAAATATATCTTTATGAGGAAGGGTAGAAATCTGGAATGCTTGATGACTCTGCTCTCCTCCATTGGTAAATGCTTGCAGAAATCATTCTGCCAAGATTGAAGAAGAAGGTGAATCATTCCTACACTTCTGAGTCCAAGTTCTTTGAACCCAGTTTTTGACTAGGATCAAGATAATGATGCCCATAAAGAATTGCAATGAGGCCTAAAAGTTGAGAAGTAGGCAATGATATAATCATGTGAATGCTGCAATTACCTATTTATGTTGGGATATCTGACAGTACATAAGTCACACATTAAAATATGTATACAGTAATGATATAATCATGCATGTGTCATAACCTGCCCCACTCATATCCCAGCAGATACTTATAAATTAGAATGTGGCTACCACATATAGTACTTGCCTATGAAAAGGAATGAAACCCATGGATCCTTTTGAATGACAAAAAAAACAATTGCATCTCATAAGAGAGAGCTGGTTATATTAGAAGTATTAGACAAAACAACCAATAAAAGGCTGAAGGTTAGGTTATATTTTTCAAAAATCATGTTAAAATTATACTTTGTTTCTTATATTATTATAGCAATAGAAGAGCTCAAAACAAGTTATGATTTGAGCAGGTCAAGAAAATGTATTTAGCAAGATTGTGATGAGAGTGGAATTTATAATGAATCTGGATACAGAACGGTATATGTGGGGAAAGAGCTACAATACAATATCAGAACAACTTTATGTAATTGTGTCCATATTCCCCCCTCTCTTCCTCCAAAATCAGAACTGATTAACTTATAAGTAGTTTGAAGACCACTAACAACTGAACAAAGAAAAAATTATATTGTTAAAAATTTACAACACAACTTAGCAAATAAACATGAAACTGAAAACCAAAGGTAGAATTCAGTGTCATGAAATCTGAAGTCTTGTCATGGTGGTAGTTTTATTCTCCTTCATGGAGGATAGAAAAGAATTTGCTTTCCTCTTATTTCCTCAGTGAAAAACACTTCTGCTAATTGGAAATGTTTCAATGAATTCTGCTTCAAAATAGTAATCAATAAAGAAAGCAATGTATTGTCAACAATAAGCAGAAGTGATAGAAACTTTTGCAGGAAATGTCATCTATTTCTTTGTTCAAATTCACTTGAGATTATGGGGATTTTTCAAAATGGTATTTTCAAAATGGAACATTAATAAAAAGGTAAGATAATGCTAGACAAAAAAAAAAAAAGAATTAAATAAGACCAGAATAAATATGGTATTTGAAACCAAGGAGTGAATCTGCCATTCAATTGGGAAAATATACAAAGGAAGAAAAAGGGGCTTAGTGATCATCATTAACAGCAACACAAAAAGAGCAACTGGAAAGGGAAGAGAAAAATTTAACTTTTTGTAAGTATTGAAGAAAATGATTGATCATGCTAAATGGTACAGTAACATGAAGAAGACAAAAATAAGCTATTTCTAACATTAATCACTCCAAAGGAACACGTAATATACGAATAAAGAAGATAAATGTATATACACTATACAGTAACTTGAAAACAGGTTGAGTATCAATTTAAACACATGTGTGTGATATAGGTAGGAAAGGCAAGGAGGTCTGAATTTAATACAGTGCTATTTAAATACAGAATTGTTTCAGTTAAGAATGTAAGAATTATATTCCAAAAATAATTCATGAAAATGTTAATTTTATTTCACAAGTACAATTCTAATTTACAATAGAATAATCAGGCATCTTTACAAAGGAGATAATGAAATTCTCAAGAAAGCAGTTAGCAATCCACTTCTGAAAATCTTGCTGGGCAAGGACTAATCCAGGCAGTTGCCGGTGGTCAAAATTGACTTGAAGGCATGTGTACATGTGTGCATGTGCACACACACACACTTGATATGTTACGTTATAATTGATTTTAGCATGCTATCGTATTTATTCTACAACTCTAATGTAATTCTTTCATTCTATGCCTCTTGAGTGCCTGGTTAAAGGATTTATGAAGCTACTGTTGCTATTACTTTTAAGATCCCAATGCAGGAGCCACAGTAAGAGATACAGACCAAAGCTTTCTTTAAGTCCAGCTCAAATCTTGGTGACTCCAGAGATATATCTATATAGCTTTCTTCCCAACAAGATGGCAGGAATTTGTCACTTCTTTAGTTCAATTCCCCACCCTTACATTTCCCAGCCTATTCCATAATCCTCATCATTTTTAGAGTACTTTCATCCAAATATTAATCAGGCCCAACTCTGCTTAGCTTTCATACCCAAACAAGGTTGGTCATATGCTGCTGTGTTTTTGTTTATTTCAAAGTACTTCAATTGGATTAATGTCTCCTTTCCCTGTCTTCTTTTTTTATTAAGCAGTGGTCTTGTACAAAGCAACAGAAGAAAGCATTGTATCCAACTGTGTCCATTTGATGGAATGATATTCACAAATTAATCAATTCCCTCTTCAAGTTTCTTGTAAAATGGTTATGGAATGATAGGAGAACCAGCTGAATAGATCTGGGGCATAGAAAGCATATAGGAAGAGAGGATTTCCATTGCACAGGTGGAAATATATTCATATGAGAATAAATATAGGCCAAAATATCAAATGTGGATACATTTCTACATCTGAATATTTCTACATCTGAATATTTCTACATCTGAATATTTTGTGCCCCTGACACACTTGTTCAAGACTGTTTTGGGAGCATGAGGAGAAAGTAAACATGGAGAAATCTAGGTTGAACTTATCCATATCTATTTTCAAGTTTGTCCTGAACTCAGAATTGAAACAATCTTAAAAGTTGTTAACTGAATTTCAGAATTGAATTTGATCAGATGTAATTTCTACAGATTGACTGAATAAATGAATTCAAGGAAAAATAAATAAAAATATACTAATTTAATTGCTACCATGTTTCTCATAAAATAAGGCCGTGTCTTATATTTTTCTGAGCCCCGAAAAAACGGCTAGGATGTCTTTTTGGGGGTGACTTAATTCCCCCCTTGCATCCTCATCTAGAGCACCCCGCAGGCAGCCTCGCCACCAGCCACTCCTAACGGGTGATCATGGCAAAGCACAGAGAGCTCCCTACTCCCACCAAACACCTTTGCTGCAGACCCAAGACCTTTGGCAGCCGCCGCTGTTGCTTTCCCTTCTGCCCATTCCGCTGCCACGTTTGGAGCTGCCGCTTCTGTGCTTGGAGTGCTGTTGCCATTTGGAGTGCTGCCACCATTTGGAGCACTGCTGTCGTGTTTGGAGCTGCCACTTCCGCGTTTGGAGCTGCCACCGTGTTTAGAGTGGCGGCGGCGATCCAAATGGCAGTGGTGCTCCAAACAGCAGCAGTGCTCCAAACGCAGAAGTGGCAGCTCCAAACATGGCAGCAGTTTCAATGCGGACATGGCAACTCCAAGTAGCGGCAGTGCTCCAAACAGCGGTGGGGTTCCAAACGTGGAAGCAGCAGCTCCAAACGCAGAAGCAGCAGCTCCAAACGGCAGTGGTGCTCCAAACAGCAGTGGTGCTCCAAACGTGGAAGTGGCAGCTCCAAACGCAGCGGCAGCATGGGCAGAAGGGAAATCAACAGCGGCGGGCACTGAAGGTCTTGGGTCTGCCGCAAAGGTGCTTGGCAGGAGTAGGGAGCTCTCCGCGCTCTGCCATGATCGCCCATTAGGAGCAGCTGGTGGCGAGGAATTGCTGCCTGCGGGGCGCTCCTAACGGCAAGTCCCCCCGCCCTTCCCCCCATTTTGCATGTTTTAAAATAGGCCTAAATTTGGGGGGAAGGGCTTAATTTCATCTTATGCCTAGAAAACATGCTGGGTCTTCCTATTGGGTGAGGTCGTATTGTTGGAGAAACACGGTAGGTAGCTATCAGATACAAACCGCCTTCACATATCTATCCATTATTGTTTTATATTAATGTTATATATCACTTTCTGCCAAATGTTAACTGCTACTGTGTGCCAGCTGTCAGATCTTTTAAATATTCACATTACAATATTTTAAACATCAAATACTACTACTTCTAAATATCAGATATCATATATTCATCGCAATATTCATTCCAAATCCCACCTAATTTTCCAGTATTATCAAACACTAGCTGCTAAAGATACTTAAGGAATGCTACTGCAGGACTACAGTATAGTTTGGACACTTTATTATTGCTTCTGCAAAATCTTACCAAAAATGCATATTACTGAGTCATTGCCAAATATTTGCAAATATTTGTGTGCCCAGAAAATATTTTGAGACTTGTCATCACAGTCATTAGAAAGGATTTTCTGAGACATAAATGCATTGATTTCTAAAGTATGTGTAAAACCATACAAATGCCTTGCGTACATCAAAGAATCCATCGTATAGCAGGTCAAAGGATGGCCTAACAAGTAGAACAGATAGAAGGCACAAACAAATGAAGTTCTTGTTAAATTACAGTAGGCTGTTTGGGCCGGTTTGGTTAATCCATTAAAATAAGAGCTTACTATAATAGGCATGTGCCTGCAGGCTCCCTGCTCATTTTCAGTCAGAGTTCAGAAAACTTCCCTTCGGTTTATGGATTTTTCCTTCATTGCCTTTTGTAGAGACACCCAAATCCAGGCTAACATAATTAGCTTTAACTATGACCAAATAGCAATAAGCCAATTTCAAACTATAATTTGAATGGTTAATTGGGGACTGTAAGCCTGACAGAGGTCTAGGCGAGCCTAGGTTCAGTGTTAGGTTCAAATACAGTGATATTACCTTTAATCCTGTCCTGAATTATATGCCATAACTGAAGAAAGTCATCTGAGAAAAAGGAAGCTGAATTTTTCTTCTGACTTCTTGGTCCTGCTTCTCAATCTGGCCACTCTTCCTCAGTGAAAAATAGAATTCCAGTAACAGTTCTTAGAACCTCAATTCTGGTGGCCTCCCACGTTGAACTTCTTATTGATTTTTGTCTCAGAGGCTGGGGTGGTAAGATTTGTTCCTTTTATATGTTTGGAATCAGACTTTTTTGTTCTTCCCATTAAGAATTAGCATGTTGTTTACCCAAATGACAAAAAGGCCAGTTAGGAATAAAGCATTACCAAAGCAATTCAGGCTGTGAGGCCTTATTCCAGTTGAAGTTAATATAATTTTAATGAGCACTTCAGAAAAAGGATATAGTGCTTATGGAAAACATCTCTAATTAATATCAGACTTCAAATTAGGAATAACAAAAAAGGCAGTATCATTTGGTTTCAAGCTGGAACTCAAGTGTATTTTGGCATCATTACTAACTGTTAGCAGCAAGTTCTGAAAACAGATGCAAATCCTGATATGTGTCCTAAATATAAAACATATTGCACAAAAGAGCTCAGATAAAACATATCTATACACTCACACATTGATTGCAGTGTGCTATTTCCTGTGCCAGCAACAAATATATTCCATTTCAGAAAGTTTCACCATTTTTTTCCCCTTTGGTTAACCCTCATTAAAAATAGACTGCCCAAGAATATATAAATTCTTTTTTTTCCCCGTCATTGAGTTTTCCTGCTGTCTTAGCTTCCATTAAGGCAGGGGTCTCCAAACTTGGCAACTTTAAGACTTGTGGACTTCAACTTCCAGAATTCCAGCTATGCTGACTGGAGAATTCTGGAAGTTGAAGTCCACAAGTCTTAAAGTTGTCAAGTTTGGAGACCTCTGCATTAAGGCATCAGGATTATTATACATGTAAAAACATGTAATGCATATCTGAGAGATCAATTCTACTTTGAGCAATCCCATTCCAATCTCTACGCCATTCCTCTTTATTGTGTATGTTTAAAAAAAATAAAGACAATTTAATCAAAGAATTCAAGTGAATTTATAGTCAATGGTTAAGTTCAGCTTTTGTTTAAAAAAAATGAAAATATGGAGAAATACCAATGTAGTCTGACTGAAAGCAGGAGAATTATAGAATGAGCAAATCCTGCCCCTATTTGTGATGATGGCTGCTGAGACTATGCACATCCTTTAAAAGAAATGCTTCAGAACCCTTAAATAAGAGCTTGGGGGAAATAAGGCAAAGTGCTGATGTAGCTATGTGAAGCCATGATGTGAGTCAGTAAAAAGATATGACTGCTTTAATAATTCAACCACAGGTGCTTTGCAAGTGCTTCCCTTTCAGAGGATTTGCATAATCCTGCTTTTTGCATAAAAAATGGGCCAAATTTTGATTGCACATGGAGACAATTGTACCATTTTCCTAATATCTACCTCCTTATATCTAGGGAAAGAAAGTTAATACTTCATGTTTCTGTACGATATTAGCATACTCCGAAACCCCTGCAACTGATTGGTCCATACCAGTGAAGACCTGATTGGTTGAAAGGTCAGCCGTGATTGGAGCACTAGGAATCTACCACGATTGGCTGTGCCGATCGCGGGAGATTCAAAGTGCTGCCATTGGCTGCCGAGCCGCAAGCCAGCCCTATATGAAGGGCTGCCACGGCTCACATTCAGAGACGATTACCAATACTAAATAAAAGAGCTGAATTCACTAAATGGTCTTGCGTCTCTGTCAAACCGATCCGCCTCAAACTTAACACTGGCGACGAGGGTGGAATCGTGAGACAAGGAGACCATCCAGCACGTGGCGAGGCAGCACGCAACACCAAGCAGAATGGCCGGAATCAACTCACCACCCGCTCCCTTCAACCCTGCTACTGAGGACTGGCAATCCTATACCGATAGGTTCCAAATGTTCCTCGAGAGTAGCAACCTCAAGGACGCCAACGGCCACAAGAAACGAGCCGTGCTCCTCACGCACTGCGGGCCTGCAGTCTTCAAGATGGCCAAAGCCTTGGCCAAACCGGTGGACGTCAAGGCAATGGAGTGGGACGATCTCAAGCCCCTGCTGCGAAGCCACTACGCCCCCGTCGTGCCCATCCTCATCCGGCGGCACGACTTCTACAGGCAGGATCAACATGAGGGCGAGAGGCTGGGCGACTTCATAGCAGCACTACGGGACCTGGGCGGCCTGTGTGAGTTCGCTGACCTGGATGAGGCCCTGCGAGACCGCGTCATCCTGGGACTCTGAGACCCCGTCCTCCAGAGCCGCATCATGGCCAAGGGAGACATCTCCCTCACTGATGCCCTCACCGAAGCCACTGCAGTGGAAGCGGCCAAGAAATCAGTGGCTCGGATGCGGCAATCGAGCATCATGCCACGAGCGGCGGCCGGAGAGGCAACGTCGGCCGAGAGTCGACCAGCGACAGACCACACAACCACACATCACAGCGACATTGACTCCTTCTTGGAAACCGAAGACGAGGAGGAGGAGATCCACCGCCTCCAATTGGCGCGGGAGCGATGGTAACCACAAGGTCGTAAGTCGAGGTTCCAGTGTGCCGGCTGCGGCGGCAATCACCCTCGAGTGGACTGTCACTTTCTCCATGCCATTTGCAGGCATTGCGAGAAACGGGGGCACATCGCCAAAGTGTGCCGGAATAAAAAGCACTACAGCCTGCGACGACGAGATGCCAGCCCCCGATGGAGAGAAAACACTCCCACCAGGAACCGTGATCGCCAGACGGAGAACCGCTGGAGCCGAGAAGGTCAGAACAGGCGACTCCAGGAGACGAGACAGAGAGAGGAAACGCACCAGACCATTGTCATCGGCCATTTCTCCACCAGCGACGCCAGGAAGGTATATGTGACGGTCGGGATAGAAGACCAGCGATGCGACATGGAGGTGGACTCCGGGTCCTTCCTCTCAATGGTCTCCTGGCGCACACTCAAGCGCCTGGTCCCCACCATCTGCCACCAAGAATTGGAAGACCAAACACTAACCCTCAAAGACTATCAGGGAAACTGAATCCCTATATTCAGCAGAGGCCATTTTAAAGTCACCTTCAAGGGCCACACAGAAGTGCTACCCCTGACGATCGTCGACCGAGATCGACCGAGCCTGTTGGGATTGCAGTGGTTCGCACCCCTGGGCATCGAGGTAACCGGCATACACCACATCGGAGAGGCAGACTGGGAAGCGGCACTCGTGAGGGACTTCTGAGAAGTCTTCGATGACCATTTAGGCAAGTACCGGGGGTCCCCTATCTCATTTAACATAGACCCGACCATCGCACCAATCCGCCTTAAGCCCAGGCGAGTGCCCTTTGCACTCAAGCCCAAGATCGATGAGCAACTCGATAAGCTCATCGCGCAAGGGGTACTGGAACCGATCGATCATGCCCGGTGGGAGACCCCAATTGTCACCCTCATCAAGCCAGATGGGTCAGTGAGGATTTGTGGTGACTACAAGGCCACCCTAAACCATGCGCGCCAACAAAGCGCATACCCCGTCCCAGTAGTCCAGCACTTTCTACACTCACTGGGGGGAGGCCGGATCTTCGCAAAACTCGACCTGGCACAAGCCTACCAGCAACTGCCGGTCGACGCCATGACAGCAGAAGCCCAAACCATCGTAACACACCGAGGGGCTTTCCGCTGCAACTGGCTCCAATTTGGAGTCAGCGTGGCACTCGGGGTCTTCCAAAGCCTTATGCAAAGACTCCTCCAGGGAATAGAAGGGGTTGTGCCCTACTTTGATGACATCTTGGTGGCCGTGAAAAATGAGAAACAACTAGAAGCCAGGTAGAGGGAGGTACTGCAGAAATTCAGAGACTCGGGACTTAAAGTCAAGAGAGGGAAGTGCCAGCTACGGGCCGAAAGGGTCGAATTTCTGGGGTACCTCCTAGACAAGCAAGGGATCCACCCCACAGAAAAGAAACTGAGAGCCATAAGGGAAGCACTGCGACCAAAAAACAAAATGGAATTACAGGCTTTCTGAGGACTGTTAAACTTTTACAATGTCTTCCTACCTCAAAAGGCGACTGTGGCAGAACCGCTACATAGGCTGTTAGATAAAACAGCCACCTGGACCTGGGGAGCACGGGAGGAGAGCGCTTTCAACAACACAAAGAACCTGCTAACATCCGACGCGGTAATAATCCAGTACAGTGAGACCCTGCCATTGACGGTAACTTGTGATGCGTCACCATTTGGGATTGGCACCATCCTCAGCCACCACCTACCAGACGGGAGGGAAGCACCCATCGCTTTCTCATCAAGGACACTTTCAAAGCCAGAGCGGAACTACAGCCAGTTCGACAAAGAGGCCCTAGCAATCGTCGCTGGCGTCAAGAAATTTCACGAATACCTTTACGGTAGGACTTTTACAATCATCACAGATCACAAGCCACTGCTAGGAATCCTGGCGGGAAACAGGGCCACACCGAACATTCTATCCCCAAGAATGACGAGGTGGTCCGAATTCCTAGCAGCATACAATTACCAGCTGATACACCGACCCGGAAAGGACATCGCCCATGCAGATGCCCTGAGCCAGTCACCCTTACCGGACCGGGAAGATGACCCGGCACCCACAACAGAGATACTCCAAATAGAGACAATATCCAACCCACTTGTGACCGCGCCAGACATTACCAGAGAAACAAATAAAGACAAGCAGCTGGCGCGAGTCTTGAGCTGGGTGGGAAAAGGATGGCTGGAAGGGGACATAGATTCAGACCCTTTTGGAACAGACAAACTGAACTCTTTACCAAAAAGGGCTGCATACTTTGGGGGGACAGAGTGGTAATTCTGGAAAAATTACAGGAAAAGGTATTGGGAATGTTGCATGAGGGGCACCCGGGGATGGTTAAGATGAAAAGCCTGGCCAGAAGCTACGCATGGTGTCCAGGAATGGATAAACAGATCGAAACCTGGGTTGCCAAATGCAAACAATGCCAAGAGTCCAGATCCAATCCGCCCGCTGCCCCAACCCAAGAATGGGAAAAACCAAGAGGTCCATGGTCTAGGATCCATATAGACTTTGCGGGGCCAACTAAGGGACATATGTACCTTATCACAGTAGATGCTTACTGCAACTGGTTGGAGGTAAGCATCATGAAGTCTACCAAGACGGAGGCAGTGATAAGGAAACTGAGCAAACTTTTCGCTATGCACGGCCTGCCAGACGTAATAGTGTTGGACAACGGGCCCCAGTTCACCGCACTAGCATTTGAACAATTTCTGGCAGGCCAAGGGATACACCATGCGAACGGGCGGGCGGAACGCATGGTCCAATACACCAAGAAAGCCATCCAGAAAATAGAAACAGCCAATATACAAGACAAAATCAATAAAATGCTCCTCATTCAACACATTACACCTAGCGCAACCACAAATAAAAGCCCGGCGGAACTAATGATGGGTAGGAAACTACGCTCAACATTAGACAGAATGCACCCAACATATAACCCAGACAAACCCCCAGGCTCCTCCAGCAAACACAGAACATTTAACATAGGGGACCTAGTATACGCCAAAAACAGGAGAACCACTCTGGGTGCCAGCAACAATCACCCAGATAACCGGGCCCCTATCATACCTATTGGAAACAAGCGATGGAAAAAACTGGAAACGGCACATAAACCAACTTAGGTCAAGAATAGCCGTCACCACCAGCCAGACACCTGAACAAGAAACTAGAAGGGGGGGGGGGAATCGGCAAGTGATAGAGAAAGAATTGAAGGGAACCAACTAATGCAGGCAGAACACCCCCCACCTAGAATAAGTAAACCAATAAACCGATGCTACTCACCTGTAGACGCAGAACCAATGGAGCACGAAACCCCGGGATCTTCACCTGGAAGAAGCAGCCAAACCAGCTCACCCGGCCAGGAAAAACCTAGCGGGAGCAGAAGCGGCAGCTCAACCAGCCCAGGAAGACCAGGAGGGAGCCACCAAGAAAGGCCCAGCTCAACGTTCCAGGTGGTTCCACCCCAAGGAACTGGAGCGACAGAGGAGGCATCCGAACCGGTCGACGACCACACCAGAACTGAACTGTGCAGGTCAAGTAGGCAGGCGAGAAGCCCCGCCTATCTATGTGACCACATCACCACGCACTGCCGGACGAAACCAAGAGGGGAGGAGTGTACGATATTAGCATACTCCGAAACCCCCGCAACCGATTGGTCCGTACCGGCGAAGACCTGATTGGTTGAAAGGTCGGCCGTGATTGGAGCGCTAGGAATCTACCGCGATTGGCTGTGCTGATCGCGGGAGATTCAAAGTGCTGCCATTGGCTGCCGAGCCGCAAGCCAGCCCTATATGAAGGGCTGCCGCGGCTCGCATTCGAAGACGATTACCAATACTAAATAAAAGAGCTGAACTCACTAAATGGTCTCGCGTCTCTGTCGAACCAATCCGCCTCAAACTTAACAGTTTCCCTTCCACGGCTGCCATAAACTAGAGAAATTAATTTCATGTCATAACAGTATCAGCTAAATTTGAGGAGGAGATTGGTATTGAACTGGAGAAAACGATTTACAAAGGTTGTTTAAGTGCTCTTCTCCCTAATCCCTAGCTTGGCCTAGAGAAGATATTTGACAACAAAGATAGGGAAATACATGCAAAGGCATTCTATTGGCTTCAGTTTCTCATCTAAAATGTAAATTGGCCTTATTCTGGAATTGTACACCACAGGGTGAGTAATGTAGTTCAAGCACCAAACTAGGCATTAAGAGTGCAAGACTTTAATACATTTATTGGAGCTCTTGATTTTTAAAAATACAAACCAACCTTGTTTTCCTCTAGAACAGATCTATGCCATCTTTTAAATTTTTCAAACTGCCTTGATCTGATACTTTTGCTAGCAAAAAGATACTGCACCAATTTACTAATATATCAAATTACTAATGTAGCCTTTATAATAATAAGTAATAAAGGTCTCAAAAGCTAAAGGCTAAAAAAAAAAAGAGTACTTTCTTTTGAAAAGTCTAATATTAGATCACAACATGGACATTCACCAAGAAAAAAAATGGAATATTAATTAAAATCCCTATAAGTCAGTCAAATTGGTAAGTGTAGTTTAATGAAAAGCTCTGTTTTACTTATCATCCACTACTAAAAAAAAAATTGCTTTCAAAACATTTTAGCTGGTCTTCTAACAGGGCCATTATCATAAGGATTTTTGGCTGCTCATTTGCCATGGACAAAATTAAATTCAATTAAATGTAACAGTCATTGTACAACTAGTGCATTCTTATTGTTAGTAATGACTAACTTTGGGTGACATTCTGGCTCCAGTAAAATCAACTGCAGAACTTCCATTGATTTTGGTGGGGACATTATTTCTGTTTTAATGTTTACTGGAATGTATTCCATTATCTTCCATAAACTTCCTCCTCGACACATATACAAGGGCTCTAATTGTCCACATGCATCTATAAATTCATAATTTGTTCTTACTCCCCCACCCCTCACACATGGGGGAGGGGAGAGAGAGAGAATGCAGCAAAAATAAAAAATTATATGAAGTATACACTATGGCTGCCAGATGACATTTTTAAGCCTCCAGCCTCATTTAGGAACATCACAAATCAAACTAATGAAATGGATCTATCTTATCCTAGAATATTATTTTACAGATCTTTTTAGTTTAAGTAACTCATATTTTGGCAAATCTCCATCTTTACAAGGCGAAACTTTCTCTTCATATATGTGTGCATATGTGTGCATGTGCATTTTACTTTTTATTTACTTATTTATAAGATTTATAAACCATTTCACCCCAGAGGCTAAACAAGATGTGTACAAAATCAGACAGAATACAAAGAAGACTTTAATTAAATAAGCAAACAATAAAATGTGAATAATTACAGTAATGGTACAGATTTTCCTCTAGCTGCTTAATCACAAAAAGGCCAGTTTTAACTCCAGTGTGGTCATTCTTGTCTTGTCGAGTGGGGTAAACAATCAGCCACTGGGTTTACTACCTGAGTTTTCTTCCTTTCATGTAGCTTCTGACAGGAGAAAATATTCAGCAAGTGCTCCCTATTCCTCCTAGCTGGGTAGCAGGATTTAGTTGAAATAGATAGTCTCTAAGATGTTCAATCCCCAAAATATATAGGTATTAACTGACTTTATTTATTTTTATTTATTTTATTTTATTTGTCAATTGTTTACAAGATAATAGGTATAAGTATAAACATAGTTATGAATGCATGGATACATACAAGAAAAATAAAAGAAACAATAAGACAGTGATGGTAGGCACATTGGTGCACTTATGCACGCCTCCTACAGACCTCTTAGGAAAGGGGTAAGGTCAATAGTAGACAGTCTAAGGTTAAAGTTTTTGGGGTTTGGGGAAGAAGCCACAAAGTCAGACAGAGTATTCCAGACATTGACAACTCTGTTGCTGAAGTCAAATTTCCTGCAATCAAGTTTGGTGCAGTTAACCTTGAGTTTGTATCCATTGTGTTGTTATGGTTCAAGCTGAAGTATTCATTGATAGGTAGGACATTGCAATATATGATTTTATATATTATACTTAGATCGGACCGAAGGTGGCATAGTTCTAGGTTTTCTAGGTCTAGAATTTCAAGTCTGGTGTATAAGGTATTCTGCAACGAGTAGAGGAGTGGAGAACTCTTCTTGTGAAATGTTTCTGGACTTTCTCTACTGTGTTAATATCAGATACGTAATGTGGATTCCAGACTGATGAGCTGTTGGTCTTGTAAATGTTTTGTATGCTCTAGTTAGTAGTGTGATATTACCAGAGAAAAAGCTACGTAGGTTTAGGTTAACAACTCTTAATGCCTTTTTTGGCTATGTAGTTACAGTGGGCTTTTAGCACTTAGATCATTTGAGATGAGTACTCCAAGGTCCTTGACAGAGTTTGGATCATCAACAAGGTCTTGACTATTCAGCTTGTATTTTATTTTCTGATTTATTTATTTATTGCCAATATGGAAGACAAAGCATTTATTTGTTGAGATTTGAAGTTGCCATTTGTTTGACCATTCTGATACATAGTTGAGGTCTTTTTGAAAGGTAGCAGAATTAACTGTGGTGTTGAATATCTTTACATCATCAGCAAAAAGAACGCAGTGGCTCTTAATGTGATCACAGAGGTCATTTATATAGAGTATGAAGAGAGTTGGTACTAGAACACTGCCTTGGGGGACACCACTGTTGACAGGTACAGAATTTGATAGGACGTTTCCAATTTTGACCATTTGTTGCCTGTTTGACAGGAACGCTTCTATCCAGTTATGCAGGTATTCAGAGATACCATAAGATTTTAGTTTTAATAGTAATTTGTCATGTAGCACTGAATCAAAGGCTTTACAGAAGTCTATGTAGATTGTGTCTATTGTTTTGCCCTGATCGAGTTGTGTAATCCATATGTTTTTGCAGTGTAAGATTACAGGATAGTTTTTTTCTGAAACCAAATTGTTTATTAGAGAGTAGGTTGTTTGTCTCTAAGTGGAGGATAATGGATTGGTTAATAATTGATTCCATGACTTTACAGGTGATGCAGCATAAGGAGATTGGTCTGTAATTTTCAACTAGGCTGGGGTCTCCCTTTTTGAAAATGGGGATGACCATGGCTTGTGACCATAGGTTTGGCAAGGAGCTGGTCCTGAAAGATTTTCAAAGATTATGCTTAGAGGTTCGGCTATGGCAGTGGATAGCTTTTTTAAGAAGTAGGCACATATTCCGTCCTGTCCAATAGATAGAGATGGTTTTAGATTGCATAGTGCTTTTTCAACATTGCCTACTGTAAAATCGATATGTATTAGATCATTGCAGTTGTCTGTGATTCAACCTGGAAACAGATTGGTAACCAACCATAGTAGCTGTATTATATGAGGATTGCACAGTGGGAGCTGTATTTTCAGGTGATTTTCAAAGGTAACTCATGTATAGTGAATTGTAGTAATCCAGGTGCAAGATCACAGAGGATGAGTAACTGTCTTCAGAGTGCCTTCTTCTTGGTAAGGCTATAACTGTTGCAGCAGGCAAAGCAGGGCAAATGCCCTTATGCTTGATCAGTAGGAGTCCCAAATCTCAGTTTATGAGCTTGTTCTTTCAGGGAGATGCAGCCCCATCAAGAACTAAGGTTTCTTTCACCCCAGAATCAGCTGGTTTCTGAACCAACATCTACTTGGTCTGAATCAGAATCTATTTCTCTTCTTTCAGATTCTGACAGCTCCCATTTAGGCTGGTGTAGAAATGTATGGCTAGATATTATTGCTAATAATGTCCACTCTATTGGCATATAACTTTTTAATAATGTCCACTCTATTGGCATTTAACTTTTTCTAGTGGTTAATGTACATGTTAAACGGTATAAGGGGAGAAACAAGTCTTGGAACACCTCACATTGGCATGCGCAAGAGCTCAACCTGCAAACACTGACTATATTCACTTAGGAAGGAGCAGAAGCACTGTAAAAAAATGCTTCCCACTTCCAACCGCTATAAATGGTCTAGGATCAAAGGCTCCTGAAAAGCCTAGATTAGAAAGACAAGAATAGTTGCATCCTCACCATTTGTAGCTTATCACACATCTATAAAAGCGGCCAATGTGGCATCCATCCAGTAAACCACCTTAATTAGGGGTCAAAATAATAATCCAATTTGTCCAGATCCCTCCACTTTCTTCACCATCTTTCCCAACCTTGAGATTGGATAGAAGATAATAGCTGTCCAATATATATAAGCCTTCAACTGAAGAGAAAGATTAAACTAAATACAGCTTTATCGCAGTGTTATTAAAGCTAAGGAGTCATCACTCATACTAACAGATAATTTCAGTGTGTATATATACAAACTATGGGAAATTTATACATTAAATGCTTCCGAACCAGAGCTGACCAAACTCTAAAACTCAGACAGTAACCACTGCAGTTGCTACACCTTTCAAAGTCAAACTACAAGCAAAATACATTGTAGTTTTAGAATTATTATTTTGATAATAATTTAGTATAAGCATGAATAACTTTGAATATTAATTACAAAAAGGAGAGAAAGAGAGATTATGCATAGGTTTCTATGTACAGAGGGTTAAAAGGGGGCAAGCAATAGTGTTGAATTAGCTGAACTTTTTGCAATCTAAAGGCAAATACTTAAGAATCATGTATTGCTCAACATTAAAATACATTACTTGGAGTAAATAGGATAGCAAATCAACACTTCTTTGACACTTTCCCTCTAGGTTACATGAGTTAATGGGGGTATGGAACTGAGACATGGATTGCCATTCCCACAAAATAATGTAATCCTAACCTGATCATTATGTTTCCTAAAGGAAAAAGAAAACCTAATCTCCAAATGCAGTCAATGTGTCAGTCAATGTCCAGAAATGGCACATAATGTGGAGTTTTACTATAAATGCTATATCCAAACATGTTTCCTAACTCTCTTGTTAAATTCATCTTGCTGTCCATGTCCCCACCCTGCACGTCCTGCTTATGTCTAGCAGAGCCATTAGAATTATCAAATCAAAGGTAAGCAAAATATATAAGATCAAAATGCTCATTTTCTTTTCTAATAAATAAATGAAGCTAATAAATAAAGTCAAGGAACAAATCTGCGAACACCTACAGGGAAGCAAAGTTAAAACCAGAAGCCAACATAGATTTATCAAAAACGGATCATGCCAAACAAATATTGTTGCATTTTTTGACTAAATTAGTGGACCAGAGAAATGCTACAAACACAATATACTTGGACTTTAGTAAGGCATTTGATAAAGTAGATTATAACATACTTGGTAAAGATAGAGATCTACTACTTGATAAGACAGAAAAATGTGGGTTAGACAGCATAATCACCAGAAAAATCTGTAACTGGCTGACCAAACACACTCAGCAAGTAGTCTTCAATGGGACTACAGCTACATGGAGAGAAGTATGAGGTGGAGTACCTCAAAGTTCTCTTAGGCCCAATACTCTTCAGGGGATAAAAGGTGAGCTCATTAAACTGCACCAAGCTGGCAGCATTAGTCAACATGCTGGAAGATAAGCTCAAGATCCAGAAGGATCTTAGCTGTGAACTGAACCCTATCCAACAAAATTAAATTCATTAATGAGAAAAGTAAGATTTTACACTACAAAAAAGCAAATATACAGGTATAGAATAGGTGGTACCTGGCTCAACAGCAATAACTGTGAGGGATCTAGGAGACCTAATGGGCAACTATTTAAATTTAAGCCAGCAGTATGCTGCAACTGCCAAAAAAGTTAACATAGTTCTATGCTGCATTAATAAGAAGATAGACTCAACATCACGTGAAGTATTAGTCCTACTTTATAATGTCTTGATAAGACCACATATTGCATCCAGATTTGGTTGCCACCATATAAAAAAGATGGAGAAAGAGTAGAGAGAAGAGCAACAAATATGATTAGAGAACTGAAGGTGAAAACATATGAAGAGTGGTTTGCAGGAATTGGGTATGTCTAGTTTAGTGAAAAGAAGAACTACAGGTGACATGATAGTAGTTTTCCAATATCTAAATGGCGGCCACAAAGAAGTGGGGATCAACATATTGTTCAAAGCATCTGAAGGCAGGACAAGAAGCAATGGATGGAAACTAATCAAAGAGAGAAGCAATCTAGAATTAAAGAGAAATTTCCTGACAGCAAGAATAATTAACCAGTGGAATGGCTTTTCAGAAGTTGTGGGCTCTTCACCACTGGAAGTTTTTAAAAAGAGATTGGACAGCCATTTCTATGAAATGGTATAGAGTCTCCTGCTTGAACAGGGGGTTGGACTAGATGACCTCCAAGTTCCTTCCAACTCTATTATTCTGTATTCATAAAATACATCCTCAAAACACAAATAATTTTCCTTCCCACCATTATAGTTTTGACATTTTTATGTTTTACAAGAATGACAGAGGTGGCACAAAGAACAGAAATCAAGCAACCGAAACAAATAACTGCAACTGGAGCAAAAATGATCGGGTAGTGGAGTTCAGTTCAGAATCTAGGGTTGATTGTAAGGGAATGAACTGAGTGTGACATGCCAAGCATTCATGAGAAATAATTGCCAAAGCTCAAAGAGAGTACTTTCATATATTGGCAATTCCCGGATAGGAGAACCCAAGTATTTATGACATCTATTGCCCTTTCAAACTTTCTGTTTGCTGTCTGAAACACTAATATAACCCTAATATATCTAGACAGCTATAGACTGTTAAAGATGCCAAGAACATCAGCATGATAAATGTGTGATGGCAAATGGTGGGAGGGCTTCTTTAAATTCCTTAACCATAAATGTGGCTAGATTCCTTATTTTGCTTGACACTAATAAAGAAAAGCCAGATGTTGACATTTATATGTTTAACTCTATTTAATCAATAATCACTGTAAACACTGTTTAGAATGGAAATATGGTTGTGCAATATATCAGGATTAAAGATTCCTGCTGCTTTTCTAATCATTATGTTATTAGCTACTGGAAGTATAAAGCCTTCATATTTTGTTCTAATATCAACGCTGATTTAAATATAGTAGTAAGGAAGTTCATATAGAACACTCTATGACTATACTTTATAAAAGGATCCTTTAACTCTCTGAATAAGAAAATGCCATCTGAATGGGTTCCTATTTTTTTCATTAAAGCTTAAAGTTAGCAATCTCTTCCCGATCTTTTTAATATTCTCAACACCAATCTCCTATTTAAATCTTGTCTTCTTTGCTGGTCCTTAGATCAGGATTATCTTTCTTGATATAACATTTGGCTTTCTATGTTTTTCCAACTCTGATAATGAAATTCTTTAATTTTCTTACTTTCCAATTTGCTATTTTTTAGTCATGGCAGGGTATTCCATTTAAATATTTCTCCTGTCCCCATTCCTTCTTTGGAATTCTATCAATAATAATTGAAAATCATTATATGTTATAAAATACAAATTGGCAATATGTGTACTATTATTTCAAATTTCAAGATCATTTATTATAGTTTCAGTTTAAAAACATCAATAATGATCCATCTTGGCTGTACATTTAGATGAAATATAGCTTGTTCAGTCACCTGAAAGTTTGTTCACTTTCTTTGAAAAAAGGGAGGAAACACCATGCTTAGTGAAAGAATTTGCCTTTTGTTAAAAACTATGAACAAAGGAAGTGCTATTTTTTTCTTTTTCTAATGGGATAAGATGAGATGTCCAAGTCCTTTGGCTCTTCCCCAGTTATGCTGGAATGAATACTGACAAGCAAGGGCTCTGGGTCCCAACCTACTGCTTCCCACCTACCCACTGACTTGACACTACAGAGACTTGAAGTAAGTGAAAATGGTCTACAATTAAAACCAGTTGTATGTGTTCTATTTCAATTAAAAGAAGAAAAAAAAAACTGAGTTGGCTGGCATTTCCAGAAGTCATACATTCAAATCTTCCCAATATGGACATGAAGGTAAACATCTGAAGACTGACTGAATAGTTGAAAATAAAAATGTTGATTCTTATTGCTCTTTCTTTTGAAATATAACAAATTCCCATCCTTAAGATAAAAGAAAAGAAAGAAACCAGACAAATCAAATCCTGTACGACTCCTGGCTGTAGTTCAGCCTGTCAATGACACTATAGATATATTCGATAGACATTCACCTGGCTGAGAGTCAAACAGATGCACGGAATGTTAAAAACTGTGTCTTGCCAACTTGAAAGAAAGATGAGGAAAGCAGATCATATGGAACTTTTTACGGGTTAATCATAAATCATACTTCAGGTAAGCAAGTCACTAATAACAAACTACAGAGGATGACAATGGAGGGCTGGGTTGCAATATAACAATAAGATTATTTTCCAAGAGAACATAAATTTTTTTAACAAGAGATCATTTGTTTAGACTTAGTATTGCTGGTGCTCAGCATTATGTCTGTGAAGATTTTCATTCCTTTTTCATTGCTACTATCCTCAACTTATTCCAAGATGGCATTCTATTCTTTAATTTCCTAGCTTCTGAGAGGGATCTTGAATACACGATAGTCATTTTCTCTGTCTATTAACTGCAGAAGAATAAGTGATCAAAGTATTACAGCTATGGAGTTTTTAACAGTAATGGGTGGGCAAATTTAGGAAGGAAGGAAGGAAAGAAGGAAGGAAGGAAAAGGAAGGAAGGAGGAGAAGGAGAAGGAGAAGGAGAAGGAGAAGGAGAAGGAGAAGGAGAAGGAGAAGAAGAAGAAGAAGAAGAAGAAGAAGAAGAAGAAGAAGAAGAAGAAGAAGAAGAAGAAGAAGAAGAAGAAGAAGAAGAAGAAGAAGAAGAAGAAGAAGAAGAAGAAGAAGAAGAAGAAGAAGAAGAAGAAGAAGAAGAAGAAGAAGAAGAAGAAGAAGAAGAAGAAGAAGAACTATACAAATGAGGTAAGGTGATTCCTGCTTTTAAAAATATTATGGAACAGAGCACAGTAAAGCAATGATAGAGGAACCTCATAGAGGAACCCCAACTCTTTTTAGTAATATGTACCTAAAATAAATATATCTACTAAGTGTATATGTACTAAACTGTTCTTGGTTTTCCTACTTTCCTTCTGAGATAACTAGCTTAATTCAAACACAGTCTTTACCTGACAGCCGTCTGGGCACATCGGTGATGGCAGGAAGCCCTGTACCTCGTGTGGAGGACAAGGGAGTTGTGGAATGAATGGATGGTGAAGTCATCTGGCTCAAATATGATGGGTAAGACTGGTCATAGGACCATGGAGGGGATGACTGTGCTTGTCTGGGGTCTAAAAACAAAACAAAAAGAGAAAATAATTTAAAATGAAAGAGAGGAACAGTTGGTGGAGACAGAAAGTCTAAGTACAATATGTAAGATGGGAACTTATGAGAAGGACTCCAAGCACTGGGTCTTTTTCTTCTCTTTTTAATATTCAGAACTGACAACTGACTCCTGAAACTTGAAACTAACAGCATTCACGTAAAACACAGCCGAGTTTGGTTTCAGTGAGGCTTTTGAGGACTGCAGCTGAAAGATATGTCCAATGAAAGATTGATCAAATGCTTTCCAATCGGAAGAATAACTTCCAGATTAGAATTTGATGAGGGGATAAAGGGAGTTTAATAGCTGATGTTAAAATCATTGTCAATGATGAAGGCCCAGAAGTTAGGAAATCTGATGTTAAGAATCTTCAAGTACATGGGAAATGGAAGAGGCACAGCAGAAATAAATCTAAAATAAGAGAAGGGATGCTGGATGATTTCAGAATTTTTGGTTACAGTTTTCAGCTCTTTAGATTTATATTATTCCAAGCTTTATCTGGAAGGATTTATTACTCGTGAAACACATATTAGAATTCTAGATGTTGGAGATAACAGAAGCCAAAGTGGACACACACATACACAGACAAATAAACACACATCCCAGGAAATATCACAATAGTGCCCTGAAGAAAATTCTGGGGAACCCAACAGCATAACAAATACCATTCTACAATAATGACTGTATTTGTAATATATACTCAGTGAAAAATTTTCAAAATGCCTTATGACACCAATTTGTCACAGGGCAAGATAATATATTAAAAAAGAAGAAAAAGTTCCTGTAAAGCTTCTTGTGTATCTTTTAAAAATAGAACTAGCAACAATTTAATGTAATTTTGTTCCTAATCTAACAAAGTGTCTGCACTCACTCTCTCTCTCCTATATTTTTTGAAGATTCCTTGACAGACTTTCTCACTGCTAGAGAATGAAATAACTTTCCATAGAAAATGTGATTATATGAAAAACATTGAAACAAAACTCATATTATGCTAGACATTTATCTATAACTTTGCAAGGACAAGACCTCTTTTCTATCACTCCAGAATGGAAACCACAGAATGAGAGATGTAAGCTGAAAACATCAGATTTGATTGAAAGAACTTCCTAATTAGAGGAGCAACGTGACAGCGGAACCAATACCTAGAAAGAGAGGTTGGGTTTTCTGTTACTGGAGGGATTCAGAACAGAAGTTGGCCAACTATCAAGTGTTTTGGGGCTATTCCAACTCTCTGATTCAAAGATTCTAGCCATTGTTATTTTGGCATTGTCCCTTTCATAGCTAGACTTGCTACTAACTTTATAGTCTGTTAGTGATGAGGTCATCTTGCCTATTTCCTTCTGTATGTATGTGGTTTGGAAGAGATGGGAAATTAAACTAATTTCAAAAGAAAAATGCCAGTTTTAGGAATAGGCAGAAAATCAGAGGTATACCCATTTACCAGATTTGAATGCATTTCCAAAGAAAGAACAGAACAAACTAGACTAGACTAGAATATACTAGACTAGAATAGACTAGAATTCTTTATTGGCCAAGTGTGATTAGACACACAAGGAATTTGTCTTGGTGCAAATACTCTTAGTATACATAAAAGAAAAGATACATTCATCAAGAGTCAAGAATCATAAGGTACAACACTTAATAATAGTCATAGGGTACAATAAACAATCAAATTATACTAGGAAACAGTCAATAAAAATTGTTAGGATACAAGCAACAAGGTTACAGTCATACAGTCATGAGTGGGAGGAGATGGGTGAAAGGAAGGATGGAGGATTAATAGCAATAGTAATAATAATGCAGACTTAGTAAATAGTTTGACAGTGTTGAGGGAATTATTTGTTTAGCAGAGTGATGGCATTTGGGGGAAAAACTGTTCTTGTGTCTAGTTGTTTTGATGTGCAGTTCTATATAGTGTAGTTTTGAGGGTAGGAGTTGAAACAGTTTACGTTTAGGATGTGATCCATCTAGATCCAATGGTTCTTAAATTGAGGGCAACTTGGATATATCCTGGGCTAATGGAGCAATTTGTATTTGCTTGTTTATAATTTGAGAATGTAACTGGGGACAGATACTTATATAATACAAGAATATGTTGGGGGGCGTTATTAAATTATCTGAGACTGGGAAAAGGATTAATTGCCTCAAATAATTTAAGAACCACTGATCTAGGCTGTAACCATGTATACAACCCAAAGCTTGGTTGGTTCAGACTGAAGCCTTTTCTGGACTTACCAAAAGGTGCTAGAAACCATGTTTGGAAACTTTTATCCAAATGCTATGTTTGTCATGTGAAAATGATACAGTGAGAAAAGGTCTAAATTCTTGTAGTATTTGCACAGGATTAGGCACATTAGGAGGTGAGTACAATTACTTGCCAATTCATATCAAAAATGATATGTTGCTTGTTGGTTTCTGACAGTTATTTTGCTTCTCAAGCCCACTTCACAGAATATTTTGATTTGAACCAAATAATACCCAACTTTCATTTCCTGACTAGAGAAATAAGCTGGAAAAGAAGTTCCTTATTAACAGTATCAAGCAGTGTAGAACTGAAAAGAACAATTTGTTCATCCATGTAAGATAAATTGCATTCTGATCCTTCTGGGGGGATATTTGAGCAGCAAACCATTATCATTCCTGGAACATTTCTATTTATAGAATAAGGATATGTTAATGTAATTTTACCACTGTTTTGCAAATAGAGATCCATTTATGATCATTAGCTGGCAGAAGAAATTTTTTCTACTATTTGGGAAATTTATATAATCATAGGAAAAACATTTTTCTCTCCCTCTCTATCTAACATCTTGTAGATTCAGCTTTTTTCCTTCCATTATTCAGACATGATTTGCTTGAAGAATTTTAAAATAGATAGATAGATAGATAGATAGATAGATAGATAGATAGATAGATAGATAGATAGATAGATAGATAGACAGACAGACAGACAGACAGATAGACTACTTTATTATACTTTGGGAAGAATTATTCTTCATTCTGAAACATATATTATGAGTATATTTTCCAGAAGGATTGTTTAGGAACCGAAAAGCATCACTCTGAAAATAAAGGCGGCAAAATAAAACAATTTATTTTGTTTGCAATTTTAGGGATGGATGTCCTAACTTTATTTCAATGCTATATAACTGCTAATTAAATATGGTAAAATGTATCAATACTATAATTTCATTGCTTAGCACACATTATAAAAGATTTCAGATTGAATTTGGCTGAGAAAGCTTTGCTTAACAAAAGCAACCTGACTACAAGCAATAGGTTAAAGTAGATATCTAAAGACAGTACAATCTGGGTTTTTTTTTTCTTTTATATTCAAATTCCAAAGTAGAATAGGTAGCATACAAATGCTAACAACAAATAAAATAACATAGAGAGACAAGAGCTTAAAATCCAAAACTTTTCTACATCAAGATTCCAGTAAAGGTTGGCAAGCTCAGGTCCAGCTGAAAACTTATGTGTGGAGCTCCAAAACTATGTCTAGCTTGAGAGGCGATGTTTGATGATTTCTGAAACCTCCTGTATATACAGGACTTATTACATGCACCTTTCCAAGAAAACCCACATTATATGCTTGTGGTATCTGTATTTAACTGTCTGCATTAAAGTAGAGTTCTGGGCTAGCAAAGGAGAGGATAAGGTACAAAAACCAATTATGAAAAAAAGATGGCAGATATTTTAAGCGTATATTTAAACTTTTAAAAGATCTTAGAAAGAAAACAATGATACAAGCTACAACAGGTAAGACAAGAAAGAAATGCTTTCAGTGACCAAGGTACATATTTAGATTGAACTATACAAATAATTATGTATGAGTGATTCAGAAGAAGGAAGAGGGACAGTGATAGCAATATAGGTCTAGGAAAAAGCAAAAGCATTTGCTTCGGAAATCTAGGCATTGCAGTGATAAACATCTCCTGAGCTGGCCTGAAAGGAGATGAAATAGTTTGAAGTCAAATCTAAGATTTAATTATTCTTCTCTCAGTTTCTTAATGTAAAATTCTTACACCCGGTCCTGCACATAGCATTTTTAACTATTTGATTAGACTAAATTATGCTTCCCATCCTATTAGAAAACATTTTGAGCAAAATGGTAATCCCATTCTCATTTTGTGCAAAATTTAAAATCCACGTCAATAGCAAAGAAAGCTACTTTTTAGTCTGTTGTGAACAATGAAATATGATTGTGACTTATACTTTCTGGAATATTATATTATGCCAAGTAAAAATGAAAATATCTTTTGCATACAAGGATTCCGTATCACATATAACTCTTTAGAATTAAACAAATAATATTCAATTCATATGAGAATTAATATTAATTAACATAGTAGACAAATCCATGTCATCTACATCTCTCTCTTTAACAGAAAAAGCAGCACTCTATAAATGAGAGTCTTATTGCATAATATCTGTTGCAGATCCCACACATTGCTTAAACCATGAATGGCTTTGAGCTTAACCAAGAACAATTTTTAGGAGTCCTTCACTGGGGCAACTCATCTTCGCTGACTCGCCCCAGTCAACTTGCTGCAGGACAACTTAGCATGGCTAACTCATCACAGGACAACTCACAATGGGACAATTCAATATGGGATAACTCAAAAGAGGGATAATTGCAGCAGGCCTTGCCTTGCTTTAGGTCTGAACCTTCTCTAGTTAGAAATCTTTGAGCTGGGGTGAGCTGCAATTCTATTTGTCCCTCTCTGGAATTATCCTGTCTCAAATTGTCGTGAGTTGACTGCAGCTAGTTGTCCCATTCAGTTTTCTGGTCACTAGTCTTGTAGTCCAAACATACTTTTACTGTAGAACATATGAAGTTTGTCAGGTGGCAATCCAGCTATGTTTGACATATCTTTAAGTTGACATATCAGTCATATCTTTCAATAAACCCAGCATGCAACTGGTAGAAGCAAATGATATCCAGGAAATCCCAAAACTGTTAAATGGGAAAGACCCTGGGTTTGCTTTATGACATAAATTGTTCAGTGCTAGACAGATGCAGATGAAGCATAACAATATATCACTCACCCATCCATCTGTCCATGACATGCCTTCACTCTAAAACAGGGCTATCAAACTCACAGCCTGCAGGGCAGATGTGTCACATGCTGGCCATGCCCATGCCCGGTTTAGCGAAGGAGAAAAAAGTTGTGATACATAACATGATGGTGCCGTGACAATGTGAGTTTGACACTCCTGTTCTAAAAGATGGGCAAAAGGGAAGAAATAAGTTGAGCGAATCGCTAACTCCTATTTGCTCAAAAATATGGTTTTGTGAAAGCATTTCAGGGTAGTTACTAATACTTGCCCTTTGTATGTGTAAGATGAAAAGTGCCTCCTCTACTCCAAGTCATTTAGAGTGAAGCTGGGAATGCAGAGATTGAAAGATACCCATGGAAAGCACCAGATATGTTGAGAGCATGCTATGGGAAATCTCACAAATCAGCTACTCTGGTGGTACGGCCAGTCACTAAGAACAAAATCAAAACCTTTCAGAAAGATCAATTGTAAAGCCATGAGCCATGACAGCTAGATGAGAAAGTCTCTTAAGAGCAGTGAACATATATTGCTAAAATATGTCTGAGAGCTATCAGCCATGAGCACATTATGCCATCTCCAGGAGCATTAGACACACTTCTTTAAAAAAAAAAAAAAACTAGCTGCAGGCAAGCCATTAGCATCAATAATGTTTTAAAAGATGGATGGATAGAAGGAAGGAAGGAAGGAAAGAAAAAAAAGAAAGAAAGAAAGAAAGAAAGAAAGAAAGAAAGAAAGAAAGAAAGAAAGAAAGAAGGAAGGAAGGAAGGAAGGAAGGAAGGAAGGAAGGAAGGAAGGAAGGAAGGAAGGAAGGAAGGAAGGAAGGAAGGAAGGAAGGAAGGAAGGAAGGAAGGAAGGAAGGAATTAGATTAACATGTAAAAGTCTTCCTATCAACCCAAAGTCAAACAATTTCCCTGAAAGCACATAAAATCTCTCCTTCCATAGCTAAACATAATGCTTTAATGATAATGAGGAGGTACAGATAGGCCCAATAAACAAAAACACAAATAAAAATATCAAGATGTATTTTAAAATACATTAAATCAGAAGCAGGTATAAAGCACATTATATTGCAAAACACAGCACACACCAAAAAATGCCACCAGTGAATGAAGTAGAGAGATTAAAAGAAGGAGGCTTCATATATTTCCTATGAATAGCTAACATGACAAAATCATTTTACAAGATTATTTCTTTATTTAAAAAAACCTCACTGGTAGATCACTAAACTTAAAAATAAAAGAAATAAAAGCAGATTTTACTGAACCCCAGTGTTACAATGGAAAATAATTAACAAACTAAAATGTTATTGCCATTTTAAAGTATTGTTATGAAGTTTTGTTCCTTTTCCAGATGCCATAGCATGGTCTTCCCTTTTACACTTCCTTCTCTAGCCATTCTCACATCTAAAAAGTTATCAGGAACATCTCTACTTTGCAGCAGGAAAGAAGTTGAGCTTTGGGAAAGAAGTTAAAAATGATAGGAGTGGCCAAAAAAACTCAAGTAGTCTATAAAACTAAGGTCTAAATTGGACAGCAGAGGGAGTGTCATAGCTATCTATAGGAAAAACACCTTTTTGAACAGAACCTGCCTAGGTGACACTGTTAAGCATTTGTTCCTATGTTAGCAAAATAGAGCAGTGGTTTACTTAGCATACAAGTCACACAGTTATTTAACAATCTACAATCAACAATCTTGAATATGATAAACTTTAAGTCTATTGAAGTTATTAAAGTCTTATTAAGTCTATTAAGTAGTAAATTTTGACCGATTCAACAATGTGTACTTAATAGATTTGATGTCCTTATTTTTATTCTTTCTACTCTGTGGGTATTAAATAAGCAGCATGAAGATCCTTTATGTATTCCAAAAAATAATTATAACTTAATAGAGTAGTCCAACAGCAACTATACATTTATATGCTACTTTCAGCAAACTCACATTGCAAATTCATGACACCTAATCCTAACAATTGGATTCACAATTATGTTTGTTCATATATTATTTCTCTCCGACATTTTTTTAAAATATAAAAATATTATATCCACAAGCGACATGTTTTTTCTACTCTGCATATTTTCCATGTGCTGATTGACAAGTTAAGTGTTCAGTGTAAATATGCTAATAGCAAATAAGAGATGCCACAGAAATACAATAAAGAGTGTGCTTTGCTGAAGTATATTTATATGATATGATACTATTCTTGAAACTAGCATAATGTGATCACTTATGTTAAAAATGGACTCCTAAGATCATGAAACAATTTGAACAGATAATAAGCATAGTTTCCACCTCAAGCAGCCTGACAAGAGAAAATAAATCCATCAGCAGACTTTGCTGAAAACAAACTTAAAGGTCAACTCCGAAAAACAAAATTCAAACTTGTTCTAATCCAAACTTTTAAAAGTTAATACAACCGGATTATTACCACAATGACAATAAATGTTCAATTACATTATCTACAACTTCTTCACTGAGATTGCGTCATTTCTATTTACCAAAATTTTACACTCTTAAACTTTTAACTTTCTCCTATCTCGACAATTTGCAATTATATTTTAGAAAAGTATCAGATTAAAAACAAATTCTAAAATATTGAAAAAATTATCTGTTTAAATATAATAGTATAGAAACTTATAGTTATTGGGGAGGGAATGCAGCAAACACACATATTTTGAACCAACAAATCTTTTATATGTTTTAAATTTTATCCAAATTTTATGTGGATCTACGCTTTCTTAAGAAAAAATATCTGCTTTTTGAATGTTTTGTATCTGAATGATAATTTATTATGTATTTAGTTAATTCTGGTATTTTTTTCACATGCTGCATGCTTTGCATTTCCTATTATGCCTTAGATTTAAATCAACAGATATAAATAAATTATATGTGTGCACATGTACATGAATGCAAGAAAGATGGTCAGCACTCACTAGAGTATGTGGAAGAAGTACAAAGGTACAAAGGAGAAATTATAAAATGTATTGTCAGAGAACATAATATATAAATCCTGAAAAGAAAATTAAATGTATACTTGGATCAACATCTACTTCTCTGATAAAAATATGCAGTTTGACGTGGGATTAAATAGTACCTATGCTTATTCTTATAATGAACCAATGACCAATTTTCCTAACATGCCAATAATGCATTTCATAATAAGATCAACCTGTGACTCACTAGGGATGATTGGTTGACTACTAGGATTTTGTAAAAGCCTCTTGGTTTTGCTTCCTGTCTGAGAATGTAAAAATTTGGGATTTGGCAGGCACTTTTCAAGCCACAATAGTTCTCTGCTGGGCTGCGTTCAAGTTTTGAAGGTATGTCAAATATAAATATGCAGGTATATGTGTTGTGTAATAACATGCATCATAATTTTAGCAGCAATATACATAGAATTAAGTTTCTTTGCCTTATTCCAAGTTTTAAGGTATCTTGTAAACATCTAGCTTTCATTCACAGCATCAGATGCCAGGTTTCAGGTTTAATTATGGAATTTTGATGCCAGTTTAGAAACTTGGGGGACCCAAAGTTCTAGTCCTGCCTTAAGCAAAAGCCACTGGGTGACCTTGGAGTAGTCACTTTCTCTCAGCCTGGAAAGAAAGCAGTAGCAAACCACTTCTGAAAGTTTTGCCAAGAATACTGCAGAGATTTGTCCAGGCAGTCTCCAAGAAACTGACACGATTGAATGGAAAGGGGGGGGGGGGGGCTAAGGAGGCATTAAGTGCTAAAAAGATGTATTTTGATAATTTAGATTAATTAGCTTGGAAAAGTACTTTTCAAAATTGTATACTTTCAAATAAACATTTTGCACCAATCATTTTAAAATCCATATGCTTCTGAGATATGTTCTGAGGATGTAATATTCAATTACTAATATTTCCTTCATTCCACTAAGCTATGACCTAAAACTTTGTAGGAGAAGTTGTCATTCAGAAAAGATTGCCTAATTATATATATTCTCATTGAGGAGCCTCTTGGGGAACTCCAGATCCTCAGAACATGGTTGTAAACCACAGTTTCATTATATGCTTTCCATTTATATCTTGCATGACCATTGTACTACCTTTAAAAATTCCATGGAATCATCCCAATAATAATAAGAAAGGAAGTCCCCCGCCATCCCTCTACTAAACTAAACAGTTGAGAACTTATTATAAAGATAAGAAAGGTTTGGTTTTGGTACAATTATCCTATCATCACAGAGAAGTACTGTAAAATTAGCCTGGGTGCGGTGGAATGTTTTAACCTGACTGCAGATAGTTTTATTGAAAGTAGTACTTTTATTATACTATAAAGTGAAGTATTTTTTTCTTTTCTACAAGTAAATCACACTGAGTGCCTAACAGTGCATTGTATTCAGTCTGCTCATGTTCTTCCTTTCTGATTGCCTCGCCCACTGAATTTTCAGCACTGAACACAAAAAACAACACAGTCAGAACTAAAATAAAAATTTCAGAGTGTAGCAGAAATCATCACTATCCCAGAAAGCCAATGAGTATTTCAACAGAGAATAAGAATTCTTTACAATACAAATTGCTCTCTTTTGCCAAGTAGCATGACCTCTGTCATCTAATCTGGATGGGATTTATTTACTGCTACTGTTTAGCTAGCCTGAATTGATAGTGAATTCCTAGGGTTATGTTTTTGATACCATTCAGATAAACAACTATTGGTTACAAGATTTTAATGTACTGCTGTTGATCTATAGAATAAAATAAAATCAAATGTAGTATGCTGCTAACCCCAGGCTAGCAGGAGATTTTCTACCAAAAAAATAAAATAAAAAAGGAACAAGGTATATTAGTACATTGCAAAACTTGTAAGACATTAACTTTGTGATGAAATGAAACAATCATCACTTGAAGTCAAGAAACTTGTCTTCATTTTTAATATAGTTTTATTAAATAAATAAATAAGGCTAGTAAAAATAATACCTACTAAGAATAAACTATGTATTTATAGCTAAACATGTGCAGATATTTAGACTAGGATACTAAAAGTTGCACCTTTTGGCATTTACATAGTTCATAAAACCTTTTAGAAGTCCCTCATCGAAACCTGTGGAGATGTATGTTGTAATAGGTTATGAGTTGGCTACAAAATAGGAAAACAAAACTAAAAATTAATGAGAAATTTTCACCTTGAAGTGATACATAAAGTGGGTTCGACATTAATCAACATTGGAGAGATTCCTTAAAAAATGATCTACATCAATGGCCAAGATTGTAAATGAATCAATAGCATGGTCAAGACTGTCAATGGTAAACTGCAAAATAAGTATTATTTAATGTAAGCAAGTGGAAAATAATGTATATGAATTCTAAAAATCCAAACTTCACACAATTAGTAGTATAGAAGCTGGCTTGTCAGAAAGGGAATCTTAAGATGAAAAGCTCCATGATACATTACCATGGTTTGTGACTCTGCTAAAAAGGTATATTCCATGTCTGGAGTCCTTAGGATGGGAATTGCTAGAAAAATGTACAGAAAAAGGACTGACAAAGCAGCTAAGGATCTAGAGTAGTTTCTTGGAAAAAATTTTTTTAGTTTATGTGAAAATAGGCATCGGAAGACTTGATAGTAGGATATGAATATAGTATAGAAAATAGGGATAGAAATTTTTTTTCTTCCTTTCTCACTGTTAAACCTCAGACATATCCTCTGTGATTCAATGAAAGGATATAAACAGATATACTTCTTTCCTCAAAACCATGCTGTATTGTGGATTGATAGAATGAAATTAGATAAGGAACAGCGATTTAGAGAGTTTTTCCATGGGACTGGTGAATATATGGAGAACTGGTCTTTTAATGATCACCAGTTTGGATGATTGTAAACTATCTTTTAGAGCATACTGTTTAAATATCAGTTTCTAAGACGCAAAAGTGGAAGAGGACAATTATCCTCTTATACCTTCATCTGGTTAGTCACTGAATAATTATTGTCCTTATCCAGTAAAATTCTTACATTCTTAAATAAAGAAGAAATACACAGAACGAGCATGTAGTAGTAGAATCCAAGTAACTTTTTAATACCACAACTCTGGAAGCTGGTTAAACTGAAACTTCCTCTAGCTGATACTGGAATGTTTTTGGTCCAGAGATGTACAGATTCTAGAAGGACTTCAACCTGATCTCCTGGAAGAATCAGGTTCATGATTTAAAGATGCCCGGATGATGTTGGGTACACACTTACAGATCACACTGTATACTTGCAAGGGCTACATCAATTTTCATTTTAAATTCTAATCAGAATTCAATTAATTAGTGATGCAAAAGCTTAGAATTCTTTGAAGATCAAAATCTGGTGGAGAAGCACTTCTCCCTGTTTCAACAGTGGTTGACGAATGTATGAGAAAAGACTTTCCAGGTGATCTCACCTTCACAGTGTAAAATGTTACCCTGAGAAGATAAATTTACATTTTTAATAACCCCTTTTGGTTTTTTTACTTATATTTTAATGTATTTTATTGTTGAGTTGTTTACTACAGGAGAATGTATGAATATTGAAACTGAACCATACAAATCTACAACACTACCATCTCTACCTCTATCTAGCTACATATATACACACAAACACAGACACACATTTTTAAAACTCAGACGTCCAGGTTATGGCAACCCTAGTTAAAACTTTTGTGCTCACTACAGAATGCCATGATGTAGAGTTGTAGGAGAATAATGTTGGGAAAACCAGGAATGCAGATTCTATCACTGACATTATAAATGCCCTACAAATAAGTAATATATGAATAGGTTACAGTGAAAGTTGATTGCCTGGGGTTCAAATAGCCTTCAAACTTCTTCAAAGAAAATGTTTTCAGAACTTCAATTGACTTGATCTGCAAACAGATACAAGTTACACAAAAGGTAACTTTTAGATAGTTCTAAAACCTATTTTTCACAAGTAATCGGTATAATGGAAATAATGTAGTTTGGGTCTACTCAATAAGCTAGATATAATTAAATGGAAGACAGTGAAAATTGTGAACTTTAAACTTTAAACAACTATTTATTAAGTTTATCTCCTTTTTTAAGGAACCATCAATTTCTTTACAATTTCCTTACTGCTGTACATAATGTTTCAGACAATGAAATCCATTCTGGCTTGCAAACTGATGAAATGTCTATAACTTTTAAATGCTGGCTGATTCATAATTGTGGTTTATAATTGGACATTGGGATAATTTTATTTATTAAATTTAAATGCCATCTATCTTACTATCCAGAGTGACTCTCGGCATTGTACATTGGATACATGTGTTAAAGTAATATTTGAGGAAAGTTACTCTGCTTTGCAAGTTATCCTAAATAAATATATCCCACTGGAATAGTCAAATATATTTTATGAATACATGAACATTATCTCAAGAATGAACTTTTTTTTTAGTTTTTATTATGTCTTTTAATGTTGATTTCAAATCAGAAAGAATAATCTAAAAGGTCCAAGTAATCAATACTACAAAAAAATAAAAACTATCCCAGGCAATTTACATTTGTTTATGCTTTTGTTTGGCAACATCCTTCTCCAGTTTGAAGCAACAGAAGACCTACAATCAGTGATTACCATGGTCTGTACAAGCCCATGGCTCTGTCTCTTACCTGTAATCTGACTCTGTCCTTGTGGATTAAAAGGGCTTGGTGCAGAGTTCAAGGGGGGCCGTGGGCTCTGTGTCGGGACCCCTACTCTCATACTGGAATGAGGAATGCGCCCTAAATCACTGAGACGTTCAGAGAACAAACTAGGTTTAGAGTCATCAAGCTTCTGTCTGTGCCCTGGAAACAGCAAATCATAAAATAAAAGGGTGGTTAGCATGACAAGTACTATTAAAGTGCTTTGTTTATTATTGAGAGACCAAAGAAAATTTAGATGCAATCTGTAGCTGGTGCAGGGACCAAAGTATGGACTATTTCACCCACTATAGCATTGGTACAAGGAAAGCACTTGTATTGCTATCCAGGCATAGAACAAATCACTGCAGTCTTTATAGCAATTTATATCAGAGCAATACAGTTGACTATTTAAAAGCAGGAATTTTATAAAATATAAAGCTTTTCTTCAATGACGATGTCCTGACTGAGGAGCATCTATAGATAGCACTGGCTAATAATGAGGCCTCAGAAAAATTGGGAAAATAACAGTATTCCACAGAGATTTAGACTGACAGAGAAAGATAGAAAATTCCCAATTTGGTTAAAACTTGTGGTGCTTAAGAAATGTTAAATCATAAATTATATACACACACACATATATTAATAATAATTACTGAACTAGGCCCTTTGAAGGAGAAGGAGAAGATGTGTGTTGTTGAAGGAAGTATTTTTAAATCTGTCATTTATTACAGTGAGAAGCATCTCTGTGTGGGGGCAAGATGTAAGCTCTATCTGTATGTTTAAACTTTTGCCGCCCTTTTTATATGCATATCACATTGCACAGACGGAAGAAAAGGACAAGACTTTGATTGGATAGTCACTGTTGCCATCTTGACTTTTTAAAATCTTATCTGTGGACTGTCCTCAATATAGCTGAGGACCTCTTAGTCTCATTTCAACTTCTAGCTTTCTGTTGTTTCAAGTAGCAAGTGCAAATAAAAATGCAATAAAATAACTTTTTTATAAAGGAACACAAAGAACTACCTGATGTCTGCCAAAATACAATTAAAAAACAAACTGAAGAGGCAAACTTACCCACACCCACACCCACCCCAAAAGCCAATTACAATTTCTGTTTCCATGTTCTGTTTCCATGTTCTGTTTCTATGTTTGTGTAAATAAATCAGTCACTATCCACAATAGTTCAAAATTAAGTTAATGGGAGACTTCTTCCAAATTACTGTGTGTAAGGCTCCAGGTTTGTCTCTTTTATATATTTCTACATGGTGAGATACATTTAATATTTCCCTTTTAGAATTCATTGGTCTCACCACCTGTATTGAGGTTTTCTATAGGGTAAACTGAGCTGAGCAAATGCAGTTGATACCTTTCTACCAAGCTATTTTCTATTCTCCCGTGGATGTGTTAAAAATAATATTTTGGCTTTTATTTTTGTTTTGGAATAGTTGTTAAACACCGTAGTAATATATCAGATTTAAGAAGTGTCAAATCTGATGTTCAACAACATATTATCATTTATCCTCAACTAGTGCAGGTATTCTTCTATTAAGGGTTACTGCCAATTAGGAACCAGTATTGTTACATTCTTACCCGACTCTGACTTGCCCCTCTTCCCTTCCACGCCATTTTTTTCTTTCTGACAGAAATCCAACCGTTTGTAAATATTCATCATATTTAATTGTCACTGGGCTTTGAGGTAGGGATAGGGAAGTTTGCCTCGTCGGTTTGTTTTTTAATTGTATTTTGGCAGACATCAGGTTGTTCTTTGTGTTCCTTCATAAAAAAAACCTTATTTTGCTGCATTTTTATTTGCACTTGCTACTTGAAATCACTTTTAGCAAAAGACTTCACTGAACCAAAGGTCTACTAGGTTCTCAATGGCCTTGATTCTCCCCATATGTACCTGAACTGAAGAATTATTCTACTGTAAAGCTTTTAACTTCATTTCCTGAATCATCAATTAAGCAATCCTGCAAAAACAGCTAGTCCTTGCTTACCAACTGCTTGTTCAGTAACTGTTCTAGTTATGACAATACTGAAAAAAAGGAGATTGATGACTAGTCCTTGAATTTGCAGCCTTTGCAGCACCCCCGCAATCACGATTGCAATTTGGGTGCTTGGCAACCAGCACACATTTATGATGGATGCATCTTTCTGAGGTCACATAATCACCATTTGAGACCTTCAATGAGAAAGCTGGTAGGAAGTCATAAGTGGTCACATAACATTGTGCTTAATGATTGTGGGTGATTTTTTTTCATGACCACAGTCAGTATTGATAATATAAGTCAGGAATGATCACACTGATCTTTCACTTTATGGCTAAGCAATTGCATTGCTTGTCAAATGAGTTGCCAGTCACAATTGTGGTCAGTAAGTGAGGACTATCTGTACTATAATATTAACAACAGTTTCTAATAAGACTGCTAGCTCTACTTGTATGAATTTACTACTTGTATAATTTTTAAATACTTTTTAAAATGTATTACTAATAGGAAAAGTACAATAAATCAATTTATGAATGCAATCAAACATGAGTAATGCTAACTGTAATTTTTTGCAAGTGCAAGCACTTCCGCTAGGTGATACCTTGCTAAGAAGCAAGATAACAATGTAAAAAGCATCAAAAATGGAGAATGTCTGGTTCAACAAAACATCTCAGCTGGATACTAACCCCAAAACTACAATTGTTGAATAGTCCTGGAATATACTGCCTGGAATTTAGTTATTAAAACTAAACATTGTTCAAATATAAATGTCTATCCTATGCAAACAAAAAACAAAAAAAACCACCCTGATTTAGCTTCTCAGCAATCTTCCTGTCCCATTGCAACATATGATTTTGTGGACTACAGACAGACCAGATAAGGACATATTCCAGTGGGAAATTTTCAGGAAATCATTTATAAAAGATAGGACATAAATAAGTAAGACTTTTGAAGTCATAATGCTTTTCCTATTGGAGAACAATGTATGGCAAAAGTATTGATCTGTGTAATTTGTACAAGGGTTGTCTTTTCTCATACCTGTATCATGTAATCTGGATAGCAAAATCCAAAATAAAGGTACTGATGCCTGAAATTAGCTATGTCCTCTGAATTGCATTGACTCAATATTAAAACTATTGTTTACAGTTCGTTCTATGTAAGAGAATATAGTTTCAGAGTATCCGTTGCTTATATTTATATTAAGAGCCAATATAGAATCAGGGAATGTTTAGGAAATGTTTTCATGCAGAAAAATTAAGGCAGCCAATTAATACAGCTTGTTATTTGAAGAAACCTTACAAATAAATCAAAATAACTTATTTTCCCCTCAAATGCATATAGACAGTCCTCAACTTCTGAACTGTCACTTAACTGTTTGAAGTTATGTCACATTTTTAAAAAAAGTTACTTAAGACTCATCCTTGAAGTTTTGACTGCAACATCACCCTCATAGTTATGAGATTGCATTTCAGGTATTTGACAATTGGCTTGCATTTACAATTCAAGCCACCCTGAGTTATGTGAATGCATTTTGCGATTTCTTTTTGCCACTTTCCAAGGAAAAAATATGCATTGGATAAGTTGCATTCTGACATGATCACGTGTCCTTAATGAGTATCAGAAAAATGGTCTTTAAATCAAGCCTAAATTCCAAGCTCAGTTCTGGTCGATAAGTCAAGGACTACCTATGTATAATGATTTATAATGATACTCCAAAAACTTAAGTATAGCAAATGGTGAAAAGGTGGATTTATATAGTTAGTAAAGTTTTAATGAAATAATAGAAGTTTGATTAATTTGATTAATTTAATCTGAAACCTAATTTAATTATGTTACATATCTTATTTCTATAGAATGATTATTGCTCTTTCTCTATAGAGCTGGGCCAGTCTCTCTCCGTTCAACTGTCCTCCCAGGGTGGTTGTTATGGGGAAAATAAAAGGAGGAAGGAGTATTAACTATGTTTGTTGCCTTGAGTTTATTTACAAAAACAATTAAAATGGGGCTAAAATAAATACTAATTTTTATTTGCAATTATAGTCTCTCCAATTTAAAGATGTGATTAAATAAAATGTTAATTAGCATTAAATGCATTAATATTATAATTAATATTATAAAGTTACATTCTATTGTTTATCTCTCTCTCTCTCTCTCTTGTATAACAGTTTAAATCCATAGGAAAGCAATGTTAAAAATGTAGAATTGTACATTTTTCTCAAATAGACAGATAGGATTAAAAAAAACTTTTGAAAAGATAGCCTGTAAAAGATGAAGGATGAAGACATAATTAAACTAGGGATGACAATGACACCCAGAAAGCTAGAGGGTTTTTTGGTTTTTTTGCGCTTGGGATAATGTCTTCCTGTACAATACATATGCTAAACACATGGTTCAAATCTAATTTGGCAACAGTTAAAGAAAAGACCAAAAGATGCAGTGGCAAAGTAAGTTTGCTGAGCTACTATTATGTAAGTGTAAAAAGCTGCATAGTGTGATGAAGACAAGACTTAGGATATATTTTATTGAGGAAATTTTGGAGGTGATAAATTCATAATGGGGTAAGCAATTAGTATTTACATCAGAAGGTACAAATGTTTTTAAAACATTTGTTGAAAAAGCTTTATAGATTCCTCACAATTTTGCTAGCAAGAAACAAGGTTGTCTGCACTTCTAGAAAATAGGAATTTATCATAAATCATATGGATTTTTTCTGGTGTTTACAGAATGCTTCACTCATTGTTTTGGCTTTACATGGGTAGAAATATTCCCATAGTTATATTTCTTTAGCATTTGTTTTTTATTTATTACATTTATATATCACCCATTTCATTATGGCAGTGACTCTGAGCAACTTACAAAATGATAAAAAGGTAATGCAAAATGATTAGAATTAGGAAAAATTAAGTAAAACAAGGACTAAAAACCAAGAGAGCAGGAGACAAGATAGAATGCTGTCTCCAGCATAAAATGCCCCATCAGCATATTAGGATCTTATATATTATTATATTAGGATTATTATGTTAGCTATAGGATTCAAGTTTTCCGCATAACATTTTATGGAAATCCCAAATGTTTTTATGGTCAGCTATAGCATACCCCTTATTCCATTTGTTACACATACAGTAGTGAAGACTTTTTTTGCAGTTGTATTTTGCAATTGTAATTCTTTAAAACTTAAATGTGTCCAGCATTGTAATATGTAACTGAAAAAACTGTGGTACTGGCTGTTTTAGATTTTGCAAGAGTGAAGAACTTCAAGATGCAAGACTAAGATATAGGCAGTTTGCTTAACTACAGAAACCTATTGCTAATTGTGCTTCTCAAATGAGGAATTACATGTAGTGGCAAAGAAATCACACAAATGTAAGGAAAAGCAATTCAAGAACATTGGATTAGTAAATTATGTATACACGACAATAAGTAAATGTTCCAAAGGATAGTGTTCTTATTTGGCAGAAGAATTTTTAGAGAGGGACCTGATAGTTGATCCTATTAGCTGATCATTTCTGCCTCTGACCTTCACTGCCTCCTCCAGCATTAGTAAAAATTTGCAATCAGTTCTTTTCCCCTAACCGCAACGTACACAAGCAATGAGGGAAAAATTCCTCCCTCCCTCCCTCCCTTCCACACTTTTCTGCTTAGGGACTAAACTAAAACATGAAGCCTAAAATTACCTTCATCCAATTTACATGATCCAGTGGATTATGAGGAAAGCCAAGCCTGATTCTGTTTTCTGACCAAAATAAAAAGGTCCATACAAAATTGTCTCCTGCACAGATCAACTGATGAAAAAGGAACAGCAATCTTATACACATGCCCCATTAGATTTAGGGAATATTTGTGTGTGAGTGTGTGTATGTCTCTTGTATGGTGTTTGTCAGTGGTGGTATTCAAAAACTTTAACTACCAGTTCTGCGGGCGTTGGCTTGGTGGGCGTGGCCATGTGACTGGGTGGGCGTGGCTTTTTTTGCAGCCCCTACCTGTTTTTGGGAGCTTCTTAGCCACAGAGGAGCCTTTGGGGGGGGCGTTTTTGTTCCCCTAAGGCTCCTCTGGGGCTCTGGAAGGCAAAAAATGGGGGGCGGGGGCTGAGCTCTGGAAGAAAAGGAACAGAGCATGGAGGGGCATGCAGCACTCCTCCAAGCTCTGTTTTGGGAGCTTCCTAGCCCCAGAGAAGCCTCTGGAGGGGTGTTTTTGCTTCCCTAAGGCTCCTCTGGGGCTCTGGAAGGCAAAAAATGGAGGGGGGGCTGAGCTCCTCCCTCCATTTTTTGCCTTCCTGGGCCTCAGCAAGGGGAATCCCAGCACAGCTGATCTTATCTACAGCTGATTATCGGGAGGGGATAAAAAGGAAGAAATACCTTAGATGAATGTCAGACAGGTGAGGCGGGAAGGTGACTGGGTGAGGGCTGTGGCCAGCCAGAACTTACTACCGGTTCGGTGACCCACGCTGAATTCTTGCTACCAGTTCGCCCGATCTGTTGCGAACCGGCTGAGTACCACCACTGGTGTTTGTGTGTCTCTATGTATGTTATAAATGCACTTGTCCTACAGATATAATAGGACAAGTGCATTTATAACACATATCAAGACATATTATTGTCTTATAACACAAATTATAATGTCTAATAACCAGTGGTGGGATTCAAACATTTTTGCTACCGGTTCTGTGGGCTTGGAGGGCATGGCAAGGTAAGGATACTATAAAATCCCATTCTCTCCCTACCCCACTAACCTGCTTTCCAGCTCCGTTCTCCTGTGCAGGGCAACAAAAGAAGACCCAACCGATCATCTGGGACTCAGGAGGCAGAGAATAGATGGGGACAGGGACAGTCAGAGGCGGTATTCCAAACTACTCAAAATTTCTGCTACCGGTTCTCTGAACTTCTCAAAATTTCCACTACTGGTTCTCCAGAACTGGTCAGAACCTGCTGAATACCACCTCTGCTAATAACACATATTAAGAATAATTCACAATGAACTTATTTCTGAGTAAGATACAGGATCAAATTACTTATTATAATTGATTTTTAAAGAATTTCTGTCCACTGTGTAAAGTAAGTAAGTAAGAATTAAGCATGGATTCTTTGCAACAGTGGCTCTGTTGCAATGGAGTGAAGTTATTTCTGTTGCATCACTGCAGGGCAATTTATCTTTTAATTTAAATTTCAGGCAATATGTTGATAGGATTCAGCTCCAAAACAACCATCTAGTTTTATTCTGAAAGGGAAAGTAAGAGTATCATAAATCATCTACAAAGAGTAAATTAGTGCTTCTGCAACAGGATTTCAGAAAGAAGTCAGGAAAAAACCCCAACTCCGCACTAAAAATTTCTATATTAATATAAATGTTTAATTGTGAAAATAAGTGCTGCTTTGCTCTCTTGTTTGGCTTTCATATTCAACCCTCCAGCTGAGTTGTACAATTCAAGGTTGTTTTTATTTTAAAAGCAACAAAACTTAGCCAAACCATTTTTATCCCAGAAAACGGAAATCTTGGAGTCCTTCCAGTCTGTTGGGTAGACATAATTATGAGAAGAAATATATAATCTACCCAAGAGACATAATTACATAATTAAGCCCTAGGCTCTACACAAGAAAAGTTCTTATAATTCCCCAAACAAGGTGCTATACAGTCTTCATAACTGTTACTCACAGGCTGAAATGAGAGCAAAGCTGCTTATTTTTTAAAATAGCTTTAGGCACTTTTTTGAATAAAAAATGGAGTCATTCTAGTAGCAGAGGTAAGAGACCTTTGTTTTTATTTTTTTAAAACCAGGTAAAGAAAAGTGGGAATGCAAGAAAAAAAACAAAGCAGCTATTTCTAGTTCAGGAACCTCATTTTTTTTTTTTTTTTGTCCCATTGCTTATCACCACTTTAAGCCTTCCAGCACAAACTAGCTAATTTCCTAATTTCCTAATTTCCAAACTTCTCTTCCCTATGATGGTAGCTTCTTATAACATTGCCCATAGAATTTTCCTGGATCACGTGACAGGCTCAGTTTTTATAAACATTGCTTCTGCAATGTTCTTGGGCTCTGTTGTCAACTTGTATTTTAACAGGATAAACAGAAATGACATGGAAAGGTTCTTAACTAGCAGAAGAACAGATTAGAATTCAGCCTGTTCTAGATGTAGTTGTACTCTCCTAAAACAACAAGCAACTAAGACTTGAACTTCTAAAATAGGAGTAGTCAACCTTTTTATACCTACCGCCCACTTTTGTATCTCTGTTAGTAAAATTTTCTAACCGCCCACCGGTTCCACAGTAACAGTGATTTATAAAGTAGGGGACAAAACCTCTACCGCCCACCATGAAAACTGGAACGCCCACTAGTGGGCGGTAGGGACCAGGTTGACTACCACTGTTCTAAAACAACAAGCAAATGAAGTTCCTTGAACTTCAATCTGTCTCTAACTCCTCAAGGAGCAACAGAGAGCTGGGTTGCACAATAACGCCTATTACATAAACTATGTCTGTTCCTGATCCAGTTGGATCTGCCAATTACCCATGCCTTGTTGAAATAATGAAAGATTGATTGACTGCCACAATGAACTCACTGTGAAGTTGCCCTGAAAAGAGTCTGGAAGCTTCAATGGTGCAAAATAGAGCAGTTGCTAGCTGCTAGCAAGTGCATAATATTGGACCATGCAGAAAAATGTTCAATGGTTGCCAACTATTTTCTAGGCAAAATCTAATACAGTAGGCAAAATACAAAATGCCTTCGGGCCTAACTGTTTTGAGGACCATATTTCTCATGTTGAAGTTGCCATGGCAGTAAGATCATTTGGAAAGGTCTACTTAAATATGGCTGTTACAGAAGCCAACTTAATTACATGGGAAGTGACTTTCTCCTGCATTGTTCTGGCAAACGCATTATGTTGGGAACTATTTTCTCTGCATTTTAAAAGAAGTTTTACTTCTTTAACTAGTTACTGTATGATTTTTATTTTGCTTTCTCTTTTGTATTGATTTATATCACAGCTGTTTTCATCCTTCTGCATAGAGCGAAAGCAGTATATATGAAAAACGAGTAACAACTATCATGACTTTCAATCTAGTTAGAACTACAATTTTACAGTTAGCAATACTTCCTACTGTTCACATTGTCAGATATTACAGGCAGATGGTAGAAATAGCACTCCTAATTATTTGCACCTGTGAAGTTGCTAGAATAACGCTGTTAACCTGTAGGTTAGATACACAGAGTATGCTGTTTAGTACTTTTACTTCCAACCCATTAAATCAATCTATGTCAAGTTTGGCATGTTGCAAGCCTAAGGGACCTAATAATTAAATCTGACAGGTGAAAAAGTATCTAAGGAGCAGCAGCAATGGAAAGATAAAGGAAATATCTTCTGGTAAAGATATTTCACCAGTTAGCTACCAAAGTCTCCTCTTTCTTTACAGTAACACTTTTGCTTTTTTTGTTTGTGTGATCTTTAAGTAAGTTACTCCCCTTCTGTGCAGATGCATTACTGGGCCCACCCTATATGCCTTCCCTAATTCAGTATCCTTTGTAAAACATTTTTCACAATGTTCATAAGTTGGAAGCTTACTAAAGGCAGGTAGTTCTAGTGGTGCTGGGAGCCAGTTTTTTTTTTTTTTTTTTTTTAACCTTTGCTATGAGATCCTCAGTTTATGCTGGACCTGTATGCAATATTTTTTCTGCTGCTTCTGGAAGATTACAAACAGTCACCTAATAAGGTCTTTGAGATGGAACAATGGAAGAAGGGAACAGATTCAATATGTGTAAGTGTATCACTATTTAAAAATTATGTCCAATTGTTTCCTGAAAACCTCCCGTGACGAAAGATCCACAACTCTGGGAGGCAAGCTGTTACTTTGGTTAATTGTTCTTACTGTCAGGAAACTTCTTAGTTCCAGGTTGGATCTCTCTTTAACAAACTTTCACCCATATCTTCTGGTCCTTCTCTCAGGTGCCTTCTCTCAACACCCTCTTCTCTGTTAGGCCCTCAAGTACTGGAAGACATCTATCATGTCACTCCTAATCCTTCTCTTCCTGAGGCTAGATATACCTACTTTCCCTAACTGTTCATCATACCATTTCGCTTCAGAGACCCCTTATCATCTTTGTTGCTCTTTCTAGATCTCCGCATCTTTTTTTGTATCATGATGACCAGAACTGGATGAAGTATTATTCCAGTGTGGCCTTACTAGTGCAGTATAAAGCAGTTCTATCACTTCTTGTAATCTTCATGCTATCCCTCTATTGAGGCAGCCTAGACTGTGTTGGCTTTTTTGGGCAGTTGCAGAACATTGATGGCTCATACTTAATTGGTGGTCTACTAAGACACTTAGATCCCTCTCACAGTTACTATTGTGAAGATTTTGAAGTTTTCTGATTCTTCTTTTTTCCTTTTTTTGGGAATTGGAACCACATTAGGTCGTTTCCAGTCCTCTGGCAATTCCCCAATTTCAGGACTCTGAAAGATTCTGTTCAGTGATTCCAAGATCACATCTGCCAACTCCTTCAGTATCCTGGGAGACAAACCATCTGGTTCCTGTTGATTTGAACTCATCTAAAGTGGAAAGGTGCTCTCTTACTAATTTCTTATCTATTTCAACCTGCTTTCCTATTCTGTCCCCCCAGTGCTGTTTTTGAGAAGTTGGATTATTTTTTCCTTTTGTGTGAAAATAGATACAAAAAAGGAATTAGTTCTCCTTCCTCCCTGCCGTTCTTCACCTTCTTACCATCTTTTCCCATTAGTGGATCTATCATTTCCTTGACTTTCTTCTTATTCCTTACATATTGAAATAATTATTTTTGTTATTTTTGGCATTGTTGCAAGTCTTTGTTAATTCTTGGCCTTAGCTTTCCTGACTCCATTCTTGCAAATTCAGGTTATTTACTGGTATTCTGTTTTGGTTATGCTTCCCTCTTTCCATTTTTTTGTATTTGTGCTTTTTGTCCCTCAATTTGTCAGACAGCCCTTTATGCACGGACCAGAAGCTGTACTGCAGCTGCATCACTGCCCGCTTCAAACCCCTCCAACCCATACATGAAGCGAACTGACGCCCAACATGAAGATGTGGCACGACCACGAACGTGAAGCCAAACAACAGGATCACAGCTCACCAGCTCAAACCCCCGACAACTGAACACAGCCAAGCCCCCACCTGAACAGAACACACCCCCAGCCAATCAGAACACAGCCAACCCGCCAACCAATCAGATCAAAGCCAGGCCCCCAACCAATGAGAACATCCCCCCACCTAATCAGAACACAGCCAAGTCCCCACCCAGTCAAGCTGCACTCCCACTGGCAGTTAAAAGAAAAAACAGCTGCAAGCTCACATTACTCCAAGAAGCACAAAGTCGAAGACACAAGCCTGAAGATGATGAATGAGATTTCATCGAAATGTCACCAAAATACTTCCAATTTTACACGTGAGAAAACCCGAATAACCAAAGATCCATATATATATGGATCAGAATATATATATATATATATATATCTTTGGTTATTCGGGTTTTCTCCCGTGTAAGATTGGAAGCATCTAGGCAACGTTTCGATGAAGTCTCATTCATCATTTTCAGGCTTGGTCTTCAGCTCTGTGCTTCTCAGAGTGATTCACTCTGAGAATTCACTCTGAGAAGCACAGAGGTGAAGACCAAGCCTGAAGATGATGAATGAGACTTCATCGAAACGTTGCCTAGATGCTTCCAATCTTACGCGGGAGAAAACCCGAATAACCAAAGATCCACATACAAATACCCACGAGAACCTCAGAAAACATATATACGACAAAGTGAAACCATGATCTACACATACTATGCTGTAAAAGAGAACCTGTAGAAGTGCAAACCCCCTATGAATGTCCTTTGTCTCAAAGGAGAAATTTAAATGGTTGATTGTAAGCGACAGGACTTTTTCAGATGTGAGTTTTCAATCTACATTTTAATGAAAGCAAATCAAATATTTATGAAGGGGAGGATCAACAGGATCTCAACACTTAAGAAGAAAGAGTTTAGAGCCATGATTTCTTTGATAGGGCTGCTTCAGCCCACATGAGAAAATGCCAGATTACCATGGTGATGACCATTGTTAGAAGGCAAATAATTTTTTTAAGTAATCTGTCATGTAATCCCATGTCTCTGGCATAATGCCTTTGACCTGTACACCTCAAAGCAGACATATTCTGACTTGATAAACCTATCAGGGTTCACAAATTTAGAGAATGAGTGACTTCCTCTCAAAAAGACACTCCTGCAACCTGGCCCAACTCCATTAAAGACCTGGCAGGGGGAGGGGAAGTGTCCCTATCTAGAAGAAGGAGAGAGAGGTATAGGCAAGGGGAGGAAAAGCTCTTGCTTAAACTGGAATGCTTCCAAATCCTGGCAGAACAAGGCATTTTTCTTAACGCTTGCAAAACCTGATAACTCTGAAGGAATGAAGAGAGAGAGAAATATAAACACAACCATTATAATAGCTTTAAAGTGCTTATTTTTAATCTAGTCTGAGATCCCTCCAATTGTATGCTGCTTTGGAACCATTTTGCTTGTCAAACATCAATAAGGTGCTTTTTAATTTATTTTCAAAACCTAGGCTGAATATGTAGTTAAAGTGGAGCCCAGGCATAGAAGAAATAACAGTTAAGCAATAAGGAATAGATAGTGTTTATGTACTGCATCTTTCAACAAACAGCTTCCTTGAATTAAAAGACCATTGTGCTTCTACCCATGAAGCAGGTTTTAAGAAGATTATTTAAGCTCTCTTAAACAAGATTGAAAGAATACACTAATCACTAATAAAATTCATCTGGCTAAATAAAGTTGGAAACAAATGATGCCCTTTCTATGTACTTTGCTGCGTGCTGAAATAATATGCTCTTGTGGAAAAAAAAACCCTGTCCTTTTTCATAGAGATACATCTGAAGGTTCCTTCAGTAATCAGGGTTTCTAGAGCAGAACAGCAGTTCATCCATATAATCATGTAGGTTAATGCTCTTGCACAATCTACTACAGGTTTTATAGACACATAATTGCTATATCCACCCAAGTGTAATAAATGGAGTCTACTATGTTAATCCCTGCATTCCTATTGTTTGTAAATACCAAATGAGGGTGAGACTCATAGCCTAAGAACCTTTCCTTCCTTTCCAAGGAGTTTGGTTACTGAGACACAGAGCTGCAAAGCCCATACATTCCAATGACATTCCAGCCCACAGATATGAATGCCATCTAATATGAAAGGTCTCAAGTGATTATGATATTGAGACACCTGAAATCAACAGATGGCACATGAATTCAAAAGGTCTCAAACAATTCCTTCAGTACATACAGGAGATAAGGAAGGAAGGAAGGAAGGAAGGAAGGAAGGAAGGAAGGAAGGAAGGAAGGAAGGAAGGAAGGATTTTATTTCATTTTGATAAACTGCAGCATAAATCAAACATATTATTTGTTCTTAGATATAAGGCAGAAAAATACAGTTTTAAGGGCAGATCTTCAATAAATTAGAAGAATTAAGTATTCTCTTTAGTCATTGGTTTATTATTACCTTAAAATTTGTATTTTAAAAGCTGGTTGGCTGATTTAAACATAAATTTTAAAAATAAGGTAGCAGCTCCACAGGGTTCAGACTATATCATCTAGTCAGTTTGATGGATGCCTTTCTTTATAGAAAAATTGTAGATTATTACAATATTTTTTAATCTATATAATTTTTGAATAATGTAAAAATTAGTGATTTCCTCAGTAAAATTTATTCTTAATACATTTCTTCCTTTTGCATTTGCCAAAGCCTGGTTAAGAAGCTAAAATATGCTGAAAGGTAATGTCGTGACCGCAAAAGACGCCAGGAGTCGGTGACTTAGTTTAAAGCTCTTTATTTTAAAGTTGAGAACCGAACCGGCGAAAAGGAAAAAGCCCGCGGCTTTTATCCTTTTCGCCGCGGCGGCCGCGGCCAATGGCAGCATTTCAAGTCTCCCGCTCTTGGAGTGAGCCAATCACGGGAGACTTTCAATGGGCCAATCGGCGCGGCTCGCCTGGCCAATTAGAAATCCCCGCGCTTTAGCCAATCAAAGCGCGGGGATTTCGAGTATGTAAATTAGGGACAGAACACCCCTCCCCTCTTGGTACAGTCTTTACGTTGCGTAGTCACGTAGGTAGGCGGGGCTCCGTCTAGTCCTACTTGACCTGCGCAACTCAGTTGCAAGCTGGATTTCGACCGGAGCGGTCGAGTTTTTGGCCGCTCCCTCTTCTGTACGAACCGGTTGGATGATCGGGCCGGTTCTTTCTCCATGGCTCCCACCTGGGCCTTCCGGGTTGGTTGAGCCACGGGTCTCGCCGCTCCCGCTTGGTCTTTCCGAGTCGGTTGAGCTGGCTTGGTGTTTCTTCTCCGATGGGGGATCGCGATGGCTGCGTTCCGGTAAGTACTGCTGGTTTATTTTCTCTTGCGTTTGTTTATTCGGGTATTCCCTCCCCCCTTGGTTTGTTTCTTGGGGGGTGGATTCTGTTGCCGACCGTGACCTGAGTTGGTCAATGTGTCGCTTCCAGGCTCGCCCATCTGTGGTTTGGAGCCAGTATGAGCGCGGGCCTGTGATTTGGGTGATGACGGCTGGGATCCATAGAGGGTCCCCCGTCAGGTTTTTCGCATACACGAGGTCTCCGGGTGCGAATGTTCGGTATTTTGAACTTGAGTCTGGGGGCCGCTCCGGGTTATATGTTGGGTGTAACCTGTCGAGTGGGGACCTCAGCTTCCTACCCATTAGTAATTCGGCTGGGCTTTTGTTGGTAGTGGTGTTCGGGGTGATATGTTGTATAAAGAGGAGTCTGTTAATTTTGTCTTGGATCTCCCCGTGGTCCATTTTCCGGATGGTTTTTTTGGTAAATTGTACCATCCGTTCCGCCCTACCGTTCGCCGCCGGATGCGCCGGTGCTGTTAATGCGTGGCGGATGCCCCTCTCCACCAGGAATCTCTCGAAGTCGAGGGAAGTAAACTGGGGCCCGTTGTCGGAAACGACGACGTCTGGGAGGCCGTGTGTTGCAAAGAGTTTGCAAAGTTCTTTGATTACGGCCTCCGTGGTGGTAGATTTCATGTCGCTTACCTCCAACCAGTTGGAGTAAGCGTCAACTGTTATTAGAAAGGTATGCCCATTTGTGGGACCGGCAAAGTCCAAATGGATTCTGGACCAGGGCCCCCTCGGTGTTTCCCACTCTAGGATGGGTGCTGCGGGTGGGCTGGGTCTAGTCTCCTGGCATCGCTGGCACCTAGCTACCCAGGCCTCTATCTGTTTGTCCATCCCTGGCCACCAAGCGTAACTTCTGGCCAGGGCTTTAGTTCTGACGATGCCAGGATGCCCCTCATGCAACAATTCTAAGACCCTCCTTTGCAGCCTATCCGGGATGACCACCCTGTCACCCCATAAGATACACCCCTTAAGTAGCGAGAGTTCGGTTTGGCGGTTTTTAAATGTCTTAACGGATTCGTCATTGTCCCTTTCTGGCCAACCTTTTTCCACCCAATGCAAAACCCGCGCCAGACGCCTGTCTTTAATAGTCTCCCGGGCAATGTCTGACGCGGTTATGGGCAGGTTGGGCAGGTTTTCGATGTTCAGGGTGTTTGTCGTTGGTGCTGGGTCAGGGTCGGAGTCTGGTAACGGCGAGCGGCTTAAAGCGTCCGCGTGCGAAATCTTCTTACCCGGCTTGTGTATTAGTTCGTAGCTGTAGGCTGCCAGGAACTCGGACCACCTTGCCATCCGGGGAGACAGAATGTTCGGGGTGGCTCGATTTCCTGCAAGGATGCCCAGCAACGGTTTATGGTCTGTCACAATGGTAAAAGGGTGGCCGTAAAGGTATTCGTGGAACCGCTTAACGGCGGCAACTATAGCCAAGGCTTCTTTGTCCAGCTGGCTATAGTTCCGCTTTGGTTTGGTTAGGGTCCTGGAAAAGAATGTGATGGGTGCTTCTTTTCCGTCCGGAAGGGTATGGCTGAGGACAGCGCCGACGCCGAAAGGTGATGCGTCGCAAGTGACAGCCAGGGGCAAGGTTTCGCTGAATTGGATCAGGACGGCGTCGGAGGTGAGGAGGTCTTTGGTTTTTTGGAAGGCGGCTTGCTCCCGTTTCCCCCAAGTCCAGGTTGCCGCCTTATCCAGGAGCCTATGCAAAGGCTCCGCCGCCGTTGCCTTTTGGGGTAGGAAAACATTATAAAAGTTCAGCAACCCCAAGAAAGCCTGTAGTTCAGTCTTAGACCTAGGGGTGGGGGCTTCTTTGATAGCTTTTACTTTTTTACTTGTGGGGTGAATGCCGTGCCGGTCTAGAAGGTAGCCCAAGAATTCCACTCGCTCCGTGCACAGTTGGCATTTCTCCCTTTTTACTTTAAGTCCCGTTTCTTTAAATTTGGTTAAGACCTCTCTGAGTCGGTTTTCTAATTCGGCTTCGTTTGGCGCCGCTACTAACACGTCATCGAAATAGGGCACCACCCCCTTGATGCCCTGCAGCAAACGTTCCATCAGGCTCTGAAAGATGCCTGGTGCCACGCTGACTCCGAATTGGAGTCGGTTGCACTTGAAAGCCCCCCGATGTGTAACGATGGTCTGGGCTTCCGCTGTTTTTTCGTCGACCGGCAACTGTTGGTATGCCTGGGCGAGATCGAGCTTGGCAAAGACCTTGCCCCCTCCCAGTGAGTGCAGTAGGTGTTGCACGATTGGGACGGGGTACGCGCTTTGTTGCAGCGCACCATTTAGGGTGGCCTTATAGTCCCCACAAATTCTCACTGACCCGTCTGGCTTGACCGGGGTCACTATTGGGGTCTCCCATCTGGCATGGTCTATAGGTTGTAACACCCCCTGTTTGACGAGCTTGTCAATCTGCTCGTCAATCCTAGGTTTTAGGGCGAATGGTACCTGCCTAGGTTTTAGTCGCTTGGGGGGGACGCTAGGGTCTAGATCAAAAGAGATAAGGGGCCCCTGGTACTTGCCCAGGCTTCCGTCGAAGACCTCCCAGAAATCCTGGGCTAGCCGCTGTTCCCAGCCGTCGTCGGTGACGTGGTTGACTCCCGTGAGGGCGATGTCGAGCGGGGCGAACCATTGTAAGCCCAGCAGGCTTGGGCGGTCGCGATCGACGATTGTGAGTGGGAGTTGTTCGGTGCGGCCCTTGTATGTCACATTAAAGTTCTTGGTGCCCACTACCGGGACGCGGTTTCCCTGGTAGTCTTTTATAATAAGTCTTTGGGCGTTTATGTTTCTCCTATGGAGGGTGGGCACTAACCGTTTTATCTCGTGCCATGCAATCATGGAGAGGTAGGACCCGGAGTCCACCTCCATTTTGCATGGTCGTCCTTCAATATGGACCTCTACGTGTACCTTTCTGGCGCCGTCGGAGATGGCGTGGCCGATGGTTACCGTCTGGTGGGTTTCTTCCTTGCGCCGGTTGTCGCCGCCTCTCGATGGTCGCTGGATTCGGTCCCACCGGCTGTCCGATTGGCGATCTCTGGTCCTGGGCGGTGGGCTTTCTCTCTTACGATCGTGTTGGTCCCATCTGGGTGGACTGCGAGTCTTCTTTTGGCGGCAAACCCGGGCGATGTGTCCCCGTTTATCACAATGCCGACAGATAGAGTCAAAAAATCGGCATTCTGATCTGGGGTGGTCGCCGCCGCAGCCGGCACAGGTGGTCCTCAACCTACGACCTCTCCGGTTCCGTTGGTCGCCGCGCCCCGTCTGGACTCGATGTATGTCTTCTTCGTCTTCGGACGTGCTGGAAGTAGAATGGAAATCGCCGTAGTGTGTGGTCATTTCGTTTTTTGGGTCGGCCGACCTCGCCGGATTGTTGTTTCCGCCCTTTGCGTCTGGTTTTCGCATGCTGTCAGCGGAAGTGCGGGTCGCTTCTGCGGCTGCGGCTGCGGTGAGGGCGTCTGCTAGGCTGATGTCGCCCTTAGCCATAAGCCGGCTTTGGAGTGCAGGGTCCCATAGGCCGAGTACGAATCGGTCTCTTAGAAGGCTATTCAGGCCGTCAAATTCGCAGAGCCCTCCTAGGCGCCGCAGCTCGGCGACGAAGTCGCTCAGTTTTTCGCCTGGTTTCTGGTCCCACCGGTAGAATTCGTTGCGCCGGATCAGGATTGGGACCTCGGGGGCGTAATGTCGCCGAAGGATAGGTTCGAGGACGTCCCAATCCATGGCGGTTGCGTCGGCCGGCTTGGCCAATGCTTTGGCCATCTGGAATACTTCGGTTCCGCAATGCGTAAGGAAAACGGCGCGTTTTAGTGGGCCCGGGGCGTCCTTCATTCCGGTGCACTCGAGGTACATGCGGAATCTGTCTGAGAATGATTCCCAGTCCTCGGTGGCGGGGTTGAAGGGGGCGGGCGGTGCGATTTTCGCCATGTCGGTGCTAAGTCTGGCTCTTGTCGGACACGGGGTTCGGTTCAGGGTCTGGATCCCATCCTCGTCGCCAGTGTCGTGACCGCAAAAGACGCCAGGAGTCGGTGACTTAGTTTAAAGCTCTTTATTTTAAAGTTGAGAACCGAATCGGCGAAAAGGAAAAAGCCCGCGGCTTTTATCCTTTTCGCCGCGGCGGCCGCGGCCAATGGCAGCGTTTCAAGTCTCCCGCTCTTGGAGTGAGCCAATCACGGGAGACTTTCAACGGGCCAATCGGCACGGCTCGCCTGGCCAATTAGAAATCCCCGCGCTTTAGCCAATCAAAGCGCGGGGATTTCGAGTATGTAAATTAGGGACAGAACAGGTAATCCTAGTAATACCTGGATTTTGGACACAGAATTCTGTAATTGGTTGTTGTAATAAACAAATACAGATGTCAGTGAAGGAAGGCCCTTTGGCCTATTATAACATTTCTGAGATTACACTATCTGAGGCCAATTATTATTTCAGATCTTCCTCCTTTATAAGTGTCTTCTTTTCTGACTCTGGCTTCTTGGGTTGTAGCGTCGTTATATGAAATAATTTTAAGGCTTAGGAGGAATGTTACAAATTGCTCTGATTAGGTTTATTCTGCTACTTTCTTAGTGAAATAAGGTTTCTCCTGCTGAATGGAGATCAAGTCCTGCAGCTTTTTTGCTTCTTCCGGATCACTGATTCCATTTTGCCATTTTGATTTGTAAAAGATACAACATTTAAAGCTTTTTAACAATAACAAATGACACAATTAAGAGAAGATCATATTTTGACTGCATTTGAATTATTTTTTCAGTGAGAGATAAGAGATGTGATTGAAAATTTAGCAATTAATTGCTAGTACTTGTTCATCTATATATAAGGGTATGACCATTCTACTTTAGAATATCTACAATAACTTACCATTAAAAGAATAAGTCTGTACTAAGAATAAATTCTACAAATTAAATATATGTTCGCCTCTAATTTGGTAGGGAACATAAAATGGTTGAATAGATCTACAGGTAGTTAGGGTTGGGATAGGCGTGCCTATAAGCACACAGACACACATGCTTCAAGAGTAAAAGAAGTCTGACTTGAGCAGCTAAATTGTGTATTTTCTACAAACTATTTGCTTCTTTCTCCTTCCCAGAAAATTACAGAACAAACTCTGGAGAAACCTATCACATTTTTTGTCCCTAACAGATTTCAATTTGCATGTCTATAGCCTAATTCCATTCTCCATATAAGGTGCAATCTAATGTAGATATAGTCTGAATATGAGCTATGCTTATACAATCTAGCCTGGTCAAAAGCACTGGAAAACTGGAAAACTGCACACTCTTTTATAAGTTCATCTAAAAGAATCCATTACCTCAGTGAGTAATGTTGATCCTTTGTGAAAAAAATGGATTATTCCAAAATAATGGTCAATTGAAACAACAGTTAGACTAGTTCATGCAAAATAAAACCAATTCAGTTCATAATCCTCGATGAAAAGCCTTAACTGAGAGAAGTGACATAAACAAGTTCATCTTTGTTTTTTATTTCACTGGATGGTTACTATCCAACAGAGAAGGCAGAGTTGAAATTAAGAAGAAACGATATTGATAGAGAGGGAAAGAAAGGAAAAATTGTTAGACTCATTTATGGTTGTGGTTCATGAGACTTAATACAAGTAAAAACAATGAGGATCCACTGTGACTAGGATGCTTTGGTTCTATAGGCCTATTTTTAAAATGCTATTAATTGACAAAATAATTTACCAACCATTATAAAAGTTACCTCACACAGTTACAGTTTTATCATCAACAAAAGGAAATGGATGTTCCGTAATCACATTTTTCTAAGACAAATAACATATACTGTATTAACATTAATTGCTTTCCTGAAGTAACTGTTTCTCAGTACAATGAAAATAATTATATAGATAATTTTTAACTCTTTTAACTGGAATGGGCCTCTCATGCTTGTGTATATCTTTGTAGAAATATTCACCTGTTTTTTATATAAAATTAATGATTGTTATTGGGTGAATTTTCTGGAAAATGCACATATCATAGTGTTTAAAGAATGATTTTAACCAAGAAAAAAGAGACCAAACTCTACAAATGCAACATTTACAATAAAAATAAACACACTTAGAATGAAACCCTGAAGATCAATTTGATATATTGGCCTAAGTAATTTAGAAGCTGGCCCTTCATCTCTTCAGAATATGTTTAATAATTGACTCTATTTAACTTAAGTTAAATTAAAGTCCTGGGTTTTTTTTAATCCATTCAAGAAAAACCATCAGTAGGAGAAAAAAACCTTTAATAAAGTCATAGGCTGGGTTGAAACATCACATTATTCCATTATTTTTTTAATATGGTTTTAAATAAGCCACAATTGTTGGGTTCATATAATGCACTAAGCCACTAGTCATGACTGACAAACAACAGCAGAGGTCACAAAACATGAAAAGCAAAAAACCAAACAAATCTCATTACGATTTAGCAGAATATGAAACTTAATTATGTTCTTGACACCTAATAATATTATGTTACAATTGGTCTTGTGTGGTCTTACTGTTTTTGAATGGCAGAATTCAGTGTGCATCAGAAGCGTTTTTTCCAAGTACTTTAGTTTCAAAAGCAGTTTGGAACTAACAAGTTCTCAAATCTGAGCTTTTGATAAGATTCAAAAGAAGTTGTTCAAGCTTGTCAACAATTAGATTTTGCATAGAGTACATTACAGAGTTCTGATTTTTTTAAAAAAATGGAACACAAGAAATCGTTTCAGAGTTGGTAAAGAAAAACTTGTAACAATGGAATGATATATAATGAACAGTGTGATAACATTGGAATGTCTTTTAAAAAATAAATATTGCTGTATGAAGTTATTAAGAGAAATAAAGGAAATCTCTTTCTTATAAAATAACTAGAAAATAAGTGACTAGATAATCAGAAACCATAGTTCTGAGAAAAAGTATCGTCCAAAAACATATTTTCTTGCCAATATTGAGCCACATGATTTCTTTCTCCTGTGAACAATGCAAATATTGTGAACACTGTTTAGGAACAAAAGATAGATCGAATTTTTTTTTGAATGTATAACAGTAAACTCAGGGTATATTATACTTTGACCAGGAATAATGAAAAAATATTGCAACAAAGATCTTAAAATAGGGAAACAAACTATATTATTAAAGATCAAAATATGTTAATTTGAGTCTAGGCAGACTGTGTATCAGACTCAATGGAAGGCAGGATTCCAAGATTGCTTTGGAACAGATTTTCATTCACTGAAGGTCCAAAGATGTTTATAACCAGTTTAATTTGAATTTGAGCCCTTTTCAAATTCCAGTTTCAATCTGTTGTTCAGGAACTCTGGCACTGTGCAAATGGTACAGGCTGAAAAAGGAGTATTTTTTTATGCTTTATGGAAAAAGTTATATTAGAGAAGAGAATGGAGTGTGTTAAGAACTGAACATGGGTCGAAGTAAATGGAGACAGCCTCTGAATGGTGAACTTTCAGCTCTTTATTTGCATAGTGACTTCTTAAAACAACAGTGAACTCTGCCTTATATAGGCAACCCTTGTAAGAATTGTCCAATAACGAGCTATGAACGCTAGCTCTTTTAACCAATAAGAATTCTCTGTTAAGGGCCAATCGGATTCCTCAGAACTAACCAATCCGATCTGGCCGCCTAGCAGCCAATCAGAAGTGCAGGGCCAGAACCCTGCACTTTACCTCAAGCTCATGCTTTATTAACTATGGTACATACACAAAACCCCTTCCCCCTGACTTCTTAATTACGGTGTAGTTATATCGTCCCTTAGGTAGGACGGTTGTCTTTTAAGTCTTTCGGATTTTCGTTGGATTGGTTGGTTGCAATCCTGTTGAGCTAGATTGTTGTTTGGCAGTGGTTTTGCTTCTTGCTCAGGTGCAATTTCTTGCGGTGCAAACATTTCTCTTTCCTGCTCCATTTCCTGAATATCACTTAGTTCGTCGCTCCCTTCGAGCAGGTTCCCTGGAACGTCATCTTCTTCCGTACCTCTCCCCCCCCTCGGTTTGGTCATGGGGGAGTTGTTGACTGGCCGTTGTGAGCCGTGACCGTAATTGGTCGATATGCCATTTTCACAGTCTATTGTCACAGCATTTCACTACGTAGGATTTGGGGCCGGTCACTCATACTACTGTCGCCTCTATCCATAACGGGTCGCCCGATAAATTTCGTGCGTAAACGAGGTCTCCTACCTGGAAGGTGCGACAGCGGCCGCTGGATCCTATTGGCTTTTCCGGTTCGTAAGCAGGGTGCAACCGGTCGAAGTGGAAGCGGAGTCTTCGTCCCATCAGTAGTTCGGCGGGAGTTCTGCCAGTGACGCTATGTGGAGTTATGTGTTGCAAAAAGAGAATTTGGTTGACCTTGTCATCGATATTGTCATAGTCCACTTTTTGAAAAATGTCTTTTTAACAAATTGGACCATGCGTTCAGCTTGGCCATTGGTCGCAGGGTGCACAGGCGAGGTGAGCGCATGGCGGATGCCACGGTCAGCGAGGTACTGCTCGAACATTAGTGCCATAAACTGTGGCCTGTTATCGGACACCAGGATGTCTGGCAATCCGTGGGTTGCAAGGAGTCTGTTTAGAATCTTGATCACTGCCTCGGAGGTCATAGCCGTCATACGATGAATTTCTAACCAATTGGAGTATGCGTCGAATGTCAGCAGGAAGGTATAGCCCTTGGTTGGCCCCGCGAAATCCAGGTGGATTCTGGACCAGGGTCCACGTGGTGTCTCCCATTCAGTAGGCATGGCTTTTGGTGGGGTGTTGCTGACTTGTTGGCAATTTGAACATGCTTTAACCCACTGCTCGATTTGCCGGTCCATGCCCGGCCGCCATGCGTAGCTTCGTGCAAGCGCTTTCATTCGCACGATGCCAGGGTGGGCCTCGTGCAGAATTCGCAGCAGCATCTTTCGGAGTCGCTCTGGGACAACGACTCTATCACCCCAGATGATACAGCCTTTTTGGGAAAAAAGTTCAGTCTGTCGAGATTTGAATGGTGTGAAGTCATCTGGTACTTGGTCCAATGGGCATCCACATTCTACCCAGCCTAGGACTCGAGCTAGGGTGTGGTTTCGTTTGGTTTCTCTCGCGATGTCTCGGGCAGTCATAGGCGGCGAGTTGAGTGTTTTGATCTGCAACGTAGTTGCCGTTGGTGCTAGATCGTCGAGAGTCTCTGGAAGCAGTGCTCGGCTTAATGCGTCGGCATGGGGAATGGCTTTCCCCGGGAGATATTGCAGGCGATAATTATAAGCAGCTAGGAATTCTGACCATCGGGTCATTCTAGGGGATAATATGTAGGGGGTTGGCTTGTCCCCGGCTATTATCCCTAGCAACGGTTTGTGGTCAGTTATAATGGTAAATGTCCTTCCATACACATATTCATGAAATTTTTTTACAGCTGAAATGATTGCGAGGGTTTCTTTATCAATTTGTCCATAGTTCCGCTCTGCTTGTGAAAGAATCTTCAAAAAGTATGCAACAGGGGCTTCGTTCCCATTAGGCAGTACATGGCTCAAAATGGCACCCACCCCGAAAGGCGATGCATCGCAGGTTATAACTACTGGCAAAGTCTCGTTATACTGCATAAGTACAGAGTCAGATGCGAGCAGTTTTTTAACATTCTGGAACGCTTGCTCTTCCCGGCAACCCCATACCCACAATGCTTTCTTATCTAATAATCAGTGTAACGGTTCAGCGACAGTTGCCTTGTGTGGTAAAAATACATTATAGAAATTAATGAGGCCTAAGAACGCCTGGAGATCGGCCTTGTTGCGTGGCCTGGGAGCGTTTTTTATCGCTTTTAATTTACTCTCGGTAGGATAGCCCTGGCTATCAATCCGGTACGCTAGAAACTCAACATTGTCAGTATACAATTGACATTTATTTTTTTTCACCTTAAGTCCGGCCTCTTGGAATTTTTTTAGAACGCATTTCAAATGATCCTGTTAGATTTTTTGGGTAGGGGCTGCAATTAATACGTCATCAAAATAAGGGACCACGCCCTTGATTCCCTGTAATAACCTTTCCATAAGGCTCTGGAAGATCCCCGGGGCTACACTAACTCCGAATTGCAATCGGGTACATTTAAAGGCACCCCTGTGCGTTACAATTGTTTGGGCTTGAACCGTTTTTTCATCCACTGGTAATTGTTGATAAGCTTGAGCTAAATCCAATTTAGTGAAAACCTTCCTGCCCCCCAAGGAATGGAGGAGGTGCTGCACCACCGGAACTGGATACGCATTCTGCTGTAGGGCGTGGTTTAAAGTGGCCCGGTAGTCCCCACAAATTCGGATTGACCCGTCTGGCTAAATGGATGTTACAATAGGGGTTTCCCATGGAGAGTGATCGATGGGCTTCAACACCCCTTGAGCAATTAGCTTGTCAAGTTGTTCGTCGAATTTTGCTTTAAGGGCGAATGGAACTCGACGGGGCTTCAAGCGAATGGGAGCTACTTTTGGATCTAGACTAAATGAGATCGGGGTCCCCTTATACTCGCCTAAGCTGTCCGCGAAGATGTCGCTGAACTCAGAGATAAGGTCTTCCTCCCACTCACAACCATCGACTCGGTTCACGCCAGCCACTTCAATGCCGAGTGGTGCGAACCATTGGAGGCCTAGTAGGCTAGGCCTATCTCTATCGATGATTGTTAGAGGTAAGTACGCTGTTTGCTTCTTGAAGGAGATTCGGACTCAGCAGGACCCGACCACGGGGATTCAATTTCCTTGGTAGTCCTTGAGGATGAGGCGTTGAAATTGGAGGTCTTGGCGTTGAATTGTGGGGATGAGTTGCTTGAGTGTCTTCCAAGACACCATCGAGAGGGACGATCCCGAGTCGACTTCCATGTGGCAAGGCTGGTTCTCGATGGCTACCGTGACTCCGATTTTCTTAGTATCCAAAGCTGAGGCGTGACCGATAGTGATAGTATGGTGAGCCTCTTCTCTTTGCAAAGCTCGATTTCTGTAGGAGTGGTTTACTGGCTCTCGCCTTACAGGACGGTTTCCTGTCGATTGGCGATAGTTGGCCCCTTTTGAGGCCTGGCTGAGTCCTGGTAAGCTGCGGCAGACCCGGCCGATGTGGCCTCATTTCCCGCACTCATGGCAGAGTGCATCGCGGAATTTGCATTTGGCCCTGGCATGGTTGGCTCCACAGCCAGCGCAAAGGCGTAAGGGCTTCGGGCGAGGGTCCCGGTCGGACTGCAGTCGATGGACCCCTTCTTCGTCGCTGTCTGACGACGAAGAGAGGTCCTCGTGGTGCGTTGTTAATAGCTGCCCTTCTGTGCTAGGTGAGATTTCGCTGGCTGGTGGTGGTACCGGAGTGTGGCTTCGCCGTAATTGTGCAGCCGACTTTTTGGTCGCCTCCACAGCCGTGGCTTCGGCGATGGCGTCAGCAAGGCTGATGTTGCCTTTCGCCATCAGCTTGCTTTGCATGCCTAGTGCATCTAATCCCAGAACTATTCGATCTCTTAGTGCCCCTTCTAAATCGGTGAACCCGCAGAGGCCCCCTAAATTTCAGAGGTCCGCCACGAAATCGGCCACGCTCTCCCCTTTTTGTTGGTTTCTCTGATAAAACTCGTGGCGTCTCACGAATGTAGGCACGGTTGGCGCGTAATGGTCTCTCAGGCTGGGTTCGAGGTCGTCCCAGCTCATGGCTTTCACTTCTCGAGGCTTGGCGAGTGCTTTAGCCATCTTAAATACGGTTGGGCCGCAATGCGTCAGGAACAGCGCCCTTTTCTTTGCTGGTTTGGCGTCCTTCAAGTTATTCGTCTCGAGAAACATTTGGAAGTGATCCATGTAGGATTCCCAATCCTCTTGGTTTGGATCGAACGGAGCGGGTGGTACGATGCCGCTGGACATGGTTCCGTTGTTGGCGTCGTCTATCACATGCTCGGTATTGCTTCCTGGCTTCTTCGGTTCAGACGTCTCCACATCCCATCCTCGTCGCCAGTGTTAAGTACTGAACATGGGTCGAAGTAAATGGAGACAGCCTCTGAATAGTGAACTTTCAGCTCTTTGTTTGCATAGTGACTTCTTAAAACAACAACAGTGAACTCTGCCTTATATAGGCAACCCTTGTAAGAATTGTCCAACAACGAGCTATGAATGCTAGCTCTTTTAACCAATAAGAATTCTCTGTTAAGGGCCAATCGGATTCCTCAGAACTAACCAATCTGATCTGGCCGCCTAACAGCCAATCAGAAGTGCAGGGCCAGAATCCTGCACTTTACCTCAAGCTCATACTTTATTAACTATGGTACATACACAACAGAGTGTATTGTGTTTAAACAGTTGTGTTTTCCCTCAGATCATTGTATCTTTATAACTTGGTGATTTGGCAAGTTTGGAATGCACAGTCTCCCAGTTTCTAGCCTGGTACCTCTAACCATTGTACCAAATTGGTTCACACTCAACATGGTAGTCATCATTAAAGCATAATCTAAAAGAGATTGAAACAATATCAAATTATTCAGTTGTTAAATTGTAGGTTATGATTATTACTAATTATTTTTTTCTTGTAGTCTAATAGAATTAGCTCCAAGCTAACTAAAATTAAGTATAGCTAAGACTTAGTTTCCACTAGATATTGCATCAACAATAGTATATTTTTAAGTAGCAATTTATTGTATTTCTGTTTGCTATAGTAAAGACAAAACATCCATGTTTAGACCCTATTATTTAAGTTGTAAGACAGAGTTTTATATAATAGAATATTTTTACATACCTCTCTCTGAATATAGTTCTATGTAGGTAACTAGAGTAGTATTTAGTACACTGTGGTATGCAGATGTTAGAAATTTCTTATCTCAATAAGAACCTGGTCATTAGTTATCTCAAACTGTTATTCTAACTTAACTTATTTCAGTGTCACCCAGGAAATGTTGGTTACAAAAATAGTGTATACCTCCTGGCATTAAAAAAATTAAATCTCCAATTGGGTGCATTCTGAGTTCTATAAAATGGAATTCAGAGATGTTTAACTTCAGCTGGATTGAAGCCAAAATGTCTAGAGATTTACAATCCCAACTAAAAGTTGACTGACGGATGAATCTTGTCAAGCTGGTTCTTCAACTGTAGCTGTAAGTAATGAATATTTATTTAAGGATGCCCTCATCTTTTTACAACTGCATGAGAAAGCATGCTTCTTTGTTTCCTGCAACAATGTACTCACCTACAAAAAAACAAATCAAACAGCCTCTTTTCCCAGCCTTAACAGCTTATGATTTTCCAAGCTAGACTGTATTTTTGGAGGAGCAAAACACAAGAAAAGCATCTCCTGCAATCCCTGGCTAAGCTGCTCACTGCCAAAGCTAACCCAACACAAAAAGATTGATCAAAAAGCTTTTAGATATGTTATAAAATAGAAAAGACGAAGTGACCCAGAAATTGATTTTTCAAGCCACTCAATGCTTTTTTGCGTAGTTAAGCAAAATTGCAAGATATGCATGTTTTGTCTCTGATTCAACAACAAAGGCTCTCATGAAATTTTTTAACATTATTAATTCCATTGTAAAAAAAGGGGGGAGAATCAAACCAAAAATCAATCTTATTAACAAAAATCATAATTATGAAAATTATTTCAGGTATTCAAAATATGCATGCATAGCAATTTATCAGCAGCTAACAGTGGAAAGAGCTTTGTTTTACATGAAAAATGAGATCCATTTAAACACAGAAAATTATAAACTGGGATTAATGTTGTCCAATACAGGTACTGAGCTATAGGAAAAAGCACAATTGATGATGATTTTTTTTTAAAAAAGAATTACATAAAAATTCCTAGTCTAAGAAATAAAGTGGCAAAATTAAGAAAAAATATATAGTTTTGATGAACAATTCAAGCATGTTATATGAAGGAGGATAGAATGAATGCCTTGCCAACAAAAATGCTGAAATGTTAATTGAGGGAATGATGAAAAAATACCTAATGTTGGCATACAACTTAAACAGAGAATCCAAGAAGAGCTTTAATACTAGCATGCATGTTTCATGTACAGCAAGCCAACTTTCTTCAGGATCTCTAAGTACTTAAAAAAAAGACGTAGCTACTTTTAGCACCCCCTCAAATAAATGTGATTCTAAAAGCAGTCACATCATGTTTAGGCCTGTGTTTACTTCAAAAATTATTTGGAAGAATTATTACAAATCACATGTAAGTGTGAGCTTAGAAGTTCTGCATTATTCATTGAAGTTTCCCCAACAGCGTGAAAAAATGTGATGTTCTTCTATAAGTCACATTAAAAACACACTGCTTTAATTATGTGATTTGTTATAGCACCATTTTTTTCAGGCTCACTCAAAGCCTGAAAAAGGGCTGCTTTAATGAATAGCAGACAGGCACTGTGCTTGCACACATGCAAAAGCTGTTGCATTTCTTCTGAATAATTTTTGAAGCCTCCACAGCCCACCTAGCAGGATGGGAAGGGGGACTCTTTAACTAGGTATGTAGAGTTACCAAAAAAAAATCCCATGATTATCTAATTCAATTTTTTTTCACATCTGTATTGTGCTCTTTTGTAGTTGCATGAGCTGGAAAAAAAAAGTCAAATTTATATTGTTTCCATGTAGCTCTTCTTGCATTCCATCGCTAAAAAAAGGAACTACAAACAAAAAATTCCCCACAAACAGCTACAGTTTATTTATGATTTATACTGCATCTTTTCTGAGTTCAAGATGTAAGTCTCTCCTAATTTTAGCCCGACTTAAGAGATCATGACTGGGTTAGAGTCACCTTCGTGATCAACTGGATACTAATTCTATACAATCACCACTTCATATATAATCGCTAGATCTGTGTTTCTCAATCTTAGCAACTTTAAAGATTGTGGAGTTTAACTCCCAGAATCCCCCCCCCCCAGCTGCCATGATGGCTGGGGGAATTCTGGGAGTTGAAATCTACATATCTTAAAGTTGCTGAGAAACACTACATTAGATTACCTTACCAAACTATATGTATAGAGTGAAAGGAAGCACCTTAATTTATTAGGATACTGAGGCTATCAATAAAGTTGTCCAAAACTGCTCCAACTTTTTCATCATTTGGAAATGAAATGGAAGGTATAAGCTAGTACAAAAATAAAACTCTATAGAGATTCTCAGTCATCTAGGTCATGGTTGTCCCAAAAGTGCTTTTCCAGGAGGCAACTGGACTTTCCTGTTTCTTCTTCTTCATCCAAGAAGCTTCTTCAGCTCTGACAGGATAGTGAGGAATGAAAAGATGGATGAAAAAACAAGAAAGTCCCGTTGCCTCCTGAAAAAGCACTTTTGGGACAAGTTCAAAACTAAGGTGACGAAGCAATTACAAATATAAATATAAATATTTTTAAATAAAGATACCAACTCAAGGTAAACCGTTACAAACTCGATTACAGGAAATACGACTTCAACAATAGAGTGGTCAATGCCTGGAACACCCTACCCAACTCCGTTATTACAGCCTCAACCCTTCTGTTGTTACAGCTTCAACTTCAAACTGTCTACCGTGGACCTCACCCCATTCTTAAGAGGTCCTTAAAGGGGACATGCGTAAGTGCACCAGCGTACTTACCATTCCTGTCTTACTGTCCCCATTTATCTGTATTTACTTACTTTGTTCATGTTTATGTTCATACCTATACTTGTTATCTAGTAGATGTTTGATAAATTAATTAATTAATTAATGTTGTAGGAGCCTTAAGATTACTGAACACTCTTCTTTCAGCACAACCATAAATATATAAATATACAGTTCTTTTTTTTTAAATAAATACTTTTTGCTGGAATGAGACAAATTGTGGCAAATATAAATCATGTTTTCATAACACAAGACAAGATCAGGCTGTAATGCCTCATCCTGATTTATGCCTGGTCCAAATAGTTATGGAATTAATGCTTCAAATCACTTATCTGCGGTAGAACAAATGGGGGGAGGTAAGAGAATACATGAATCCAAGTTGCATTATTTTATTTATTCATTTTATTTGCTAGCTTGCTTCATTATTGGCATTTGTATTGAATTATGCTCAAAAGACTTTGAATGAGATAATAAAAACATAACTGACAATAATAGCAATACCCTTGTTGTTCCATCTATTTTTTTTAAAAAGGAAGTGAATGCAGCAAACTACAGACTAGTCAGTTTAAAATTAGTGGAAAAATCTAGAAAATACAGGTTAGCAAATACTTAGAAAGGAACAAGGTGGTTACTAGAAGCTTCATTTGGTTCACTGAAAACAATCTCTGTCACATGATTCATATAATTGTGTTGGGTTTTTTTTAACAAAGTGATTTAGATTAGTAGACCAGGGGAATGTTGTAGCTGTAGTATACCTGGATTTTTCTAAGGCTTTTCATAAGCACACCATGGCATTCTTTTTACTAACAAAGGGAAAATATGTATAGCCCCACTACCAAATGAATTCACAGTTATTGGCAAAATCATGTCTAGCCCTATACTCCAGAGTTCTATTCTGGGCTCAGGTGCTCTTCAACATTTTCATAAATGATCCAAAAGTCTGGATGGAAGGGATGTTCATCAAATTGGCAGATAACACAAAGCTGGGTTGGGGAAATTGCTAACAGTTCAGGGTCAAAAGTCAACAGAACCTTGATACACTTAAACCATGGGTGTCAAACTCGCAGCATCACATGGCATCATGTGACATTTTGCAACATTATCCCCATTCATGGAGCTGGGATGGGTGTAGCCTGTGCATGAGGCATCCAGCCAGCAGACTGCCAGTTTTGCACCACTGACTTAAACAATGGTCCTAAATAACAAAATGCAGTTCAATTGCAAGAAATATAAGGTTATTCACTTAAATAGGATAAACCAGATACATAGGTACAAAATAGGTGGCACGCATGGCCTGAAAGATCTGGCATCCTGACATACCAGATATAAACTAGCAATTTGTTACAGCTGCCTAAAGAACCAATGAGATCTTGGTTCAACAGAGGTATAGAGTCAAGATTATGGAACATGATAATACTACCCTATAATTTCCAGATCACATCTAGAGTCCAACATTTTATTCTGGTCACCATAGTAACAGGAAGGGGATCAAAAGAATAGAGAGAAGATATTATGCAGTTTGGATGCTAACTTTTATGAAGAACATTTGAAGGAATTGGGTTGGGTTGGCCTAATGAAGAGAAGATTATAGGGAGGGATTATAGCATTTTAGTTGATCAGCAGTTGGAGAACTATGGATTTCCATAGGACGTGGGGATGTTTTAGAAAGAGCCTTCCAGACCCTTCTCCCTCTAGCCTACCAAGAAGAGTCAATGCAGAACTTTCCCTCACAAAGTTATTTTATTTTTTATTTTATTTTATTTATTTTGATTTGTCAATCACTTACAAGATAATAGGAATAAGTATATACGTAGTTATGAATACATGAAATGGGTACAAAAAAGAAAAATAAAACAAACAATAGGACAGGGATGGTAGGCACGTTGGCACGCCCCCTACAGGCCTCTTAGGAAAGGGGTGAGGTCAATAGTAGACAGTCTAAAGTTTTTGGGGTTTAGGGAAGAAACCACAGAGTCAGGCAGAGTATTCCAGACATCGACCACTCTGTTGCTGAACTTGTATTTCCTGCAATCAAGTCTTGTGCGGTTAACCTTGAGTTTGTATCTATTGTGTGCTCTTGTGTTGTTATGGTTGAAGCTGAAGTATTCATTGACAGGTAAGTCATTGCAATGTATTATTTTATATACCATACTTAGATCAGACTGAAGACAGCGTAATTCAAGATTTTCTAGGTCTAGAATTTTAAATTCTGGTGGCATAAGTTATTCTACAATGAGTAGAAGACTGGAGAACTCTTCTTGTGAAATATTTCTGGACTTTCTCAACTGTGCTAATATCAGATACATAAAGTGGGTTCCAGACTGATGAAGTGTATTCGAGTATTGGTCTAGTAAATGTTTTGTATGCTCTAGTTAGTAGTGTGATATTACCAGAGAAAAAGCTACGTAGGATTAGGTTAACAACTCTTAATGCCTTTTTGGCTATGTAGTTACAGTGGGCTCTAGCACTTAGATCATCAGAGATGAGTATTCCAAGGTCCTTTACAGAGCTTGGATCATCAACAAGGTCTTGACTATTCAGCTTGTATTTTATTTTCTGATTATTATTTTTTGCCAATATGTAGGACACAGCATTTATTTGTTGAGATTTGAAGTTGCCATTTGTTTGACCATTCTGACATTCAGACAATTTGTTTGACATTCAGACAAGGTGAATAAATCAATAAGAATAAAACTACTTCCAATTGTAATGCTTTCTATACATACATCAAGTTACCACCAGTGTATGTATAGATAGTCCTTGATTTGCAACCGATTGCTGAGTAACAGACACCCCTCCATAGGGATTTAAAACTGAGTTTTGTAATTCCAACATTACCACCTCTCCCTAGTCCCATGACTGCATTTTTGAGTGGTTGGCATCTGGCCCTGTGGTCATTTGACTGCAATTTGCAAGATTTTTTGCAAGAAACCAGTATTTCTTTCCATTTCCAGCAAAAACTGCCGCACTGAGAACTTTTCAACTGCTGCAAAAACTTCGTGAAAATGGGTCCAGTCACAGAGACCTGCTTGACTACTGTCACACCTTAGTATGTCAATCACCAGACTGTAAGTCAATAATTACCAGTACTAAAAATATACAACACATAATCCATATATATTTGTTCAGTTTCCTCTGTATAAATCCTGTTAATCATGCTATCGCAATATTTGGAGACAACTCATGCATGCAGTTTTAATCTTAGAAGATAATACATTGTCTTGTGATATATGATATATAGTGTTAGAAGATGATATACAGGTGAAACTCAAAAAATTAGAATATTGTGCAAAAGTTCATTCATTTCAATAATGCAACTTAAAAGGTGAAACTAATATATGACATAGACTCATTACATGTAAAGCAAGATAGTTCAAACTGTGATGTCTCATAATTCAGATGATTATGGCTTACAGCTCATGAAAAACCCAAATCCACAATCTCAGAAAATTAGAATATTGTGAAAAGGTTCAATATACTAGGCTCAAAGTGTCCCACTCTAATCAGCTAATTAAGCCATAATACCTGCAGAGGGTTCCTGAGCGTTTAAATGGTCTCTCAGTCTGGTTCAGTAGGAATCAAAATCATGGGAAAGATGGCTGACCTAACAGTTGTGCAGAAAACTATCACTGACACCCTCCCTAAAGAGGGAAAGCCTTAAAAGGCAATTGCAAAAAAAGTTGGATGTTCCCAAAGTGCTGTACATTAATAGAAAGTTATTTGGAAGGGGAAAGTGTGGAAGAAAAAGGTGCACAAGCAGCAGGGATGACCGCAGCCTGGAGAGGATTGTCAGGAAAAGGCCATTCCAAAGTGTTGGGGACTTTCACAAGGAGTGGACTGAGGCTGATGTTACGGACTAAGCCAACGCAGCGGTACAACCCTAAACAGCTTTACTTTACAGCAGGCTTGTAATCCTGCACTTCTCATTGGCCCGCGAATAGCGAGTCGTGATTAGTCGTTTCTGGCCAGTCTATAAAAGAGCTGCTGCTGCCCAAGTATTTGCTCTGTTCTTATTTTACAACAAAGAGTTCAAGTCACCGTTCGATGTCTCGTCTCCGTTCCTTGCACCCATGCTCAGGACTTAACACTGGCGACGAGGATGGGATGCGTAGACGATAGAGCTGACTATGTACACATCGAACAAGACAGAGCACCTGGCTGAAGAGCGCACGCAACAAACGGCAAGATGACCAGCGGCGCCATACCACCCGCTCCATTCAACCCAGCAACCGAAGACTGGGACTCGTATATAGATCGCTTCCAGTTGTTCATAGAGACCAACAATTTAAAAGATGCTACGCCTGGCAAGAAATGAGTGGTGTTCCTGACTCATTGCGGCCCCGCCGTTTTCAAAATGGCTAAAGCACTGGCAAAACCGGTGGAAGTGAAGACCATGGATTGGGATACCCTTGCCCCAATCCTCCCGGCCCATTACTCACCTGCAGTACCTACACTGATACGAAGACACGAGTTCTACCAGAGGGACCAACAGAAAAACGAGAGCATTGGGGATTTCGTAGCTGACCTCCGGAACCTAGGAGACCTTTGTGGTTTTGCAAACCTCGAGGAAGCCCTGAGAGACCACATAGTTCTGGGATTAGATGCACCGCATGTGCAGAGTAAACTTGTGGTGAAAGGAGACATCAGCCTTACAGATGTCATCGCTGACGCTACTGCCGCAGAAGCAACCAGGAAGTCAGCTGTTTGAATGCGCCGAGCGAATGCACCACTTCGCCAACTCGCTAACGATAGCCCACTTGACGCTGAGAAGCACACTATCACTACCCACCACGAAGACCTCGAGTCATCCTCAGACAGTGAGAAAGAGGAGGTCAACCGGCTCCACTTGGAACGAGAGCAAAGGAACCAGAGACGTCCGCGCCAATGTGCTGGTTGCGGGGCAAACCATCCGCAATTGGACTGCAAATTCCTCGACGCACTCTGCCGTACCTGCGGGAAAAGAGGCCACATCGCGAAGGTCTGCAGAAGCAAGCGAGAGTCCAGTCCCAGCCGAAGGGAGAACAACCTCCACCGGGAGACAGGCAAACCTCCTGAGAATCGGAACCACCTGAACCACCAATGGAACAACCACTACTACTACAGAAATCGAGCACCTGCCTCTTCAATGAGATGAGAAGAGGCCCATCAAACCATTATTATCAGCCACGCTTCATCGTTCAATGCAAGAGAGATCCGCATAAGGGTTACTATTGAGAATCGACCGTGCGTGATGGAAGTCGATTCGGGATCGTCCCTATCGATGGTATCCTGGAAAACCCTCAAACAGCTGATCCCTGCCATCTGCTGCCAGGACCTCAGTACTCAACGAATCATCCTAAAAGACTACCAGGGAAACAGAATTCCAGTTGTCGGTTACAGCCACGTCCAGGTATCCTTCAAGGACCGCACCGCGACGCTTCCCCTGACTGTCATCGATTGTGACCAACCCAGTTTGTTAGGGTTACAGTGGTTCGCCCCACTCAGGAATGAACTAGCCGGCATACCCCAAACCAGAAGCGACGACTGGGAAGAGGCCCTCATCCAGGAATTCCAGGACGTGTTCACGGGAACATTAGGCAAGTACAAGGGGACCCCTATATCATCTAATCTCAGCCCCGATGTAGCTCCCATTCAGCTTAAGCCTCGTTGGGTGCCTTTTGCCCTCAAGCCGAAGATCGACGAGCAGCTCGATAAACTGATAGCTCAGGGCGTATTGGAACTGATTGACCATGTCCGTTGGGAAACTCCAATAGTAACGCCCATGAAGCCAGATGGTTCGTTAAGAATTTGTGGGGATTACCGGGACACCCTAAATCATGCTCTTCAACAGAGCGCTTACCCAGTACCGGTGGTCCAACACCTTCTTCATTCCCTGGGTGGCGGAAAAATATTTGCAAAATTGGACTTAGCTCAGGCGTACCAGCAACTACTTGTAGACGCGACAACTGCAGAAGCCCAGACAATAGTTACACATAGAGGCACTTTCAAGTTCAATAGACTCCAATTCGGAGTAAGCGTGGCGCCGGGCATTTTCCAAAGTTTAATGGAGAGACTATTACAAGGCATAAAAGGCGTCGTGCCTTATTTTGACGACGTCTTAATAGCTGCCCCCACTAAAGAGTTATTAGTACAACGACTCAGAAAAGTTCTTCAGAAATTTAAAGACGCTGGTCTGAAGGTAAAAAGGGACAAGTGTCAACTTTGTACGGAGAGAGTGGAGTTCCTGGGATACCTTCTCGACAGACAGGGAATCCACCCCACCAAAAAAAAACTAACCGCAATCAAAAATGCCCCAAGACCTAGGAATAAGACAGACCTCCAAGCCTTCCTGGGACTCATTAACTTTTATAACATCTTCTTGCCCCAGAAGGCGACCATAGCCGAGCCCCTACATAGACTTCTCGACAAAAAGGCTTCCTGGGTCTGGGGACGGCGTAAAGAAAGGGCATTCCAACAAGTAAAAGACCTCTTAACCTCCGATGCTGTATTAATGCAACGAGACTCTACCTTTGACGGTTACCTGTGACACCTCACCCTTTGGAGTGGGAGCCATTTTAAGCCATGTCCTACCAAATGGAAATGAGGCACCTATTGTGTTCTTTTCGAGAACTTTGTCTAAGACCGAAAGGAACTATAGTCAACTTGATAAAGAGGCTCTCGCTATTGTATCCGCAATTAAACATTTCCATGAATATGTGTATGGGAGACCCTTTGCCATAATTACAGACCACAAGCCGCTACTTGGTATTTTGGCAGGAAACAAACCAACTCCCCATATCTTATCACCAAGAATGACACGTTGGTCAGAATTTTTAGCCGCCTACAATTACCGATTGCAACACCGCCTGGGGAAAGCCATTCCCCACACTGACGCTTTGAGCCACTCTCCATTACCAGACGTCATAGAGGACCCAGCTCCAACCTTAGACGTATTGCAAATCGAAACCCTTAAATTGCTGCCGCTGACCGCTCGAGACATTGCCTTTTTTGGCACGAGTCCTCAGCTGGGTGGAACGGGGTTGGCCAGACAGCGCACCCAACAACACTTTCAAGCCATTCAGAAATCGACAGACAGAACTATTCTCCCAAAAGGGCTGCATCTTGTGGGGAGACAGAGTTGTAATCCCGGAGAAATTGCAACAAAGGGTATTAAAAATGTTGCACGATGGATATCCAGGCATCGTGTGGATGAAGGCATTGGCCAGGAGTTACGCATGGTGGCCTGGGTTAGACAAACAGATGGAGACCTGGGTAGCAAAGTGCAGCAAATGCCAGGAGACTCGCTCTACTCCTCCAAAAACTCCTCCAACTCAGTGGGAAACGCCTCAAGGTCCTTGGTCCCGTACCCACATTGATTTTGCGGGACCCACAAGAGGACACACTTTCCTCCTTACAGTGGATGCCTATTCAAACTGTCTCGAAGTCCACAAGATGAAAAGCACCACCACAGAGGCGGTCACTAAAAAGCTGAATAAGCTATTCGCTACCTACAGATTGCCAGATGTCCTGGTCTCCAATAATGGCCCCCAATTCACTGCCCTGCCATTCGAACAGTACCTGGCAGATCAGGGCATCCGCCATGCCTTAACATCGCCAGCTCACCCTGCGGCCAATGGTAGGGCTGAGCGAATGGTTCAATTTGTAAAAAAGACTTTGCACAAAATGGACCATGGCGACATTGACAACAAAATAAACCGGATGCTTCTTCTCCAGCACATAACCCCAAACAGTACCACGAACAGAACCCCAGCTGAACTCCTGATGGGCGGAAACTTCGCTCTCATCTCGATCGCCTCCACCCAAACTACACGCCGGAACAACCCCCAGGATCCAGCAGCAAGTGTCCGGCATTCCAGGAAGGTGACCTTGTGTTTGCGAAAAACTTCTTGGATGACCCATTGTGGGTCCCCGCTACCATAACGCAACTTACGGGACCCCGATCCTATCGCCTACAAACTGCAGATGGTAAGATGTGGAAGCACCACATGGACCAACTCTGTTCCAGATTAGCACCTAGTCCTATCTCAGTCCCAGAATCTCTAGCTGGGGGGGGGAAGGAACATTGAGGAGGCCGAAGAAGAAATAACAATCGAAACCCAACAGTCTACACAACCAACCAGGGGATACTCACCGTCAAAAGGAGAACCGAGCCAGGGAGTGGCCTCGCCACGTGACAACACTGCGATGGAAACAGATCCAGGGAACCCAGAAGACGGCACTGGCGTAAGCAGCCCAGGGCCACCGTTTTCACCATCCAACCCAGCTAGCAGCCCACCGGAACCAGAGCCAGGACAGAAACCAGTGGAACAGTGCAGGTCAAGCAGACAGGTGAAGCGACCTGCCTATTTACAAGACTACATCACCCCACCCCTCAGATGGAACCTAGGGGGAGGGGTGTTATGGACTAAGCCAACGCAGCAGTACAACCCTAAACAGCTTTACTTTACAGCAGGCTTGTAATCCTGCACTTCTCATTGGCCCACGAATAGCGAGTTGTGATTGATCGTTTCTGGCCAGTCTGATTGGCTGTTAATGGGCCCCTCTGATTGGACGCTTGTGAAAGCGGTAAACTCAAATCATTGGTTGTTTTGACAGCAGCCAGCTCTATAAAAGAGCTGCTGCTGCCCAAGTATTTGTTCTGTTCTTATTTTACAATAAAGAGTTGAAGTCACCATTCGATGTCTCGTCTCCGTTCCTTGCACCCATGCTCAGGACTTAACAGCTGGAGTCAGTGCATCAAGAGCCACCACACACAGACGGATCCTGGACATGGGCTTCAAATGTCCTATTCCTCTTGTCAAGCCATTCCTGAACAACAAAAAATGTCAGGGGCGTCTTACCTGGGCTAAAGAAAAACAGAACTGGTCTGTTGCTCAGTGGTCCAAAGTCCTCTTTTCTGATGAGAACAACTTTTGCATCTCATTTGGAAACCAAGGAGCGAGACTCTGGAGGAAGAATGGAGAGGCACACACTGCAAGATGCTTGAAGTCCAGTGTGAAATTTCCACAGTCTGTGTTGATTTGTGGAGCCATGTTATCTACTGGTGTTGGTCCACTGTACTTCATATATTAGGTTCACCTTTTAAGTTGCATTACTGAAATAAATGAACTTTTGCATGATATTCTAATTTTTTGAGTTTCACCTGTAGTGTCTCAATGGGAAATATGTTAAATAAACATATGTTGGGAGTGAAAAGGGGTAGAAGGCTAATCAAGGAGAACTGTGCTTATTTTCAACTGCTGTGGTAATTTCTGTAGATGAAATATTAAGGTTTTGATCTTCAGCATGTCATCTCATGTGTCTTCATTACTGCTATGAAGACTGCTAGGCAAGAAAAGTTTAAACTGAAGAGGAGATTCCCTTACATCAGTGCCACAAAGTGTTGCACAACAGAAATGCCTCTTGATGTGTCATTTCCTTCTTGGCCCCCAACCAAATTTAAACTGAGAGGGAGGAAAGAAGTAAAGAAAGGGATTTAAGGCCTGTGTGGTGATTCCTCAAGCCAATACTTCTCATCTGCCTCACTGAAGAAATATAGTGAGAAACGCACGTCTTTTAATTTATTGTGCATCCAAAAATGAAATTTTAACACTTAGAAATCCTCTGGGAAAGCTGCCACTACAACTTCACTATCCTCCTTGCTCACAAGGAAACAATAAACCAAGGCATGTAAAGGTCCTGATTAAACCCAGCAAAACATGTTCTCCCATTGAGGTCTGGAATTTTAACAAATCCCCAATAACTGGGACTCTGCATGCCATTTTTGCTGAATGGCTGTGCAACGTTTTGTTTCACAAATTTTATTGAAAGATAATTAATTTGAATGTCTGAATCAAATGGAATAGTAATTCCATATCCTATAAAGCCGGTCACAGTTAAGTAAAAGCCCCTTTCCTCTGGCTATGAGAATTCTGCACGTTGCTATCCCCAAGAGTTTGGGACCTGGGAAAAGAAGGGCAGCAGGCACATGTTCCTGGGTAGGGGCAAATGACCTGTGCATGATGTTGTCATTTTACACACTTCCCTTTGGCATCATTGTGGTTTGCTACAGACACCACTGGTGACCACAATACTGATTTCAAGACAGTCAAGCAGAATGGAAGCAGACGTAGCTTTCTTTAATTATGTTCCTATAAACATGATTCTTGCCTATTCAAATATCCTCTTATTCTTAAATGTCTATATTGGAATCCTGCCCATTTGGGATGGAGGAAACCATGTTTTAAGCTGAGAGCTATTCTGAAACATGAGTGAGCTTGTTGTTAATTCTAAATCTTTTTCAGACCTGCTGCTAATTTGCAGCAAATATATGAAGATGGGAAATGGCATGAATTTGTCTATTGGACAATCTGCTGAATTTCTCCCCCAAGACTTTAGAATGACAAGGTGTATGTATGTTCTTTGCAGTGAATGCTTGTGTTCAAGCTTAAACCCAAACATTATGGATAAAATGGAGATAGGACTAATCTCCACTTGTAGATTGCCTGATGCATGTAGAATAATTCACTAATGTATCCTGTATAATAATCCTATAAAATACTTCTGCATATAAGAAAGACAGGGATTTAAAGATGGCAATTTATATAGAGTGAGATTTAAAATTGGGATTTATAATTTACTGGTGTGTCAAATTTATACTATATTTTAGTTAACAAATGCTGTGCTATGAACTAAAAATAGAGAAAGAAAGAAACTCATATGGCTGTACATTTTCTTTCCAAAAGTTTATTCAAAGCTAATTAATTTGAATTTCTGAATCAAAGCTGACTTTCTCAAAGATTTCTCAAAATGAATTGGGAAAGCCCAATCAAAAGAACATGATTCAGTATTTCAAATCAAAGTATGGAACTGACTTATTTTCCAGATCAATTTAAAACGATGACACAAATCAAACTCAATATCTGAATCATACCAGGAGCTTCATTCACATATTTGTCAATACCTATTAGAAAAAAGCTTTTTGAAGTTAAAACTTCAGTTTTTATTAAGTGTTGATTAGAAGTTAAGATTTTGGGATCCCCTAAAGTCTAAAAGTGTAAGAAAATGTTATGGTGAGACTCAAACATTTTATTTTTGCCTTATTATAGAATATTTATTTAATAGTGTTTCAGTGGAGACACAATAAATCATATAGACTGAAAAGTTTGATTATTAATAAGACAAAGAGGAATTTTTTGAGACTGTATCTTTGGAATGATCAGAACCGCCACTGGTTTTAACATATACAGATAGGAATACAAACTGGATAACTTTAAAAGCACTGCAAAAATAAAGTGGAACACTAAGAGACTTAACTGAATTTGAAAATCTTCAAAAACATTTGGAGCATTTGCTGAGCTATATGACTCAGAAATCAAACAAGTTAAAGACTGTAAAATTAAATGGATGCAGAATATAATATTTGATTTGCAACAGTTGAGAAAGTATTGTAAGATAAACATTATGTTCACTTTGAATGTTATACTTAAAACAGGTGTAATATATTTTGCTGCTGGTATTTTACTTCACTGACTGCTAAATGGACAGTTCATTTTCTAAAAATGAACTTTGGGTAGAATAAGCTTTCAGATGGGATCATTTTTCCATGCTCGGTTCAATGTTGTTAAAACTCAACCATTATGGAAAATATTTATAATAGAATGAAATACATTTTAAAACCTGGATTTCCTTTCCAACCTATTTTTTATGACTTTTATTAAATATTACTAAACTTTACACCACAAAATATACTGAATTAGCTTGGTGCATGATAACTGTACAAGGATCATTTAAGTTTCCTATTGGAAAATATGCATAGTTCCTTCTGCAGAAGGATATATTATGAAGTTCTGGAAATATTCCTCAATGTTCAAAATAATTTTGTATTTTAACAGTAAATCTGATGCAGAATTTAATTCTATTTGGAAATTCTGCATTTTGGAGTTATAATTCTACAGTATATACATGTGGATTTGTGTCACATAAGAAATTTGGGTTTCTTATCAAAATTGTTGTAATAAATACTGTGTGATGTATGAAATTCTCTCTTTAGTCACTTTATTTTTTATTTTTCCTTTTTTGCCTCTTTCTCTTTTTCTTCCTCCGTGTCATTTTTCTTTAAAATGCTCCAAAAAAAATTATGTCCATCAGTTTATGGATGTATTTAATGGTTTGAGATCATATTCAGAGATTTGACTATCAAGAGACATAACTGGATGTTGTTGTTTTTCAAAACTTCACTACAGGATAACACATTTGGATTTCATCACACATTTGAAAGAATCAATATTTTCCTTCCTGAATATTAAGTCTTATTTAGGACCGAGTTTAACAATAATATTTTTTAAAACGTCTTGGAATGCTTAGCAGCTAAAATATACGTATGTGGTTTCTGTAGCTCCTCTGCATTATCCACCTGCAATAGTAGGCTGGGAACATGAAGAAATGGGACATAATATATGCTGCAAGATCATAGAGATAAATTTGCCTTTTGCTGATGAAAAGTAGTTACAGTAGCTTTACAATGCTGTATGATACAACTTTACTTTAAAAATAGCAGGTAATCCATGGTGTTTTTAATAATAATCATATTACACACTACATTGTACTGAATCACAATGTTAATAATTGTTCGTGTGTGTGTGTGTTTGTCTAACAATAAAAGAGCATGTTGGATTTGGCAGAGCTAAACAATGGGAAGAGCCAGGTAGTTGTACAACTCTGAAAGAGGACAGAATGCGCATTTGAGACTCTCACAGCATTCCTTTTTTTTTTTTTTTCAGTGTCCTTTGCCAGTGTAAACTTTTCTTTGTCCATTAAAATGTAGCTGGAAAACCTCCAAATACTGAACTAACTTTTGGGAATACATTTAAAAATATTAGCTTTCATTCAATATTTCAAGTGAAAAATATCAGTCCACCTCATCATCTCAAATACTAAGCCATAATTTGGATAGGCGCCATGCTGGGACCCATGGCAATAACCCTAAAATAGACATAGTGAATAAAGTTATTAGTAAATATCAATACAGGGAGTCCCCATTTGCTGACTGCAATGGGGACCAACAACTCCATTACTAAGTAATGTGGGCATTAAATGAAATGTCGTGGAATCATGCTGGACTTACAACATCAATTCCACTGTGGTCTTTAAGGGCAATGTTACATGATCACAATTTGCTATTTCTTGCCAGCTTCCCCAGTGACTTTGTGAATGAAGCACTCAGTAAGTGGCAACTACATAGAAGCCCACCATTTGCATCTATTTTTGCCCATAAAAGATAAAATTACATGTAAAATGAAGCAGGGACCCAGATTAGTATAGTGGTTAAGGTACTTGGCTAGAAAATGTGAGTTCTAATCCCACCTTGAGCACAAAGTTAGATGGGTGATCTTGAGCCAGTCACTCTCTCTCAGCCCTAAAAAGGAAACAAGGGCAAACCATTTTTGTAAACCTGCCAAGAAAATTGTGGAGACTTTTGCCTCCACAAAAATCAATAATAACTTGAAAGCACCAAAACAAAAACAAAGGAGTGAGTATAGTCCTCAACGCTGGCTACATATTAGGGTAGTCACAAAGCCTTTTAAAAAAAGGATTTTGGAAAGTGCACTAGCACACATTAAACTCTTATTACTCAATTATGAAGGCAGCCACCTCGTTTGCCAGAAGTGAATGTCTGCTTTGAAAGTTGTTCTCAGCTGCCTCCAAAAATAAAAAAAAAGGAGAGCTAAGGGGTAGTGCACGCTTGCATGCCCGCGCTTGTGTTCCAGCACCTAGAAGGCAATGCCCAACCCCCCAATGCCCCCTACACATGCCCGCGCAATCGCCACCCACCCACCCAGCCGCCCCGTTACCTGCACTGTGCCTCACAGCTGATTTTTTTGCCGGTTTGAGGCCTTTTTCAGCCTCCCAAAGGTTGAGGAAGGCTTTTGCAGGCTTTGCAAGCTGAAAACTAGCCCTATTTTGTCATTTCTGGTATTTTCGAAAAAACAGGAAGTGACCAAACGGGCCTAGTTTTCAGCCTGCAGAAGCCTGCAGAACCCTTCCTCAAGCCTTTGAGAGGCCAAAAAAGCCTCAAATCGGCCTCAAATCAGCTGGGAGGCATGCACATGTGCAGTGAGATAAGTTTGCCTGCAGCTTATGTGCTGGCACAAATGGCTCTGCGTGCCATCTGTGGCACATGTGCCATAGGTTCACCATCCTGGACATACATACACTTATGAATACACATGGGAGCATCACACAAGCCTTGAAATAATCCTGCTGCATTAACTGTTTGAAAAGAGGTGGTGGGTATGTTATCCTGAGCACCTATTTCAAAAGCATTCCACAGGCCTTCTAAATAACTGGCCAGTGAACAGTACTGGACTGTATATGGAAGAAGCCAGAAATGGAGAGAAAAATAAAATGAGTGTGTGATTAGCAAGAATTTTGGAAAGGAGGAATTACCTTGCTTAATTGTGGACAGTTGGAAAGAGACGAGGAAATAGGCATACATATTATTTCTGCTGCTATTCTATTAATAATTTTTTCTCTCCCTCTGAAATTCATTCTACTGTACTTTTTCATTCATTCTATACTCTATAGGTACCTGGCTCAATAGTAGTAATTATGAGGGATCTTGGAGTCCTAGTGGATAAACATTGACAGCCAGTAACTGTCAAAAAAAAACACGACACAGTTCTAGGCTGCATTAACACAGGAATAAAAACAAGATCACACGAATACCACTTTATAATGCCTTGGTAAGGCCATACTTGGAATACTGCATCCAGTTTTGATCGCCACGATGTAAAAAGATGTTGAGACTCTAGAAAGAGTGCAGAGAAGAGCAACAAAGATGATTAGGGGACTGGAAGTTAAAACATAAAACGAACAGTTGCTAGAATTGGGTATGTCTAATGAAAAGAAAGACTAGTCTCTGGGGGTGACATGATAGCAGTGTTCCAATATGTTAGGGGCTGCCACAAAGAAGAGGGTCAAGCTATCCTCCAAAGCACCAGAAGGCAGGACAGGAAGCAATGGATGGAAATTAATCAAGGAGTGAAGCAGCCTAGAACTAAGGAGAAATTTCCTGACAGTTAGAACAATTAATCAATGGTACAACTTGCCTCCAGAAGTTGCTAATGCTCCAACACTGAAAGTTTTTAAGAAAAGATTGGACAACTATTTGTCTGAAACTGTATAGGGTTTCCTGCCTAAGCAGGGGGTTGGACTAGAAGACCTCCAAGATCCTTTTCAACTCTGTTATGCTGTTTTTTACGAAATCCAGAAATGTAATATTGTCTGAGATGAAAACCCACCATGTTATCTAAATATTGCCTTAAACTTGCAGAAAAATGCCTTCTCCACTTCTTTTCGGGACACTCATCTTTTCCACAGAAAATTAGAGGAAGCAAAAAAAAAATCCCTAAAATGCAACTGCTAAACATAAAGCTACAAAGCAATAAATAAAGCAAACCATAAACCTGTAGATGATACAGAAGTCATCTTTTGCTTCCAAATTTCTTGTACAGAAGTGGAAAATGAAATTTGCTCATTTTAGTAACTGTTAACCAAAAGACAGGAGTTTTCAATTCTCTTTTAGCTTTCTGAGCTTGCATATTAGCATTTCTCATATTATACAGACAGCTGAGTTTTATAGCCCACATGCAGCTGGAAGTTGCAACTAATAGTAGTTCTCCATAATATATATCCACTGAATTCACTCACTACAAGTTAGGTGTACACCTGTATCATTTTAGATGCATATACAGTATTAATATCATTAATAGCCATACAATACAGAAATTAAAAAAGCATGCAGTTGTGTGAAATGATTATTTCAAAGAATCTAAAAATTCAGGGAAAATTTTCCAAGATAAACAACTGCAACTTCAAGTAATGCATACCTCTGAACCTGCAACTAATCTATGAAAATTCAGAGCTCCTGTTCCCATTTACCAGTGAAAATCACAGAACATTTGTTTTCTTCCCTGTACTTGCCAAGAGAAGGTCAAAGTTTATTTCTTATAAACAAGTCTTACAAATTCATGATGTTCAGCATGATGTCATGTCTTAAAATGATAAGCTGGCAGCCCAGGGAACTGACATTCTGTAAAGATGTGCACAACTTTATGTTTATGCTACTTAGAATGAAGGTTCTAATAAGTTATCCTCTGTATTTCTTTAAAGAGGAGTTTTATAACTGTGATGAATCACAACGGCAAAAGATCAAAGTTTAAAAACATCAATGATGCCATGGGGTATTTTTTAATCTTGTAATGAATGATGATCATGTGCTCTTATGAAGTTGGTCCAACTGCCAATGCCAGATGTGTATATTAAGAAGTTGTTTGTGATGTGACAAGCCCTGGCTCAGCTGCCAGGGAAAGAGAAAGCAAGAATGAGGAATAGGATAACACGCTTCAGACATCCATCCGAGTAAAATAAATGCAGGTCCTGGCAGAGAGAGGGACTGTTGATACATGTGTGTTATCTGAATTCCTACTTAAAGAGTCTTGATAATTAGCCTCATACACCTAGTTTTGTTTTGTTGGTGCCAGTTGAACTAATTTATTGCTATGATTAATTACCAATTTATGATGCAAATTAGTCTTAGAATTCTCAGGAGGTAATGAAATTTCAGCATATTTCTCCACAAAGTATTTAGATGGAAATGTTAAAACCTTCTGCGGAGGTATGAAATGATTCTTGTCCAAGTTGGATCATGTTTTTAAATTGTTTCAGTAATTTTTTTTCTTTAAACTATCATTTGTTGACACAATGTACTGGGTTTTCTTATATATTATTGTTATCCCAGATGGAGGTTTAAACAGTAGTTTATTCAAGCTGAATCAACCCAAACAATTCTTGAGACATTTCATTAAAAAGGAAGTTTAGAAGAAAACTAAAAATTCAGCTAGGTTGTTCAGACCATACCAGACTGAATGAAAAATGAAAGAAAGAATGAGAACATGAAATGCTAATTAGAAAAAAGGAATCCAGAAGATAATAATCATCTCTTTTTATAGCAATTGAATTCTCATATTTAATCCACATTTGCCCAGATCTCTAACTCAGATCTTGATTAAAAAGTGAAACTGGGTATTTTAAGAAGCTGGGTAAAATATGGAGATCCCCTTTGTCATCCATACCATATCTCTAGCTCAGATATATTCAATCATGGGAGGGAAGGATCTAGAAGTTCCTATTAATAAAACTTATTTATTAGATAAATTAGATAGGCTAAAGGTCTATTGTAGTCATTATTTTTTCCTCTATTGGTACAAACAGAATAGATCAATCAGCGCCTTATTAAATATAATGTTATATTTTGGGGGTTTTTTTTTCATACTTTAAAACATATATCTAGCTATTTTGAGAATAAGCCAGTTCTTTTACAATTGTGAAATTGAAAAGGGGGAATTGATTCGCTACCCAAAGCATATCTTTCAAGAAATTCTAAAGCTCAAAGTGTAGCCTTTTGTAGGCGGAAAGATGCTTTATGCCAGGAGTTCCAGGGTCATTGTACATTTTTTTCTTCATATGGAAGGATGTATTACTTGGCACATAATATTCCTAGCAATATTTTACACGTGGAAATCTTTTTGTTGAAATATTTCCTCCATGCTGGGCTACCACATGTTGCTCTGATGGCCAAATTAACTTTTCCCCACATTCAGAAATTGCCTTGCCTGTTTAGAAATTTTCCGTTTCAAAGGTATATCAGAATAACCACGCAGACTTCCAAATGGGAAGAAATAAATTAATTCCAGATGTCAAAAATTGTTAGTGTTCCACAAGGGACAACATTCTTTCAGAGTCAATAAAATGCTAGCAGTTGCATGTTAGAGAAGAGCCTTTTTCAATAGCAGTAGATTTAGCAGAGATTAATGAAGTAAACAGGAAAGCCTTGTGCTATATGATAAAAACAGACTTTACACGGGCAAGCAAACTTTATACTTACTGAGAAAATAAGAGTTTCCAATAGTTCTCCATTGTTAATCAGAAAAAAAACAAGGATAACAATAAGGAGAAATAGCAACTGGATTGCTCTTCTGCAATACTTCAGAAAATAGAACTGATCTTTTATCATTCAGAAAATAGAACTGATCATTTATTCATCAAAGGCAAGCAAATGACTGAAATGATTCTCTTAGAAGAATTCACATTTTTATTAATGTGGTTATTCTTCAAATAATAGTTAATCTCTAACTTAGATACAAGCATACTTCATCAAACAACTTCAGCTTTTAATTAGCACCGAAAAGAAGGATTTAAGATTGTCTTATCAAGATATTTTCCTTATAAATAGCCCTGATTATTAATTTTTTTGAAAGACAAAGGCAGACAGATAAACCAGGATGGATTAACCAGGTCTGACTGTGCACATCAAAAAGCACAATGTACAACAATGACTGGAACATGACCAAACCACTGTCATAAAAAAGCTCATTGTCTTGCAAGTACATTTTTATTCCTGAAGGAATGTGCATATGATATACAACGGAAGCAGAAACATGCTACCTGCTCAACCATACAGTACAATAAACCAAAAAGCAAAGAAGTAGCGCACTAACTAGCTATAAGAAGTTTCCAAAGTCAGTAAAGTATTGTTAAGATTAGCATGTACCCAACTTGTGAGCAAGTCACTTTTAAGTCTTCATATTCTACTGTTTTTCCTGGAACTCCATCCAAAGGAAAGACAGGAACAATCACTCTCTGTGTCCTACTCTCTTTCCAGGCAGCCAGTTTTCCACCCTACTAAATAGACTGCTAGCTACAATATTGAGTCACACAAGAGATCTAGCTGTTACAAATACCATAACAATTTAGCCAAGCCTTTTATATTATTTTGCCTGGTTGAACATTAAAAAAATCAAATGATCTTAATAATAGCTGTTTTTGATCTTATGTGGATCTCATAAGTCTTTCTAAAACTTTGGACTTCGAAAGAATTAGTATACAGAACTTCCCCAGTTGAACCATTCTCATTCTATGATAATAGCTTGTGATCTGTTCCCTTCTTTACTAAAAGTGAAATGTAGGTGTGCAACAGGCCAAAATATTGGGTTCAGAAACCTTGCCAGAAGAAAACTCTGACTGAGCAACTCTATGGGTTTATCGTAACCGTTGGTTGGCCAATATACTTTCAATTTCTGTACACTAAGGAACTGGCCTTATTTCCTTGAGCATTGTGCTGCATAAACTTGTAGATACAAGCTTCCAACCTTCAGTCTCCTTAAAATAGTAAAGATTCTGAAAGCTAATGTTTCTGTTATTTTCAGATTTGGTTAATTTATTTTATGTATCCACTAAGTTTGAGATTTGCTAGACTGAGATTTTTACTATATATCCCTATATCTTGGCTTGCGTTGTTTTGATTAATAGTTTTTTGTTCATGCTTTCTCATTTTCATTATTTATATGTAATAGATAGTGAAAATCACTTTATGAGGGCTGTACCCTGAAAGCAATGTAAAATTTAGTTTTAAAAAACCCCATGTTTTCAACCCATTAACTACCTGCAAGAAAAAAAAAACTTGGATTGAATGATGATCAGCTCTTGAGTTTCCCCTCTTCTCATAGGCTTTGTGGAGTATGGACAAGAAACAGGTTTTCACAGAGAAAACCTTTCACACAGGTTTTCAGTTATGTTCCCCAGAAACATAATTGGCACAATTGACTGGTCCAAAAATACCATAGTGGATTATTTCAATTTCAATCAATTGTTCATCATCAGTTACAGACTGATATTTACAATTAGTCCCAACCCTTCTTATCTTTAACAAACTTGTTAAAGATACTTTGTCTGAACATGTTTTTGGCTTTTAGTTATACTTAGGAGCCTTGTTAATATGCTTTTTATTATACATTTTATATGAAATATTTAATCTGTCATCTGCTCAAAATATGACAGGATTGAAGCAAGATATGTACACTGGGAAAAAGTAACAATTACCTTATCCTAGAGGGCTCACTGACTTCCCAGAAGTGACCATAGAAAGTTCAAGAGTTAGGGCAAGAATGTGTTTTGATTAATCATGGCACTATCAGGAAACTATATCATTTTTTACTTAGATACTATACACCAAGGGTCTCCAACCTTGGCAACTTTAAGACTTGTGGACTGCAACTCCCAGAAATCCTCAGCCAGCTTTGCTCAGCCAACTTTGCCAACGTTAAGACTTGTGGACTTCTGGGAGTTGAAGTCCACAAGTCTTAAAGTTGCCAAGGTGGGAGACCCCTTCTATATACAAATGAGATTTTATTGTGGGAATCTTTTGTAACTTGCTTTTTGGTGGCTGTAGCTCTAAATTTGGATAGAAATACTCAAAATTGATGAGCTTGTTAAGGCTGTGGTTCAGAAATCAAATTTCTGGATTAGGACCAATGGGAAAGAAGTACCAAAACCAGCACATAATGGATGAGTGGAGGGATGGGACAAGGAAGAGATATTGAGCCTAATATTTTTTATAAAGTATAAATCAAATCTAAACCCAAATAGCCAATATATGGAGAAAATATAAATTATACGTTACGTTCTTGGGATTTTTGTAATACCTTGTTGTGCTATCTGCTCCAGGTGCTTTGTAATTATTTTGGTGGTGAACACAAATTCTGTGCTGAGAATTTGAGATTTTTCAGGGTGGTAAGATTAAGGTGAAAATAGGCTTTTTGCCCTCTTTTTAAGAGGGCAAAAATTCTTAAGTAACAAATTAGGGTGTTCTCTTTTTTCCCCATATGCCTGAATACTACTTCCTTACAAAATCTTGAGCATGCTCATTCAGATCTTGAAAATTGGCACTTTCAACTATATAGATAACCAAAGACATATTATCATATGGATCTTATACTGAAACAAAAGCCCACTCAGCAGTTTGAGACAATGTGAATACAATATTATGAATATTTAACCTGAACCTTCAGATATGAGATACAAAATGCAATTTCCATATCTTACTGAAGTCAATAGAAAACTGGAAATCAGGTTTACACTTCTAGATTGTTTAGGATGATTTACAAAACTTGCCAAGAAAAAAAATATTTGTAACAGTTTGTATTGTTTCTATTGTGATGAAAGCTCAGATGATTTTGACAAATTATATTCACAGTGGAGAAATCTCCTAGAAAGATGATCTAGTAGAGAAAAACTAGTCTGAACTCCACAAGTACCACTTCATTCAAGTATCAAACTGTGAGGAAAATCATCCATGTAGTTTTTATTTCAGAAACCAAAAGACAAGTTAACCCATAACTTCAGACCAAAATTCATGAGACACCAAAGAAATAATCAAAAATGAAAAAAATCATTCCTGGATTGCTTACTTACACTCACTCTATACTTGCATACTACAGCAATCTGCCTCAAGGCTCAAGACTTGAGAAACAAGGCTGAATGTTTGAGGTAAATAAATACTGAAAGCAAATTATAGCTATTTATTTTACAGATTATCTGTACTGTACTCTAGATCACAAATAGAGAACATAGTACTTACTCCGTGGTTCCCTTGGTCCATCTACTGTCACTTTTATAGCTCTGTGATATGTAGCAACTTGAGGAGGATTTGTAAGGACAGTTATTGTTAGAGTAAAACTTTTCCCTGTTTAAAAAAAAGGGAGAAAAAAATAGTAATTACTATAGAAATGTGTGCATGAAATCTAAAAAAGATAAAAAAAAATATTCATGAAAGGTTAAATTGGAATGGAGCAAAAAAATATGTATCTGCCCTCCTCACTAATTGTGAAATTCAGCTGAGTATCCCAAATTTTAAAAATTGAACTTTTATATCAGATCATGAGATAGCGACAATAATTACAAGAAATATCTTCTTCAAGAAATGGACATTTTTGCTTGAAGAGCAAACTGCTTGTAAGTAATATTTGCTTTCAGGACATGTTCAGATCATTTTAATGCTATAATGTATACTAGTGTCTAGGTGAGTCAGTCACAGAAATTAAATAGAAGACGCCAGCTAAGATGTGAACAGAATTTAGTCTTTTCACAGGCCCTGTCCATAGTGGCAGATAGAAAAGTGTAGGATGGAACATGGCTCTACCTGTAGAACTAAGAATGCTGAATAAGTCACCTAAGAGTAGAATTCTCTCAATAGGCAGCATGCATGTATTTCTAGAGTATTGTGGCTCACATCATAGGGTCTCAAAGAAAAATAAGCAAGGAACACAGAAGGCATTAGATATCTAGATGCATTAGATATCTAGATTGGTCTTCTTGTAGAAGAACACAGTATGTATGTTTCCTTGACCTTTCAGAGAAAAGCTGGGATAGTATTACCACATATAAATGATAAGAACCATGGTGGCACAGTGATTAGAACACAGTACTACAGGCTACTTCTGCTGACTGCCGGCTGCCAACAGTTTGGCAGTTTGAACCTCACTGGCTCAAGATTGACTCAGCCTTCCATCCTTCCGAGGTTGGTAAAATGAGGACCCAGATTGTTGGCGACAATATGCTGACTCTGTAAATTGCTTAGAAAGGACTGTAAAACACTGTGAAGCAGTATATAAGTCTAAGTGCTATTGCTATAAATAAATATGCATACAAACTAACTACAACAGTTAAGGGCCCTGTAACATTTAAACCTAAAGCTATGGAAAAGCAAAATCTGCAACAGGCCAATATGTTTCTAAAGCCACTAAAATAATGAATAACTGTTCAGTTCTTCAGAGTTCTGCATCAAGAAAAGAAAAGAAGACATGGCATGGGAAGCTTCCTTGATGTAAAAGATCTACCTCAATCACAGTCTTAATTTTAAAAAGTTTTTGACTATAAGATGCACTCCCCACCCCCCCAAAAAAGTGGGTGGAAATGTCTGTGCATCTTATAGAGCAAATGTTGCTGAAGCAACGCCCACCTGCTGGCCCCCACCCGCTGGCCTCTGCCTCCCAGCAATTTGCCTCCTTGCAATAAACAGCAAACAGTCTGATCAGCTTCAGCACAGCTTGATTTAGCATGAGCAGCTGATTGGTGGTTGAATCTGCCTTCCGGAATACCACTGATCAGCTGTTCCAGGCTGTGGGGAATCACCGCCACCCATTGGTGCTGCCACTGATTGCCACCTCCACATGCTCCATTTTTGGCCTCCATGCATCCCATTTTTGACTTCTGCGCACCCCATTTTCTGCATCCAGCCACCTGGAATGGGATGAAAACAGGACGCAGGGAGGCCGAAAGTGGGGCATGTGGAGGTGGTGATAGGTGGCAGTTTCAATGGATGGCACTAACGTTGATGGGCGGCAGTGATCCCCACAGCCTGGAACAGCTGATCAGTGTTATTCCGAGAGGCTGATCCAACCACCAATCGGCTGCTCGTGCTAAATTAGACTGTGCTGAAGCTGAAACGGGCTGTTTGCTGCAAGGAGGCAAATTGCTGAGAGGCAGAGGCATTTTTTTCCCCCTTCCCAAAAGCTAGGTACATCTTTTAGTCTGGAGTGTCTTATAGTCTGAAAAAATACAGTAATTGTAGACTTAACTGAATTCAATTCAATTTTGTTTCAGTCAGAAAAGAAATAGAGAGAATATTAGTATCTTTAAAAATACAAAAGAATTAAAAAGGACAGGTTCTTAAGAGAAACATCCAGCAATAAATTATACCTAATTAATATTCAGCATTTTCAACTGCAAAATTCAGTCCTAAATAATGCCTACTTGGATATGTTGCATACACAAAAAAATAATCTAACAGACCAGTTTCATTGAGGAAACGTTAGAGAAGATTATAAGTAGGATATACAGAAGTATATACTGTATATTAGGGACAAATTTCACATGCAAATGATCTGTTATTTTAACTATAGAATTCAATGGACTAAGTGAATACATACAATGTCAATTACATTCACACTTATCTGCACACGCTTAGAGGAACAAAGTAATAAAGTGGATATTCAAAGTGAAGAACAGCGATAATGAGGAAAGACTCCTTGTGAAGTAAGACCTAGGTTTGCTGTTAGCTAAAAGAAACCAGCTTGCAAAGCCACAAGATGTAACTGTTTCCTGAAGAGAAGGTCAGATTCAAACACCAAAGGCATTCTTACATCTTTAGGATTCAAAGCCAATATGGAGATCATGTGACTCTGTGGGTACACAGGATGCTATGCTACAGCACAGTAGCTTTCCATTGAGAAGAGCAAGCAACGTCTGGATCTGGATCTCATGAATATAGCTAAAGAGATCTTCCTACAGATAGAATGTGAATTGCAGCGGCCATGAACATCTGCAGCATGTCTGCAGCAATATGGAAGAAGCCATACTATTATTAGTTAGGACATGACATATGAACTGGACTGATATAATTTGCCTTCCACAGAAAGCCAAATTCTACTCCAGCACTTACTGCAAGGGAGATCTGCTCAATCGAGGAGAATTTCTCTTTCTCCTGCTGTTTAACTGAAAGGAATGTGCTGTTTTTACATTTGACCTCACATGGTTTTATCATTTAATTTGACTTTATCATAATACAGAGAACTAATATATATTACTTCTGGGAGCCATAACAGAGCGCCAGGGATTCCTATGTTCAATATGCCTGTGGTAACAGGAGGCTAATGATATAATTCACCAAGAAAATGAGAGATGGTCCCCCTTTCCCTGGACCATTTTCCAGCTATTAAATCTTAAAGAAACTATCTGCCCAGGGTGAGATTGTGCTTTAAATGCATAAAATGTATGTTCCACTGAAAATCCCAGTTACCATAATAGAAATTCTGCAGTTAAGATGGATGTGGTGCCCTGCAACTCTACAAGTGTTGGGAAATGGAAAACAGCCTACAGAGAATAGACCGAATTTTCACCCAGGGAAGTCTGTGGCCTTTGTTTTGTGAGTCTCTGACAGCTCTAATCAGTGAGATATGCAATTGTTAATCATTTCAGATAGTCAAAACTGCAAACTGCTTCAAGACAGGAAGAGGTGGGCGTGCAACTGTGACTCAGTGCAACAGTCAGCTATCTCATGGCTTATGGCTCACTTTGCCTCCTGCTTTACCAGAATCTTTAAAAGATCTTTAAAAAAAAAACCCCAACCATCTAGGGACTTTGGTCTTCTACCTATTCCATCCCACTTTATGGAACTCCAAGAGTATTAATGAAAACACAAAATGTTAAGAAAATGTAGCAGCACTAAATGTAATGTATTATTTCAAAGTCTAACACAAAACAGGAAGTGTGACTGAGTGGGGTATGTGTGGGTGTGCAAAGGCACCCGCATGTGTAACACAGAACAGGGCTGTTGCTGTCTCATTCAGCTTTCAAACCTTCCTGTCACATCATTTATTATCACCCATGTGGTTTCAGAACATTTGGAGAAACGTTAGTCCAAAAAAGAGAGAATGTAATAGTAAGCTTCCAATGTAACAGTCACACACAAAGAGAAGGCCTGCTTGTTCTCAGTGCAAGCTGACTTGCTCAGGCTATCCATCTGAATATTACAGTACAGTTCAGGGTTGGGATGCTACCGGATCTGCCTGGCTAAGAGCAGCAGACACAGAACCGGTTCTGTTGTCTGCTACTGTTTGGCCCACTCGCCCGGCTGAGCGTTTTCCTGTCCTTTATTTTCTGCTATTTCAACCTCAGCACAGCACAGCTGAGGTTGAAAAAGCAGGGGAAAAGTGGCTCTTAAATGCTGCACACCTGCGAACAGCTCCTATTAGCTGTCCAGGTGGCACAGCTTAAGGTTTTTTTAGACACACATGCAGTGTAATCACTGAACCGGTAGTAACTCCGGTTGAATCCCACCCCTGGCACAGTTAATATCGTAAAATCTACTCAGAAGGAAGGGAGGCTGTTGAGATCTTTAAAAAATACATACCGTATATACTCGAGTATAAGCCGAGTTTTTCAGCCCATTTTTTGTGCTAAAAAAACCACCCTCGGCTTATACTCGAGTCAGCCGCTACGGCACCATGCCTGGCCTGCGCTGGCGTGGCCGCAACCAATCGCGCCTCCAGGGCACATCGCCGCCGCGGCTGTCTACCCGCTGAGGGCCACACAGGCGACCCCAAGCGGGCTCTCCTTCCCCATTAACAGGCGCCTGGGCCCCCCGCGAGCTCCTGCGTTGCGCGCTTCCAGCTTCGCCAACAAACCGCCAGGCTCAGGCAGCCTCCTCCTCCCCCTACCCTAGCAGCGAAGAGCTGCTCCGGGGGCAGCGAGAAAAAGTGCCTGGCTGCGCCGTGGCGGGAGCCGCCGAGTGGAAGAGGGCCGCCCTCTCCTGGGGAGCGCGGCGTTTGCGGCTCTCCTGTTCAGTCCCAACGCTGAAAAGACTTTCGGAGCTGCGGGCTCTCCTTCCCCATTAACGGGCACGCTTCCACCTTCGCCAACAAACCGCCAGGCTAAGGCAGCCTCCTCCGCCCCCTACCCTAGCGGCGAAGAGCTGCTCTGGGGGCAGCGAGAAAAAGTGCCTGGCTGCGCCGTGGCAGGAGCCGCCGAGTGGAAGAGGGCCACCCTTTCCTGGGGAGCGCGGCGTTTGCGGCTCTCCTCTTCAGTCCCCAACGCTGAAAAGACTTTCGGAGCTGCGGGCTCTCCTTCCCCATTAACGGGTGCGCTTTCAGCTTCGCCAACAAACGGAGCTGCAAATCTGGTAATCGCTTGCGGAGCCTCGGCACGAACCCCCTTTCCCTGCACTCCCCCCCCTGCACTCCTCTGGCAGCAGCAGGCGAAGAAAGCCCCGCTTTCCCCTGGCTTTGATGGCACGCGTGAGTTGGCTTCCCACTCTTTTTTTTTTTTTTAATCTCCTCCTCCTCCTCCTCCTCTCCCCTTGTTGTCTGGTCTTCCCTAAGGAAACTCGAGGGCTCACACTTCCAGGTGTTTCTCCCTGTCTTTCTCTCTGTCAATGATCTTTTCTTCCCTTCCCTTCTCTCAGCCCCATCCTCCTTCACTTTTGTCACCACAATCCTGAACAGATGAAGTTTGTACTTCTCAAGAAAGGTTGGATGTTCCTTTTGAGGAGGGAACCTAGTGTTACATCTGTATGTTGACCGACTACTGAGCCGTGGCATGTGTGCACATGCAATGGAGGCATGAGGGAGAGCTGTGAAAGAGATGGTGGCTCTCCAAAACAGGATGTACACGCAGCACATACACATGCTTTTTTCTTGCAAGGGAGAGAGTGACTCTGTTTGGACATACAGATGAGGAGGAGGAATCCAGTTTTGAAGGATTTTAACTCTTGTGTTTTAGCTTGGTTGCTGATTGAGCTAAGGTTTTTGTACTTTTAAAGTTATTGTTGATACCATATTGGTTTTGTTGGCTCTCTTTTCCACTTACAGAGCTAGTTTATTGTTTTTCTTTGAAATAAATATTCAAAAACATTTAACCTACTGATGCCTCAATTAATGTAATTTTATTGGTATCTATTTTTATTTTTGAAATTTACCAGTAGCTGCTGCATTTCCACCCTCGACTTATACTCGAGTCAATAAGTTTTCCCAGTTTTTTGTGGTAAAATTGGGGGACTCGGCTTATATTCGGGTCGACTAATACTCGAGTATATACGGTAATATAACAGCAAAGAAGTCAGCTCTCACTTTCATTTGAAAAGGGCAGAAAACAGTTATTTTAACTGATTTGCCTTTCTATTCCTGATCTCTGACTTAATTAGAGTGTTTTCCTTTTTTTTTAGACTGTATTAATTTTAACATACCTTATTCTTTATAACAATACCTTTCTGCATCATTTCAGATATTTTCAGAGTACAGAATGTAACTAATCAATTCTAGAAATGAATAACCCCCCCATAGTATATGGCACTAAAATAATGCAGATGCTTCTTGAGGATATATCTGAACTGGTCAATATAAAGCCAAAGAAGCCTGTGTTCAGATTTCAGGATCTGTGGGGAACTATAAGAAAATCTGTTTAATTAAGCTATAAGAGGAAGATACTTGGTGTGCTTTTATTATATTCTACCACATCAAAATACTTTAAAAAAAAAAAAACAATTCTACAACCCTTGGGACAGTGTCAAGCACAGATTTCTAACAAGGGGGTAATCTGACTATAAAGGCCTTTTTCAAATCAGCTACCAGGAGTGGTACTTGCCGAAGCTGGAAAATAGTCCCTCCGCCCATCGTTCCATAGGGATTTTAGACCAATCATCGAACTTGTCTGTCCTGTTTTCCCTTCCATTCCTTTGAGATGGGAAGAACAATTAAAAACCAAAATGGAAGCAAAAAGAGGAGCCAATCTTTCCCCATAACTTCATAACTTAAGATTCTTAGGATATATAAAACACCTACAAATGAAAAGCATGAACTAGACAGAGAGAAGCACAGCACCATTTCAAGAGCATTAATCCTCAAAATCACTGGGGTTTTAAAAATTGTGGATCATGACAGTATTGTTTTACCACCAGACCTTCCTGCTTTCCTTCGAGAGATTAAATGTTATTTCTGAAAGCAAATGATTCCTTTTAGGGATTTAATATCCGTGCCTAGGATATAATATTGCTTTAGAAAATATCTGTATTATTCACCCTTTGTCATTGACATATTTAACTGACATTAGATAAGATAGAAAGTTCCTTAGCACATATATCACTTTCCATGCAGAGCAATGATTAAGGTCTGAGTACTCTGATCTTAAAGTTTTGCATGCATGTATCCCACAACTTCAAAATAACAAAGTTGGAAAATGTTTCCTTTGTTGCAGTAATATATATTGTAATTTTAATAAGCCTATTGATGTCTTTCCTGGTGCCTGTCAATTATTAATTGGAAAGGTCACTTACTGCAAAACAAAACACCAGCCTTGAGTGCCATCATTCTTTTGGAGGGACTTAATGGAAAATAAATATGGAGAATGGCTCAAGTGTTTAAGAATCAAAATATTGTCACTCAGAACATTTTGAATAGTGCTCCGTTTCACAATAAACAAACAAAAGCATGTAGAAAGATGTTGAGAACTGCTCAGGGTCAGTTAAAAGGGATGTTGAAAACTTTAGTATTTGTGTGTGTGTGTGTGTGTGTGTGTGTGTGTGCAGAGCAATATTTTCTTCTGATTTTGTGAATAGTTATGCGAATGAATGTTTTATCTCTATTTTATGTTTTAAAACATCTAGCCAAATTCTGTTTCTACATGATTCTTGAGTAAATTACTTTTCTCTTGGCCACAACAGTCTACTTGCTTGGAAATTGATATTTTGTGGTTGGCCATGCCATGGCTCCTGGGCTGGGGGAGTCTTCCATTGCAGCTGATGAGTAAGGACAGTCATGACATGTTCTTATAACTCCTGATGTGCCCACTGGCCAAAATATTACCCTAGTGTGCTAAAGAGACAATTTGGTCTCTCAGGCAGTTAAGTAATTATTGCCAGCTACCCAAGCCAAAAGTTTTACCAGGCTAATTTAACTCTCATAATTTGCTTCAAGAAATACTTGGCACTTACTCGATGAATTTCTGTTAATGGGGCTGCAGCCTCCATTTAAGAGCATATAATTATCTAGAGAAAGTAACTGATTATAGTGAAGTTAGACCAGATTTGCCAAGTACAGGTAGTCTTTGACATACGACTATACAACTGAGCCCAAAAATCTGTGTTGTTAAGCAAGACAGTAGTTAAGTGAGATTTGCCCCATTTTACAACCTTTCTTGCCAATTGTTAAGTGAATTACTGCAGTTGTTAAGTTAGTAACGTGGTTTTTAAATGAATCTTTCTTCTTCCCCATTGACTTTGCTTGTCAGAAGGTTGCAAAAGGTGATAATATAACCCTGGGGCACTGCAACTGCTATAAATACTTGTCATTAGCTGTCATGCCCCTGGTGGAGACTGACTCTGAGGAAGAAGAGGAACAGTCAACAGGGAGTGGGAGTGTGGCTCCAGAGGTGGTGGAGGAGGCTGGGGAAGGGCAGAGGCCGGCTGAGCAGTCAGAGGAGGATCCAGGCCCATCCCCTATCCATCCCAGGTCACGCAGGGAGGAGAGGATCAGGGAAAAGTGAGGTCTACTCAGGAGGAGATTACCACGATCCTCCTCGTGGCATGTAGCTGGGAGCTATGTATATAAGTTTGTAACTGCATAGTCAGAATTGCTGGAGTCAAATTTTAATGTTTTCTTTGAAAGAGGTTTATCTTTGCTGGCGTTCTTCCCATGGACTCTCCTCAGTTATCTTCCTAGAATGTATGATTAATTATCTTGGCTTGCTTCGGAACTCTCGTCAGTGCAGTTTGTTTTGGTTTTTTGTTTGCCTCATTATTTACTTTTGTGACTTTAAACTGTGCCTAATAAAACAGTGAAGTTAAGTTGAAGGCTTTACTGGACTTTAATATATGTTTTGGGTTTGGGGTTATTTTGAGAGACTATGGGTCATTACATTAGTCAAGCTTCCAACTTTTGATCATATGACCATGGAGATTCTGCAACTGTCGTGTGAAAAACGGTCATAAGTCACTTTTTTCAGTGCTGTTGTAACTTCAGTCACTAAATGAATGGTTGTATATCGAAAACTCCCTGTAGATATGTTCCCTGAATTGAAGTATAATCAGTAAATAATAATGGATGGAAGTAAATAATATTGGATTACAGCATAATTAAAAGTAATATGAAAATCTAATATAAGAAATAGATAACTGGAATAAAGGGAGGGGTGGATTTCTGTGTATTGATAAATAACTATGGGGAAAATGTTTTCCTTTGAGGACAGGAAATAACACATGACTGGAAATGTCTTATGGAATTTGCCAACTCCTCTGACTGCCTTCCTATTTCCTCTCTCCTTCTGCAACTATTCATATGCTTCAAAAGACCAGATCAGGCAATTGAAAGCAGATAAAGTGATTAGAGAAGTTAGTGATGGCACGGGGTAGTAGGTAAACTGCTGAGCAGGCCTTTCTAAGCATTTGCACAGCTAGATTAGATAAAAATGCAGAAGAGGATTTCATGTGAGGTTAGAGAAATGATGAAGTCATGATAAACAAGGAACATATGGGAGACCACAGACAGCCCAGCAAGCCGACTGATAAGTTAGACTGTGACTTCAATGAAAAAGAAAGAAGTAAAATTAGAAACACATAAAATAAGTGTGGACATTCTACTTCCACCAAAATAGGAAAGCAAAAACATGAACATGTTTCTGTTTTCAGAGTTTGTGTGATTTGCAGTAGTTCTTTCCTAGAAGTTGACTCTTCTTAAAACCCTCTTGCCTTTCTCTTTGAGTCAAGTGAGAGCAGCAGAGAGTCCTTTGGGCCTGGTCCTTAAAAACGGGAGATGTTTTTTTTTTCAAAGCAATCTAGTCTGTGATTGCCAGAACAAAGTTATCCAGTCGGTGTCAATTCTCATGTTTGACCTTGTCTGATTCTTATCTGCATGTATGTTTCAGTAGTGTTACATGGACCTTGGCTACAAGGCTACCACAGACCAGATACAGTGTCGACTTAGCCAAGAACGTTCTTGCTCTGTGTAGTTCATATGAGCTCCTGTTTGCTACTACTGTTTCCTTTCCTGCTATTTTAAGCAGTATCATAAAAATCCTTCAAGATAACTCTTTTCTTTCTTTTTCTCTGCTCTGTGTCTGAGAGACAAGTCTGGACCAATTTCTCCATCCTGCCTCTGGCAGCAAATGCAGCTAGCATTTCGGATCCTCTACCAAATCCCAGCTACTTCAAAGGAAATACCCTACTTTCTTCTGTTAAGATCATAAGGAATAGAGGAGGAGGGGTCAGCTCTGTTTGGACATAATTACACTTCATCAAAAGAAGCTTTCTTCATCTTCCATGCGTGAAAAGTCTGCAAGCAGTTAAGTCTGTCTCCCCCCTTTTCTTTCTTTCTTTCTTTCTTTCTTTCTTTCTTTCTTTCTTTCTTTCTTTCTTTCTTTCTTTCTTTCTTTCTCTTCCTTCCTTCCTTCCTTCCTTCCTTCCTTCCTTCCTTCCTTCCTTCCTTCCTTCCTTCCTTCCTTGCTTCTTTCTTTCTTTTTTGTTCTTTTTTACTTCTTTTTTCAATATAAAAATTGCTATTTGGGAAAGTAGCCAAAACATAGAAAGCTAATGTAAGAAAACTGTGCATATACCCTTTGCTTTCCTTTGAAGTTCTTTGAATAACTATGTTGAACAGTTTTTAAAGTACATCATCACTTTTTCTAGATTTTACTCATATTGATCTGAGTAAACTTCTCACTGATGAAATGTAAATGTGGGGAATAATTACAATGATTCTCTAATTACTCATTTCATTTCCTTTGTGACAGTTAAAGAAGATAGGCAGGGAGGGAGGGAGAGCGAGAGAGAGCCAGATAAACTTTTCCTTCCATTGAATTTTGAAACACACATGTTCCATCATACTTATGTTTGTTTTCAGCAATAATTATATGATGGAACCACCATACTTCTTTTTACAAGCCAGAGATCTTTCAAGTATAATCAATCAACATAAAGACAAATAAAAATGTAATATCAAAATGTTATTAAAATCTTATAAAAAGTATAAGGCCTTTCCTTTTTATCCAGTGGTCTTTTTTTTAATTAAGTTGTATTATCTTTGAAGTTGTATTTTATCATTCAGAATTGAAATCAGCCTGGATATGTATTGTATTGACCACATTCTTAAAAGTAAAATTTTAAGTTAGAAGTTAGAAGAACAGCAACACTTCGCAATCTGAGTGAAAGAATTAAGATACTGGTTGAAATTCTGATTGTGGACAGTCATGCCTTTGTTCCCAGATTTGCATTTGTATTAATTACATAGCCAGAAAGTATTGAAGTTTCTGTTTCCTGCAACTGGTTTTGTTTTGTTTTGCTTTTATTCAACCAAGGAAGTTTGGAGTCTTTTAATGCAGACCAGGACACAGGATTAAACCCAGAGTTCCTTGTGTTCTGAGTTCAAGTGTAAACACTATGCTAAAATAGCCTTCCTCAGAAGCACAAGGTTACCAGGCCATCTTATCTTTTTGGATGGTACCCTCAAACTTATCTATTATACTTAAATTTGTAACCAGCTCTTACCTCCTATTTCCAGAGAAATGGCAAATGCCGAATCTAGCAAGGTTTTCTTTACCTTGAGCTTTGCACTGCTATCCCTGCTTCAGGAAGTGCTGTGGAGTAAATTTTAACTTGAGCCAAAATTTTATTTACAATTAATGCAATGTGGTGAGCAGGTGTTGCTGCCTTTAAGGGTTTTGTTTGCTTATTTTGAGTTCTCCGCTTAGCTATTATCTTCATTTCTCATGCAAGTAGCAGAATTCCAAATAGAGTCTTATTGGTATAAAAGCAATATTGGGGTTGATGGTACTCTTCAGTAAGAGCAAGGACTAACTCATTAAATCAGTATTGTAACCACTGATATGGACAGCTATATAAATTTGTTTTGTATATTCAGTACAAAAATAAGATAGGTACTCGACATTTTCCCCTATTCTCACCTATGTGATACCTGCAAACATATTTTTTCTCTGGCTATCCACCAGAATCCTCAGTTTTGTTTCTGCCTCCTTCTATGCCTCCTTCTGGATTTCCAGCTAGAGTAAATGAGAACATGACATGGAGAAGAATGTTGTGTGTATTTATTTAACCCATTTATATAGCTGCTCAAATCTAGGCATAAAATCTTTACAAATGGGTTTAATTAGCATCCCTTTAGTGGTTTTCAGAGACAACCTTTTCTGAGAAAGACCCATTGAAGGCTTGTGATACCTTATGAAGTTTTCCCTTAGAATTGAACTGAAGACTGGGAAGCCATGGAAGGTGCAAATGGCTGACAAAGAAGAGTATGTTCACACAATCACAGATATACATCCCTTGGCCTCCTCATAATTAAATAAATGCAAAAGAATCACACCACCTCCTTGAGAACATTCAACTTCCTAACCTCCCTTGAAAGAATGTCTGAATTAAATTCTCTTTCATCAAATTGGAAAAAAAAGTTGATAGAAAAAAGCAGGGTAACTTCTCTGCTCACAACTTATTTAGAAAGTACTTTGGATGGATTCACAAAAAGTCAGTTACATCAAAACTGGAGGAGACTGTTTATAAACACACCAGCACCCAATACTAAAATTGGAAAATATATGATAATTCTTCTACTAGAACCAGGAAATACTTTTATTATTAAGACTGTAATCCTATGCATGTTTACTTGAGAAGAATTCCCTAAAATCCACGAAGACTACCTAACTGTCCTTGAATCTGGCAACACATTTTTTCCCTCATCAGAAGTGAAAAGTTGCAAAGTGAACTGTGTACTAAAAGAGAAATACCATCATGCTTCCTTTCTTCAACTCATTTGCTGATATCAGAAAGCAATCCCCCCTCAAAAATCCAGATTTTTCCTTTCTTCCTCTCTTCTTTCCTCTTTACCTTCCTTCCTTACATTCTTATAACACACCCACACACACACCCATCCATAGGAAAACAATCCTGTAGTAGGTGACCAAGCCTAGTTAAAAAATGTTGCAGCCTACATATAACTTATATGTAGTGGATTAATAGTTAATGGATGCCATTTTAGGTCTTGAATGTGCTTTCAGTTATTGGTTTAACAAATCTATAATGAAATTATTTACCTCTTCCACTTCTGCCAACGAATCTCAGGTCATTAAACCGTGCCACTTGATTCTTCATTACAGCTGAGGCATTCCTCAGCTCTGCAGAATAATTTTCATCGTTTCCAGCCATGACTGTGACCACTGTCCCATCAGGGACTTCTCCTAAAGCCACCACCTATGACAATAAAGACATAACAATAATTTCTTAATTTCTTTGAATCACAAACCAAACACTAAATACTTGGTAGTTAGTGTTGCTTGCATCCTTTAATTGTATTAGCAGAAGAGGGGAAGGTTCAGGCCGATCATGTCCATTATTTTCCAAATGATTATGATTCTACTCCTTGAATATGAGCACATTTGCAACAGGAAGCAGCCATTCAGTGGCCTCCTGCTGAATATGGGGCTCTGGTTTCTACTCCACAGCATAATTTATGCACAAATTAAGCAATAGACATAATCCAAATGCATGCAAAAGTTGAGCAAGATGGACTGGTTAAGACCACTCTATAATTTCACAGGTTTGTTGCTCATGAAACTTCCATAGTCAGATAGGGCTGGCGCAATGGTTAGAATGCAGTATTGCAGGGTAACTTTGTCAACTACCAGCACTTTGAGTCTCACTGGCTCAAGGTTGACTCAGTCTTCCATCCTTCCAAGGTTGGTAAAATGAGGACCCAGATTGTTGGGGGCAATATGCTGATTCTGTAAACCACTTAGAGAAGGTTGTAAAAGCACTGTGGAGTGATATGTAAATCTAAGTGCTATTGCTGTAAACACCAAGTCTTGTTCAATTATTATATTACAGCAATAGGCCACAGCATTGGCAATCATGACACTGGAGGTGATATTATACTCATATGAATTTGCCAAATCTCAGTTTTTCAGCCCTCAGAACTCACCTTGGTCGTGCTTTTTTTTAAAACGAGCAGTGCAAATGTCTGTCTTTTCAAAGTAAAACTTATTAAAACAGTAGTGTAAGCCCTAAAATAAATATATCAAACAACCAATGAAAAACTGCTTAACTTCCCCAATACCCCTCCTCCCACATGTATGATATCATTGCACAGTCCCCACATAATGGTTAAGATCGGATCTTAGCTTTCAAAGACTGCTAAATCAGCATACTTCCAGAAACCACATGGGACAGAATAGATAAAATGGTGATCTCCTATGCTTTATTACTAAAAGAAAGAAGATGTTTGCATGAGAATATGCTGATTCTTAGGATCCCTACATCTGTGTATTCCACTACAGCTTCACATCCAAGTTTCACTCATGGAATAAGTCTCTATTTAATTTTGTTTTAAATAATGCAAAGCAAAAGAAGATAAAAGGGTTCTAATTTTCAGTATTATGGGGAAAAACTTTGAAAAATATGAGAACTATATTAAAAGTTTAAGAATCTCAGTTTAAATTTTGTTTCTGCAACACAATTTCTCCTTTGGCTGTTTATTATTATAAGGAGTTATCTACAGAACCAAACAGAACAGTACCAAATTATTGTAAATGTAGAAAATAACACTCAATCACATTTAAAATGTAAGTATTTTGCATTTTTAGACTATAGAAATATACTTTATGAATTCTGGACGCTACATTTATAACAATATGTTAAATTGTCAATTTCAGGGGTGTTAAACTCACATTGTCACGATGGTGTCACGTGACATATCAGGATTTTTTTTTCCTTTGTTAAACTGGATGTGGGCGTGGCCAGAGCACAATGCATCCGGCCCACGGGCCGGGAGTTTGACAGCCCTGGTCTATTCCTATGATCTCACACAGCGATAAGGTAACACTTTCAATCCTGTAGTGCAAGAAATAAATGCACAATCACAGTGAAAATACTTGTCAAGTATATTTTGGATTTCTGTTTCAATATTGCAAATAGCTTTGTGAACCAAGAAACTAATATGACCATAAAAATTACAATAAACTTGGACAGATTTTATTTTCAATTTTGCTTTCTAACTACACTTTTCAGCATTATATGTATTTCAGCCATACTATGAACAACTTAGAATTCATGATTTCAGCATATGGCTCCAATGGGTGGAAACAGATTCAAAGTTAAGCATCTCGAAATCAATTCAGCTGAATAAAAGAATAAATCAATCATGGATACATAAGTAACTACCTGTTGAAATCTGAGGGACTTTGAAGTGTTCCACATTATTAGACTTCTATCTTTTTCATCATCTGGCACAAAGAGTTTCCTACCGATGGGAGCAAGGAACCTAAATAACTGTAACTTCTGTAAAGGAGGAATTAAATCATTCCTACTTGATTCCAAATCATGCATCCAGGCACACATTAAGCCAGGAAGAGCACACAAGGTGAGTTTCTATTTTATTAATAGAAATTGTGTAGTTAAAAAAATGATTTTGTGAAGAAGAATGAGAAAGAAGACTACATTCTCATATGGAAGAAAGACAATTTTGTTGTTATCTTGCCATGTGAAAGACAAGCACTATATCCGCTACAATTTTAATTTATGTGTGGGGCATCCCTTGTATGCTCTGTTGTTTCAGTTATTTCAAAAAAGGAAATTCAGTCTGCAGAGAAATGAGAAAAAATAATGATGTACATAGTTAACAGCATTACTATTTTTGTACATTCTATCTGATCCCACTTTATCATTGAATGTCAATAATCCTCATCTGCAAAATGGGACCAGTATGTTATAATGTAAAGAAAGCAGATACAGATGCATATAGGTTACATATTTGTATCCATGGTATCTGCTTTCTTCAGTCAAATGTGGGAAGGCCCAGAGTTGAGCCTAGAGATACATTTTCTGCCCTAGTTATTATAGTGTAAAGTGAACCAGTTGAACTTCTCCCTTTCCTAATTTCTCAAACTATCCCCAGGGCTATTTTGTAATTCTGGATAATAACAACACAAATATTATTACAACATATTCAACTGAAAAGAATGGATTGTTATTAATAGCATTATACATTTAGAGCCAGAGAGCCAGTTTGGTGCAGTAGTGAAGACCTCAGAGTAGAAATCATGAGACCATGAGTTCTAGTTCTGCCTTAGGCATAAGCTGGCTCAGTGACCTTAAGCCAGTCAATCTCTCTCAAGCCTAGGGAGAAGGCAAGGACTAACCACTTCCAAAACCTTGCCAAGAAAACTTCAGAAATTTCTTCAGCATTCAGTAATGATTTGAAGGCAGTGAAGTGAAGTGAAGTAAATTTGAAGTGAAGTGAAATAAAGTAAAGACCCAACATGCAAACTGGGCACCCAACTTAATTTTAATGCTAAAAGTGAATCAAGCTATAAAATATAGCCCACTTGAAGGGGAATCATAAGCTTCCACAACTAGTCCCAATGATGGTATATCATTTTAAAAGAAATATATTACTTTATTCTATACAGAAAACCAACATGACTTACTGTGTATATTTTGGAAATATCTGCCTTAGATTATTATATGGAATGTATGTTCGCACATACCATGATCATCATTAACTTCTACTGTATGCAGATATGAGAAGGAGGAGCGGACCAGCAATGTGGAAATACAACAGCAGTCACATAAAATGAGGCAAACATAGAAGATACAGTCCTGTAACATGCATATACAGTTCATCTCTCCAACCCTGGATTTGGGGTGGAAAGACTTTGGGAATGAAAATTTTCTCTGTGAGGCATTTTAAAAACAGGAGTAGAAGAGCAGGACCTTTCCTTGGCAGAAGCAAGAAAGTCCAGCAAGAAAAAGTGAGGTAAACCTATCATGGAAAAAACCTCCACAAGGTGATAACTATGTATAAACCTCAGGATATTCTGACCGTCTCAAATCCCATTCTTTATATTCCCCCTGCCTCAGTCTTTATGGAAGAAATGAACTTTTTGAAAATAAAGCGACTTAAGCAGATATGATCTAGAACACAGAATGACTTAACAAACACAACAAAATGACTTAAGACCATCTTAATAAGATACATAATTAGTTCTGTTCCATGTACCTGGTAGCTAATAATTTAAACAGAGCAACTTCGTAAAAGTAATTTATTTAAATAAAAATGGAAATTAGATTTTTAGGGCACAGATAATGAGTGCTTCTAAAGTTATCTAGAATTTACATGATATATAATCTCCTTCATGTTGTAAAGTGTACTATGGTTTAAATTAATCCAGTTAGTGATCCAATCTGTACAGTTGTTTTTAAGAAATACAGCATCTAAGTGCACACTTCCAATTGAGCCGCAAGAATTGTTTTTAGCTTCTTGCATATATTTTTCTATATACATAATTTCCAAAGTTACCACGTTTTGAGAACTTGCATTTTCCACACTAAAAATTAAAGGAATTTTGTATTATAGTTTAAAACAGTGATAACAGTAACAATCTGCTAAAAGCTTGCAGAATTATATTTTTATCAGCTATTTTAACTTTAGCCATTTTCAGTCCAATGATCAAGGTGAGAACTAAAAACTGATAGTCTAGATCATAGTAAAAATCTTATCTGAGCAAGTATCCCGAACAAATGTTTTAAACCTATTCTAAGTAACTGTAACATTGTATACTGTGGTATCTTTTACAAAATAAAACACACATTTTGAATTTAAGTAATATAAAATATTCATTACAAAAAGAATTTTATGTAGCTAAACAGTCAAAAGTACAGCTAAGGTTTTTAAAAAAAAACTTGGAGTCTTTGCTGTAACTTATTTCAATTACAGTATTTTTAATTACAAAAATAGTTGCCATTCATATTCTAGACTTGCCATTCATATTCTAGACTTTAATTTGAGGCTATTGAAATCAACTGAAAAACTGAGGGTCTGATGGAAATGGAAACATCCTGGATAGTCGCAATAATGCTACTAACAGCATTATTACTTCACACCAAACGTAATTATTTTTCCTGTTACTTTTAATGTACAAGTGTTTTATTACTACTGGCATCATCTAGGTCAGCAAAAATGTAGAGACCTGAATAACTAATAATTCTGACTACATTCCTTCGGCCACTTACTTTGGTAAAGTCCCACTGACTCCAATAAGGCTTCTCTGGAGCAAGGGATATGATGAATGGACGCAGTGTCTTTGTGAAAACATAATTAGTGCCCCTAAAAGAAACATTAAAACATTACCAGTGGGTCAAATGCTGGATTCCTAATCCAGCCCCACTATACAGAATGATTCATGGGAAAGTGGATGGATGGAGATGATCACATTGCTTCCACCGTGAATATTAAGGAACAGTTGCAATTTTCACAATATCTGATTTTTCAGCTCTTAATTTACTACATAAAGGTATGATATTAAAATTTTTGACATTTTACTGGGAGAAAGTTTTTTTTTTTTTTTTTAAATCAAATATAGATGAAATTTCTAAAAACAATGTTTAGGCACAAACATTTTGCAATAAATCCAACCAGGACTTTTCTTCAGCCAGCCCCCAAATATAAAGATGACCTTCAGTGATACTTGACCAATACAATTTCAACAAAATATAGCCTAAAAGAGCCCTGTTTCTCTCCCCCTCCCTCCCCTCTTCTCTCTCCCTCTCCTTCTCTCTCTCTGCCACAAGTGAGAAAGAATTTGGAAATCTTATGAATATATTTGCCTCCAGTCAAACCACTACTTCAGATAAATTTACCCATGGTGGATGATGTCTTTGACCATCATGTCAACATGCATTTCCAACTGACATTTCATTTCATTTCTGTTATGTGGGATTACTTTCCAATTAAAGACTTTTTATAAGTAAATCCATTTCCCTCAACTGATATTTGAATCATACTTCAGCAAAGCTGTATGCAGCTGTATGCAGTTCTGTAACTACTATTAAAACCAATGTAGCTTACATGGCTGCTTTTTCCAAGAAGCTTCTATATATTGTATGCCTTTGAAGTGGATTCATCACAGGATAGCTAATACAAGCAACCACTTTAAATCTTGTAATTAATACATATATTTGCAATCATGCCTTGTTTTTTTCAGAATAATCTACCTTCCAAATAACTTCAAATCCTTTTAAGAAAATTATTTAGTGGAAACTTTTACCAGTATTTTATTTTACAAATATTCGTTCCAGTATGGTCTTTATCTGCAGCAGTATGTTATAAACAAATTGTATTGCTTTATTTTCTATTTATATGTTAAGAATGCAGATCTTTATGCTTGGTATCACAACTTTTTTTTTAACTATTCAGACTAAATAGGCATATATAATTAATTTGTATGGTGTCTTTGTGATCACCACAAATCAATACTGGTGTATAATATAGACATTATATCGGGTCTGCTTCTTAATTAAATGTTACTGATACTATAACTTCTATATTAGCATTTTAAGATTGGACTCTCACATCATATCCCTAATGTTTAAAACTCAGCAGGTGGCAGTAAAATTTGAAAAGAGCATATTTATTTTTCATGGTTTAAAATTCTGATACCAGTATAATTTATCACACATCGATATGATTACAGAAATGTACCTGTCATAGCCTTTTCATTTGAGATGAGAAACCTCAAACATATTTGGCAAACATGCAAGCAAGAATCAAGTTTGTATGCATGAACACACACAAACACACACGGAAAAGCTCTGAATGTCTTTTTAAACTTGCCAGCTGCAGCTTCTACCCTGCTAAGCTACAATGCAGAATAATGACAGTAATCAGATTCAAAGATCTCTCTTTTTCAGTGATTCTAGGCATAGCTACGTATTACATCCAAGCTGTTAATGAGTTCATTCCAACACACAATTTAAAAACTCAGTTTATTAACACTTTCATCCTTTAATGGATGGCCACCGAACTAAGCTGAAAGTACTTAAAACATTGTGCTGTTTTAAATGACGGAACTTCATTTTAGCAAAGCTGTGGCAAGACCGCATGGCATATTAAATTCTTCAGTGATTTAGTTACTATTCCCAGGAATCTCCAACTGGAGAGGTCATTGCATGTTTGGAACAAATACAAGCTTGAACTAAATTCCCAAACCAAACTCACTGTTTCCCTAATAGCTCCATAATGTCTTGTTTATGCATGAAATATCTCTTTCAGTACTAATATTCAACTCTCTGGGGAATCCTGACCCCTTATTCATTTAATCTATTATTATTTTAAACTCAGAATTCAGTGTAGCTTTGTTATATGGGAGGGGGAAGCTTCTGCAGATTGGGTTAGATATGATGGACTCAGTTTATGTGTGTGTGTGTGTGTATTAGGGCTACATATAAACATATTTTGTTTCTATGTACATAGACATAATAAAGGATAGATGTACTGTGGTAATGTTCATGTGAAATGTTTAGCTTTCTTATGTATTGGCTATTGTTCCTTTTCTACTGAACAAGAGTCATCCCATTAAAGAGGAAATGTGGGTGCATAAATCCGCAGTACAGATAAGGAGATGCAGTTGAGGATTATGAAAATAGATAGAAGAGAAAGGAAAGTGGACATAACATTCTGTTTTCTAAAATTTGAGTGTGAGTACACTGTAAAATATTAATAAAGCCATTCTTGATTCAGTTCTGAATAGCATTTCACTGATCTGTGATCATATTAAAAATATTGACACTCTTTGCCTTGCCCCAAAAACCAAAAACCCACTCCCAAAGCCACTCTTCTGTGCAAATGCTTCCCAATTTGCCCAGCAGGAGTCCAACACAATCTTCCCCTCCCCAACAGAAATCTTCCCACCCAGGCCCAATCAACAGCTTTTCCTTTCTGTCACTAGTTTTAAAGACACTTTCATCCTCATTACTCCACAAATCAACAAAACACCTTCTATGAAAGATGTCTGTCTAAACAGCTTCCAGCAGAACTTTTTATGTAATGCCCTGGAGAGATACAACAAACACAACCAGATGCAAAAGAGGCACCTCCCACAATGAAACTTCTGCTCAATTCCATTTTTAGATCAACATCAATGAATTCAAAGTTCTTCCAGAATAGACACTCATTTTATGGTTGAGAAAATTAAACAAGAAAAAGAAAAGAAAAAAAAACCCAGGAAATTTAAAACGACATTGGAAGGATGGGTCAGAAAGATGCCTAGGACCAAAAGATGGAAACACTGCAGAGATCAAACCCCCAAAAGTCTTTCATTTGGGAAGAACAGTTCCAGCGTCCCCCAAAGATTTTGCCTGGTGTCTTGGAGCATTTAACTGACTCTGATGGTCAATTAGACAAATCCTATCTTTATGATTATTTATGGAAAACCTTTTGTCCATTTATTTAAAATGCTCTCTCTCTATATTAATACTTCACTCTAATTTGTGTTAGTCTTACTAGGCAGTTTGCTAAGAATAAGCCAATGAACTTCAGTCTAGAGCCAACATGAGGGAGGTAAATGTTGATCAAGAACTATAAGCAGGCATTCTAGATAGTAAAAAACAACAACAACACTAATAGTCAACAGAGGACTGAGATTAAGGATAGATCTGTCCACAAATATACAGTGCCTCCTTTTCTGATGTGGCAAAACACACAAATCTCCTATTTTAAAGGGGACCACAAGTTCTCTCCTCAAGGCAGGATATGAATGCCTGTTCAAACTTTTCTGCACTTTTCTTTAAAGAAGGAAAGATTCTTTGGCCACTGCAATAATCAGGGTAGGGGAGGAAGAGGACCCCTTCTTCTAAGGGTTTAAGGAAAAGTGAGAAGCTGACTTGTGCCAATAACAAGGAAGGCTTTAAAAACAGGCAAAGAGGAGGAGGCCATATAGTGAAGGCTATTCTCCCCCCCCCCCCTCAGGTACCAATAAGATGGGCAATTCCCAGCTGATGGAAAGTACTATCTTAATGGCTCCTGGAGAATAGTAGCCAGAACTTACAAACCCCCCTAAACTGCACGCAGCGGGTGCCAAGGCCCTAACTTATCACACTGCCCCCTGACGCCTTGCCCCTTACCCCGGCCAGGAGGAAACAAGGAAATTGCCTTGGGCCACCGTGAAGGGCGGAGGGAGTGGGGGGCGAACCGATGAAGGTTTGCCCAGCTCTCCTTACCTTGAATGCCACCGGGAGAGTTTTGTTGCAGCGCCAGTGTGAAGGCAGCACGGAGCACAAGAAGTTCGGGCTGTCGGTGCGGACCAGCTCGGCCGGGTGGTCGGCGATGATCTCCACCATGGTGCGGTTATCGTGCGGGCGAAGCCTGGGCACCGCCACTGCCGCCGCCTCCTGGTGCTGCTGCTGCTGCTGCTGCTGCTGTTGCTGTTGTTGCTGCTGCTGCTGGGCTGCCGCCACTACCGGGCTGACTTCGCTCATCTTTCCGGGCTGCAGGCTGCTGGAAGGGGGGCTGAACCTCCTGCTGGTGCTGGGATCTACGGGAATACGCATCACAACAGCCACAAGTTAGCGAGGTCTGCAGGGGACTCAGAGGGGCCGCTCGAAGAGGCGTTTGGAGGAGGACCGGGGAGTCGGGAAAAAAAGAGACGGGAGAGAGAGAGAAAGAGAGAGAAAGGGCGGGAGGGGACGGAGAGGGATGCGGGAAGGACCGGGGAAACCGGCTCCAATGAAGGGGAAAGCAAGAGGGGTTGCCGGGGGGGGGAGGGAATCGCGGTCGGGAAAAGTGCGGCTGAATGCGGGAGGCGCTTGGGCGGCCGCGCGACTGCTTGGCCAAGCGCCGCGGCGAAGTCCCGGCTGCGGCAGAGCTGCGAAGCGCGCCTCTTCCTCCCTTTTCGCTGCGTTCCGCCTCGCTCGCGCGCTCCGTCTCTCTGTGAGTGAGTGTGTGTGTGTGTGTGTGTGTCTGTCTGTCTGTCTCTCTCTCTGTGTGTGTGTGTGTGTGTGTGTCTCTCTCCCTTCCTCGCACCAGCGCGCCTTCCTTCCACTGCTACGCGTTTGGGCTGCTTTGTGCCCCCCTCCCTCCCCGCCGTCTTTTATTTTCTCCTTTCCTTTAGGAGGTGTCCTAAAGGGCTGGAAGAGCGAGGAGGCAAAGTAGCTTCCTCGAGCGTTTCTTGCCGCTCCTCCGGGCAAGATTTATTGGCTGGAAGCGAGGAGTGAGTTGCTCGCTTTCCTAACGAGGGTCTTGGAGCAACAACACCCCCTCCCCCGCCGCACCCCGCATCCCCACCCCCGCGCTTCCACCCGAGTTTGGAATAAAAAACGAAGGTGCGAGTGTGAACTTGGTGGGGACCCTCCGCTCGCGAGTTTTTGTGTCGCTTTGGGGTAGTGCTCGGTAAAAGGAACTGGGAGGAGGAGAGCTGCTTAGCCAAAAGTCTGCCTGCCCTTCGCTCAGAAACGAGCTTTTGAGTTCTTCTTCCGCAAAAGCGGCAAGTTCTCTGGGGAGGGGTTTAAGGAAAGGAAAAGTAGTCAAAACAATGAGGAGGAGGGAGGAGGAGGACGGGAACTTTAGGCGGCTCCGGAGCTCGAGAATCTGTCTGACCGGAGGAACAGACTGCGTGGGACGAAAGTGCGTCCGTCTGTGTGCGTGGAGGGGGCGGATTGTCGGGGGCGAGTTTCTAAAATGGGCTGACTTCACGTGAGGAAAGGCGAACAACTCTTGACTTCGGCCAGCGCTTCGGAAAGCCGCGGGGGCCGATCGGAGCAAAAAAAAAAAAAAAGAGCCGCCGATTGAAAGGGACCCACTTGGGGAGTCCAGAACGGGTGCGCGGTCGGGCAGAGGCTAGGATTTCTAACTTTGAAGCTGTTTGTGGTTTACAGCATACGGAACCCCTGCCTGCTTAGGCTGACGCGACCACGGCGGTCCGAAAAGAGGCTGTAGCGGTGGGGGGGGGGTCTTCGTGCGGTCCTCCGGCTCTGGCGCTTTTCAAAGCAACTCAAAACTTGGCGCGTCCTCGCCTTCCCTTTCTGCCCCTTCCAAAAAGGTCCCACTCCGGGAGTAGCGAGATACGAGACCCTGCTCTCTGTTTCGGAGCGGGGGAGAGCGAAGGCGGGGGGGGGAGAGTCTTCCTATTCACCCTTCCATTATAAACTTTAAGATCATTATCTTATTTTCCAAACAACCGCTCCCCCCCCCCAACGACCCATTGTCAACAGAGTCCCCGGTCCAAGCCCACATCTGGCAGCCGGAAACCTTTTCGAATCAATTACAGTTTTCGAAGGGAGGACTGAAAAGGGTTGGAAGAGCGCTCCGCTCGTCGCTCTCGGCCCGCGCGCAAACAAAAGGCAGAGCTTAAGAGGAAAAAGCGGCCGCAGACCCAATAGCGGAATAAGGGTAAAACGCCGCCCAGCGTAGATAACAACCTATCAAAATCGGCCCTAATTTCTAAGGTCTGAGTTCGGTTTGATCCTTCAGCCTCCCGCCCCGCCGAGAACCGCTGTCGGCAGTCCGTGCGCTCTCAAGGCAAAGGGATCGGCGCGAGAAAAAGTTGGGAAGCCGCCGGGACCACCAACTCGTCTTCGGAATACAGTTTCGCCAGAGTTGCTGGGGTGTATTTAGCATTAAGAACCAATTTTCTTCCTTCTTTCCTTCCTTCCTCCCGCCCTTCCTTCCTCCCTCTCTTCCTCCCTTCTTTCCTTCCTTTCCTCCCTTCCTTCTTTCCTTCCTCCCTTCCCCCATCCTTTCTTCTTCCCTCCCTTCCTTCCTCCCTTCTTTCCTTCCTTCCTCCTTTCCTCCCTCCCTCCCTTCTTTCCTTCCTTCCTTCCTCCTTTCCTCCTTTCCTCCCTCCCTTCTTTCCTTCCTTCCTCCCTCCCTTGCTTCCTTCCTCCCTTCCTTCCTTCCATCCTCTCTCCCTTCCTTCTTTCCTTCCTTTCTTCCTGACTTTTTGACCCCAAAAAGAGGGTGAGGATGCCTGAAAACCTCTCTTTCATCCCGTTTGTCACCGTGGGTACTTTTCAAGATAAGAGGATAAGCAGGGGTAACAGACCTCCATCCCAGCCACCCTCCCCGTTAATCTCTCTGTTTCGTCTGTCCTCATAAAAAAAAACAAAAATGTGCATTGCAGAGGGACGGAGGGTGGGTTAGCCCCAGGCTAGGCCTCTTCCCCACTGAACCAGTCCAGAAACTCGCTCCCCTTGCTTTAGAGCAAGTCGCCCGTTCCAGTTGCAGCGACTTTGTCCAGAGGAGGCAAGATCTTGCTTTTTTTTTTCCTGTGTTTAAAGACACTAGCCCATTCATCCATGACAATTATAGGACATCCAATAAACACCCCTGCTTTCAGATAGACATGTTTCTTTGCTAGATGATTCTTCGAATCACCTGTAACTCTTAACATCTGTCCATCTTTTTATTTTTCTTATATGTATCCATTTCATGTATTCATAACTATGTTTATACTTATACCTGTTATCTTATAATCACTTGACAAAATAAATAAATGAATGAATCTTTTGGAAGGCACATTGATAAGGGTTTTTTAAGGATCAGAGTCTGGTAGAATTGTCCTGGTAAATTAGGTACAGCCAACTGTAAGTGTACAACAGTGAACATTATTCTTGCACTTTTTTCATCATCACTACTAGGATCCAGTTGTAATTACCTAAACAGTTGACATTTGCCATTTCAAGCCTAAACATTTATTCTTCAGCTGTGAATCCAGTTGACTGATTTAGGATCTGTTGCTAAATGTATTACTTGTTACTGCATTTGGAATAATTGAGTTGTTGATACCTATTTGCTCATTTAGGACACCTCCGCTGAATATTTATAAAATTGCATGCACAATTAATAATTTGCTCGTCAGATTTCTATTTGCTTTCTGTAAAATCTCGTTGAATATAAACTTTCCCTTCTCTGCTGAGTAAAAATAAATGTTTAGATGTTTAAGGAAGCTACTGGCAACTAGTGTAAAGAGATACTTAAAATAGACAGCAGTCATTTCTAATGTGGAAATAATATTTTCCTACCAAATGCCTTCACAGTTTTAGGCTTTTAGTAAAAATGATCCTCATTCTCTGAAAAGAAAAAAGAAACGCCTTGATGAATACTTTGCAGAGGTAACAGCATTTGATCCTATAAAAGGCCACAATTTAGAGCAGGGGTGTCCAACCTTGGCAAACTTTAAGACTTGTGGACTTCAACTCCCAGAATTCCTCAGGCAGCTTTGCTCCCAGGAATTCTGGGAGTTGAAGTCCACAAGTCTTAAAGTTGCCAAGGTTGGACACCCCTGATTTAGAGCATTCAGATTATACTCATTTTTACTCAAGGAACTATAAATCTGAGGCTGAGTTTTCACCTGGAACGAAATTTTACTGCTTCCAATGGAATTGATTTTCATGATAAAATGGTTTAATAGAAGCCACAATATTTATAAAGATAAGTGAAGCTTAGAATTCCATAGATATGATACGATTTGGTTTGGTACTTGTATTTTACCCACAAGAAACGCATACACAACATACCACTCATCATTTGTGTGCCATTTACTAAAACCACACTACCTTTGAGTTCATGCTCATTGTATTAATAGACAGTTATTGATCCAAAACATCTTGAGCATATATTACACATTTTCAATTGATTCAACTGCTACCCAATACAGACATTTAACAACAGTAGTATAAATAGTTAGTTCCTTAGCACTGTCTAAATAGTAAACATTAATTCCAATTTTTAAATTAATTCAATACCCATAAATACATAGGCTGACTCCGTTTTGGGAGAAGTTGGAGGAAACCATCAAATTGTCTTATTTTATTCTTTTCATTAGTGGGACAGACCATTCATTGCCTTACAATTTCCTAGCTAAGGCACAAACTTGTGTTTTCTGACTTTGTCCAAATCCTACCATTTTTCATGTAAAGACAATTATTCAAAATCGCGTGCCTTACACACATTCTGTTTTTTATGAAGATGGTTTGTTATTACTTCAGCTGTGCTGTGCTACCTTCATCTGACACTTGGAATACTAAGTGCAATGAGACCCTGGGATAAGGCTACAAGCACTGCCTATAGCATGATTGAGACTCTCTGATCTTCTCACATGGATGGATCACTTGGGTACAATATATAATTCCTTGACTGCTGTTCTGAAATGTAAGGTTAGTGTATATGGTGTCTCAGTAGAAGTTAAATTAATCAAAAGTTTATCTATGCCATCAAAATAAATGTTAAACTTGCTTTGCTTTGGCTAGACTACAATACATTCACACTTTCTTAGCATAACACAATAAAAGGCTAGTTTTCAAACAGTATTATGAATGTTACATTTCTACTCAAATGTTATAGACAAATGTCCTTTATTGTGGGACATTTAATGATCCATACACATTAAAATATGGAAGGATATAAACATAATTAAATATATAATAGTCAGGAATACAGTATTTGATTATGTGTCAAGATTGCTGCCACAGAAATCTAATCAAATGATTGGATGGAGGCACTGAAGTGGTTGGATTTGAACCAGGAAGCTAACAGCCCAGATAACTATTTAGAATTAAAGCATGTTTTGTAAATGAAGGGCACCTAGTACCACTCAGCCCAATCTATTTAGTGGGGATTGCTGTGGGACCCCACAAAAATAAACTTCCATGTACAACATCCTGAACTCCAGGGAACATCTCTATAGTGGCATCATGCAAGTTGTCTTTTCTCAAAGCCGCAACCTTCAACAATGACCTCCATGTTTTGCTACTGATATCAGGGATAGCCAGTTGCTGCTTACTGGATGGAGTAGGGACAAGAGGGAGGAAAACACTGTACATATTCCAATAGTATCTTCTGTTTCTCATGGCCAAATATTATGGCCTAGCATAGAAGGCAAATTAAGTAAAATGATTAAGTAGGTTTCAGTATAACATATTGTCATTGAATAATCTTTATTATTGTCTGATTTACTGAAAACTACAGGTAGTCCCTGACATGACCAAAATTGAGCCCAAAATTTATGTCAATACGTAAGACATTTGTTAAGTGAGTTTTGCCCTATTTTATAACTTTTCTTGCCACTGTTGTTAAGTGAATCATTGCAGTTGTTAAGTTAGTAACTCGGTTGTTAAGTGAATCTGGCTTCCCCATTGACTTTGCTCATCAGAAGTTCGCAAAAGTTGATTACATGACTCTGAGACACCACAACTGTCATAAATATGAACCAATTGCCAAGCATCTGAATTTTGATCACAGGACCTTGGAGATGCTGCAACTGTCATAAATGTGAAAAACAGTCATCATTCACTTTTTTCAGTGGTGTAACTTTGAACAGTCACTAAATGAATATCTGTAAGTCAAGAACTACTTGTATTAAAATGTTATAATTTTATTCACCTGCCATTAAAGAACTTATGAAATAATGTGTTTCAGTGTGTTTCAGAATGTTACTTAATTAGATATGTACTATCTAAGACTTATTTTCAAAAGGGTTTCGTGTGTTTTCAAGTACACAGTTCCAAAGACAAATACTTTCTTCTGAAATGTAAAAAAATAGATTTTTAGATCTAAACTGAATGACTGATTTCAAATAAATTGGGAGCATAATGTAAGAGGTTTTAAAGTGTATTTTCTTTCCACAAATAATGTTTTCCATTTTACTATGAGCTAAACCTTTTTAGACAATGTTCCTGCTGGAGGAAGTAAGAGAGATTATTTTCATCAATTCTTTCCTTTCCTTGATTGACTGATTCATATCATTCAGTCAATGCTGATGCCTAGTAAATCCCATAGTTAGATTGTCTCCAGGATGATCTGTTCTTCACCTGGCCATACACTGGTATATCCATCATTGCTATAACTGAGTTCATCTCCCTTGTTGCTGAATATCGTTTTCTTCACTTTCATTCCTTGCCTAGTACTATGGAATTTTCAAGGAAACTGGGTCTTTGTATTATCTATCCAAAATACAACAATATGAGCCTAGTCATTTGTGACCATATTCTTCCATGATTCCTTTGTTTGTTTTCTTGACTATTGATGATATTCTCAAAAATCTTCTCCAAATCAGTGGTGGTATCCAGCCAGTTTGTACTGGTTCAACTGAACCGGAAGCAAGGATATGGTGTGGGTTGCCGAACTGGTAGTAACTTCTGGCTGGCCACATCCCTGACCTGGTCCTCGGTTGCTCGCTTGCCCCGCCTGCTCGATGCTCGCTCAACCTGCCTGCCTGATGCTAGCCTGCCCAGTCATTCCTTAAGGTATTTCTTTTTCTCCTCTCCTGACAATCAGCTGTTCCTATGATCAGCTGTGCCAGGACGCCCCTCACTTACTTATTCCTTTGCCCAGGATGCTTCCCTGGGCCCCAGGGAGGCCCCAAAATGAAGCATGGGGGGTGCTACCTTCCTGAGTTTTCTACCTTCCTGAGCCCTAGGGAAAAGCCTTCTGGGAGCAAAAACACCCCCCCCCAGGCAGCTTTCCTGAGGCCCAGAAGGCCCCAAAATTGGGGGGAATGCTACAAAAAGCAAAAAAAAGGTACACCCACCTAGTCATGTGGCCATGCCCCCTAGCCATGCCCACAGAACCGGTAGTAAATTTTTTTGAATCCCACCACTGCTCCAAATGTCTCGCTGAGAAATGGCTTTCTGGAGTTAGTGGAGTCCTTGAAACAATGTGGGAGTTCATCTAGAAGTTTAAAGCAGAACTGACAAATACGCTCTCTCCCACCTTTCTTCAATGAGATCCTCCTCTGTGTATGTCTTGAGGCAGAAATTCAATCTCTGAATTTTGTGTATAAATATGCATGCTTAAGTCTGCCAACTTCATTCAGACTAAGTTTTCACAATGGGATCAAAGTATAAGTTGTCTCTTTTTTCTTCCTCAGATTAATTGTAGAAGAGTTAAAAGGTGAATGTTATTGAAAAAGGATTATACTACTGTAATGCTTGGGGATTATTCATGATGTGTACAAAATTGGCAAAAGACAAGCCTTACAAATCTTCCTTATAGTTTACTTCATATAGGAAAGAAATCTTAACTACTGCTTTACAGGAGGTGTTGATTTTTCTGGACCAACAATATGTTACAGAATGAGTGTTAAGTGAGGAGATGTTGAAGAATGACTTTATAGAACAAGTTACACAAGTATTCCTGCATCTGCCTAAGTTCCCCTTTGTCTTCTGGGCACCATTTACAGTGCTGGGAGTTGGCATAATTGCTATATCTAATATCTCGTTAGAATTCTAAAAACAGTTGAAAATATCCTTTATAACAAGGGTGGGCAACTTATTATCAATCATAGCATACCAATAACAACACATAAGACTGGTATGAAAGATTCATTTCAGATATTAGGACAAATGGCTTTTCAAGACAGAAAAAATCTATTTGCTCTAATATCGAGAGTGCTGACATGGGAGATCCCAGTTCCAGCCCACTTTCAAGCATGGAAATTCACTAAGTGAATTTGGTAGTAGTTTAATTCTGGGAGAAATTTGAAGAAAAGAGGTTTATCTGTATTGCCTTGAGCTCATGGAGAAAAAATGGGATATAAATCAAACAAATATCATTGAACATATAAATTCTGGTGACAGGCATTTTGCTGAAAAGTTACCAGTAAAAAACAAAAAAAGGAGAATTCTGGAACCAGATAGAACAATCCTGATCTCTACTATTCCATCCAAGATTAACAGCAGAAGATATTAGGATTTATGATTCCACTCCCCCCACCCCGCATGCTGTACTTTCTTAAATGAGGGAGACAACTGAGAGGTAGCAGGAGGTATTGGCAAAGGTGAGACTATGGCCTTTAAACATCAAATGTTTCTTCCCAGATACATCAATGCATTTATCAAAGGGATTCCAGACATTTCACTGCAACCATTTCTACTGCTTCTCAAATATTGAAAGCTAATTGATGGCAGGATGGACTTCCCTTTTTTTGTTCATTCCTTAATTTGTTAATGAAGATTGGAAAACCAAGATTTGGAAGATACAGTAGAACCTCTGGTCACAATCGTAATTTGTTCCATAATTTTGGTTAACCCGAACCAAATTTTGGAAATTTGGCGCTTGCCAAAAAAAAGTTGGCATGGAAGGGAAAATCAGCCATGAAAAAAAAAAAAATCTTGTATGAATTTTTTGGTCAGAACCCGATTTGGTCATGGTCAGAATGTTTGTGACCAGAGGTTCTGCTGTACATGGAACTATGCAAAAGAGATGGGAAGGACAGCAAAGAGAAATCCTAATTGTTCAAGCAGACATCTGCTTGGGTGACATTGAGTAGCTTATGGTGTCTTATTCCTTGCAATATCACATTTTGGCTTCTTGGGACTAAATGAGACAGAGGAGCATTTCCCAATTATCTCAATAAGAGCTTGCCTCCAAAAGAAGACATGGAGGTGAGGGATCAGGAGAGGAGGAGGGAACTTGTAGGAAAAAAGATAAGAGTCTAATACATTCTTATCCTGCATCATTCCTATTCTTCTGCTGTTGATCCTTTATGTTTCTGCTGGTTCCTCACTGGGAAGCTTCCAAGAGGTTTATCTTGCATTCCACTGTATTTCAGAATATGTTGTACTTCTTACTCTGCTTACTCTTTCAATCCCAGGACATAGCTCCACTGAAGTCTTAACAATTGGTCTCTCATTTTTATCTCATCCAGGTGAGGTAGTGGAAATGCTTAACCAAAGTCTGGTTGCTGTAATCGTCTGGAGGAGGGTCAGTAATCTGCAGTTCAAACCATGCAAGACAGAAGTGCTCCCTGGTGAGTCATCTGCCTGCATGAAGAGTTTAGCATATTCTGGAAGGGTTCTACTCCTCCTAAAGGACCACATTCATAACTTGGTATTGTTGATACATACTTTATTGTCCCTAGAGTCACACCAGCATCCTTTGCCAAAGAGTTGCCTTTTACCAGCTTGGATGGTACATCAAGTAAAGAAAGCCTATCTTTATTGATCTACATCTTAGTAATCCCCTGTTAGAATTATTAAAATTCATTTTTCAAGGACTGACTTTGAGAATGATTTTGTATGAAAGTTCAGTTCATACAAAAAATAGTGACCAGAATTGAATATTAGAATATGATGATATAACATCAGATTTATAATTTCTCAGTTGATTTTCAAGATGAATTCAGCCTGTTGGCATTGACTATACTGTATAACTTTCTTTAGATCTTGGGAATGTGAAGGCCAGCTACTTCCTATGTTGTATACTGTCTGAAATTGGGAAGATCAAGAAAGACCTGTTCCAAGCACTCACACAGGCAATGTGAGATTAGGCAAAAACTTGTTGAATGTTTTAAGTAATTACCTCTTTTTTAGCTTTTTTTAAAAAAATTCCTGAATCTTTTCAATTTTTTTTTTTTTGCATTTCCACTGCTATGTAGGTTTTAATAATTGCTTTAATTCATTATTATTTTATTGTCACTTTTATTATACATGCCTCCAAGGACTTTTGCTGTAGGATAATGTATTGATGACTTTATTACATGATTATCATGATTACATGATTACCAGATGGTTTATATCCCAAGGTACCGAAGGAGCTGGCAGATGAGTTGTTTTTTTTTTTAAATTCAGAACTACTGAATAAAATCTGTCAGAGCTCCTGGAGCATGAGGAAACTGCCAGAGGCCTAGAAAAGAGCTGATATGGTTCTAATCTTCAAAAAGGAGAGAAATTGGACTCAGGAAACTACAGAACAATGAGCTTGACATCAATACCTGGGAAAATCCTGGAAAAGAAAACCAAGCAGCAGATTTGTGAGCATCTGGAAATGAACAAGGTGATTACTAGAAGCCAATATGAGTTTGTTAAAAGCAAATCATGCCAAACAAGCCTTATTGCCTTTTGGATCAAGGAAATGCTATGGATAGAATATTATTAGACATTTGATAAACGAGATCACGACCTACTCCTTGATAAGATAGAACAATGTGGGGATAGACAATACTTCTGTTGGATGGATTTATGGTTGGCTAACCAACCATACTCTGTGTGTGATCCTCAATGGAATTCAGGGGTGGAATTCAAAACTCCCAGGAATCGGTTCGCTCCCCAGTTGCTAGGTAGGCATGGCCATGGTTGGGGTGGCCTACTGGAACTTCTGGGAGTGCTATTTTTCATCTTCCCAAGGATCCAGAGGCTTCCCTCAGGCCTCTGGGAGGGTGAAAACAGCCTCCCCTCGGCTCTGGAGGTCCTCTGGAAGCTGGAAACAGGCCCATTTCCAGACTTCCAAAAGGCCAATTTTTCCTCTTCTCAGAGCCTCTGTGCAGATCCTGCACTTACCTGCATCGAAAATGGGCCACGTGGAGACTTCTAGGAGGGGCAGGGTGGGGTAGGCGGGGCCAGCCGGTCAGTTTAAATACTGGTTCGGTGAACCAGATGTAAATTTAATATCTGGTTTGCCTGAACCGGTATGAACTGGTAGAATCCCACTCCTGATGGAATTACATTGGAGGGAAGCATGCAGTGGGGTACCTGAAAGTTTTGTATCGGAGCCAATATTCTTCAAAATCTTCGTACATGATGAGGGGATAGAAGAGGAGCTCATCAAATTTGCAATGTCACCAAGCTCAGGGGAAATACTAACACTTTGGAAGATAGATGTAGGATTCAGAAGGATCTTGACACTTGAGCATTGGACAACAAGATGCAGTTCAATGAAAAGAAAAGTAAGCCCTGCATTTAGGCAGGAAAAATCAAGTGCACATGTACAGAATAAGTAGTACATGGCTTAACAATAATGCCTGCAAAAGGGATCGAAGTCTCCTGGTCCTAGGCTGAATTAACAGGGATAGCATTAAGATCATGAGAAGTAATATTACTGTCCTATACTGCATTAATATTGGACACACATGGCATATTGTATCCAATTCCAGTCCCAATGATACATAAAGAAATCTGAGTCTGGGTCAGACTCATTGGAGGGGATAAACAAGTTTTTTAGGGACATAAGATGCAGAGGACTCATTGGAGAAGAGCCTAATGCTGGGAAAGATTAAGGGGAATAGAAGAAGGGGATGACAGAGAATGATGTGGCTGGATGGAGTCACTGAAGCAGTTGGCGTGAGCTTAAATGGACTCCAGAAGATGGAGTAAGGCCTGCAGGAACATTGCCCATGGGGTCACGATGGGTTGGACACGATTTTGCAACAAACAACAACAACAAAGATGCAGAGACCAGCACTCCACCAAATCAATAAGGTTGCAATGGACTAGACACGCTAAGGAGAATAGGGCAAAATAAATTGTATTACAATAGCTAAGGAATTAGTTAAATGGGTCTATTTGGCCAAAGCATTATAGTTGTCATTGGACTATAACACTGGCATAGAGTACTGGAGAGATCATACATTGACTTTCTGTAAATAGGTTGTTTCCCTAATTGCTTTTTTTCCCCTCCTCAGGCAAACCATCTATCTTCCTGAAGCAGGCATTGTTTTTGCAGTGATACTGGATCCTCAACCCTTATCATAGCATTCTGCACAAGATGTCATATTTGTCTTTCCTTTATAATGCTTCCACTGAAACAATGTTAGCAATTTGTGTTTTAAAAGGATTCATATGGAGAATTTTGCAGTGGGTCAGTTGTGAGACTTACAGGTGATAGCACTTCAGAGATCTCTTTATTTCTATATTCTTTTCTGTGTAAAGAATCTGATGATCCATGGAAACATCCTACTTACTGTCATGTTCACCTAATGTGTGAATGCTACTAATAAAAATGATACTAAATACTTTTTTTTTTTAAAAAAAATGTTGAAGTCCATTTCTTTGAATACTTATTATGGTGTATCAGTTTAACAAATGGGCAAATGATACAGCGTAATAAGTATTGTCCTATATATGGACAAAATTCAACAGCATGCCCGAAAACATGGTTGAGTTTATTCCAAATTGGAAAAGATGCATAGGCCTGAAATTACCTTTTTGTTACAAATACACATCCCAAATGTAAGGTCTTTTGTACAAAAATGTACCTAGTTACTCTCCCCCCCCCCCAGTCCTTTATCATTCAGCTATTGGATCATTGGGAAACTACAAAATGACTTTCTGATCTGCTGTTAATCTTAACCAAGAGGGAGAGAAAGAGACAAAGGGAAAGGAAGAAAATTCAAGGCCCAGTACGCAAATGTAACAAAATAATAATCTTTTCTTGAGATTTCATCTAAGAGATTACCATCTGCCCTGAAACAAGAACTTCGTTTTACAATTCTGTTAGTATGTATAATTTCTCTTATAAGATAAAATTAGCACAGCATATCCCATGTTCTTTATATTTTGATAAAATGCTTTTGATAAAAAAAGAAACATACAGTTGTCCTCAACTTAGAACAGTTCATTTAGTGACTGAAGTTATGACGACACTGAAAAAAGTGACTTTTTCACATTTACAACTGTTGCAACATCCTTATGGGTATGTGATCAAAATTCAGATGCTTGGCAACTGACTCATATTTATGACAGTTGCGGTGTCCTGGGATCATTTTGCGACCTTACAAGCGGTTACGGGAACTGGGCTTGGCTAGTCTAGTCTCTCTCCATAGTCAACTGGTTACAGGTAGTCTTCAGTTGAAGTAGTCTTCAATTGAGCCCAAAATTTCCATTGTTAAGTGAGACATTTCTTAAGCGAGATTTGCTCCACTTTATTATCTTTCTTGTCACAGTTGTTCAGTGAATCATTGCAGTTGATGAGTTTGTAACCTGGTTTTTAAGTGAATCTTAGCTTCCCTGTTGATTTTGTCTGTCAGAAGGTCACAAAAGGTGATCATATGACTTTGGGGCACAGCAGTGATCATAAGTATGAACCAGTTAAAAAAAATCTGAATTTTGATCACATGATCATGGTGATGCTACAAAAGTTGTAAGTGTAAAAAAATGGTTTTAAGTCACTTTTCTTTTCAGTGCCATTGTAACTTTAAACAATCACTAAATGATCTGTTGTTATTCAAGGACTACCTGTAAATAAATTCACATCTCACTGAATTCAACATTATCGATATCCCCTGGGAAAAGTCAAAGGGAAGCACGAAAAACCATTCCGGTGCCAAGAATCAGCCAAATCATATACAGAATCCAAAAATTCAATCACTAGTGCAACCAAACTGTTATGCACACAATATACACTTTGAAACAACTGAGTAGGAAAGAATAAGGGAACACAGATCCAAAGTTGTGATTTAAATTTCATTTTCCAGCCACAGAAAAATGTCAATAAGACAGTGCTTAAAAAGCTTACAGCAATGTGTATGGTACTAATGGGAAAACAAGTTGCAACAAGAGTGAATCATGCATCTCACCTGCAAAACTAACTTTATAAACAATGAATCAATAGTTCATATCTATCACGGTCTATCTTGAAGTCTCCAATTACCATGGAGCTTTAACTAAATAAAATATATTTGTCAAAATTTTAAAACCACTTATCCCCTTCGCAGGAGTTGCGGTAGCTCTTCATTTTTTTGTTTTAGAAAGACCTGCTTAAAATTTCTTTAATTACCACTAGTGTGAATACTATAGATGCCCCCCCCCCAAAAAAAAAACTGAATTGAGGAAATAACTGTTTGATCTTTCACAAGCCTGTGTGTGCACACACAAACATATGCACACATGCACACACCATAAAAATGTCTCTCCAGCAAAGAATGGATTGTTCATATAGACTGGTATAAAATTTTGTATTTGATTCCAAAAGGATGCTTTGCCATTCTTAGGGGCGCAAATGCAGCAGCTGTCTGCAATTCTGTAGAGCAGCTGCATGTTTTCCTGGGATCACCAAGTCTTGCACACTGAAAAATGATGAGGCTAAAGCAGTTTAAATCCACATATTTTAATTTCCTTGGTTTGTATATGAACAGAGCATGACTTCCTCTTCTGACTCCAAAGAAATAGATTCAGTTCAAAAGAATGGCACTTGCCTTTAAATGATGTGGACAGTATGGAACATAAGTCACAAATGATAAAAATAAAATTTGACAACTTTTGCTGAACCTATGAACAAAGTTGTCAAATACAATTAGCATCTGAATTCATATCCACATTGAGTGGATTTATGAAGTTTGATGTTGCTCACAGATACTCATTTCTTCTCTAACCATGATGTTGGCAGAGGTAAAGTTCAAAAACTGTACCTTGGATAGAATATGGCATGCTGCTTCAGAATCCAATATGATGCTGCATTATAGAAGGGTGTTACTTCAGGTTCTAATGGAAGAAATACTATCTATATAATCGTAACCAAAAGGCTAATTTGTGGACTTGCCAGATAATTGGACATGCCAGATATTACAACAACAAATGTTTCCCACATCAAAGCTGGCCATGACAAAACTGAGGTTTTCATAATCTCTGTTACATAAACCTAATGAGTCTTTATTGAGCATTATTAATTAAGAATCATTGGTGTATGCTAGTGACTCCTAAATTCTTTAATTATGTATATCAGCAAACAATGTGGACAAACAACTTGGACTGTCCAGGTCAGAGTGATATAAAGCCTTCTAGAAATATTGCAGATAGGTTGGAGTAGGTAGAAGAAAGATTATTTATGGGAAGGATACCTGGAATTCAAACATTGTAAAAAAAGTCTTTTTAAAAAATAGATCATTTGGGAAGCTGAAGTGTTCAGTATTACAATATTCATTATTAAATACTTTATACATTAACCTTAAAGAAAATACTTTTAATTCAAAATTCCTTAGTTGGTCAGTTTAATTGTTCTGGCAAAAAAAAGTACAATGAAAACTGACAGAAAAAGGTATTTTAAAGAACTCTTATACACTTCCCAGCTTTTCTGTTTAAAAAAAAAACCTATTTTCGAGCCTGAGATTAAAGGGAGACTCCCTTTATCAAATAATGACATAGAAGGGGAAAATTTTTATAGGTGCAGAACACCATGCAAATGTCAAAACAAAATAAAATGTTATTGCATCTCAAAGCATTTATTGCATGTATAAATAAATATGTGGATTCATTATAGTTATTTATTTTTGTACTTTGCTTAAGAGATAGAAACTCTGTGCACTTTGATATCAGTGATATTTTTTTCTTTACCCTTGTCAGGCTTCTCCTTCTGTTCTACCATCAGTTTTGCTCTAATATCTATAACTGTGTTCTGCTGACAACATGGACATGTTATATATGTAATACTACTAATGCTTGTATTCTCAGCATTGACATTTTCAGCCTTAGTAACTTGTATTGGTCTTGAATAAAGAAGAATAGCAGTACTGCTTCGGATTGCATAATAATAAACAATTTTGTTCAGCCTACCATCTCTGTCCAATTATGTTAAAGGTCATTTGTTCTGTCTGCATCTGTTTTATTCCAATAAACTCCTAATATATTATGTACCTTGTGAAAGTGATGTATTTTTATATATTCCCTAAAGAAGAAATGCACATTTGCAGTGATTTTCTATTCTGTATTGCTTTTCAAGGCATAGTTATGGGAAACTAAGGTACATACACAGAATTTCCACTGGGCTGAAGAAGTAAACTGTTTTTTTTTACTCTTAAAAGTTTCCCCAAGAGAAGGAGAAGAAGAAGAAAAAAAAACCTATTTATATACTCTTATTATTTCACTCTATCCATTCATCTGAAATTTGTTTCTCAGTCATGCTGAAGCCAAACATTCTCAAATATAATGAAAAAAACCGCTGACTCTCTTTGAAGTCAAAACCAAGATTCTGAAGGAAAGTCTAATAGCTGGCCGGTTAGATTTAACATCTAACATTTATCTGGTTATGGGAAAGAATCTGCCTGCAGAATTGATTCTTCCTTTCCCATATATCCCTCAAATCTTTGCTGGAGTCTCAGGAATTAAGTTTGCTAATTGTAACACTGACTACAATATATAAATATTACACATTAGAGCTAAAATGCATTCAAGTCCTAAAACCACGCCAGATGCAGAGGTAGCCTGCACATATTGTAACAACTGGTGTTATGTCCTGAGCATGGGCGCAAGGAATGGAGACGAGACATCGAATGGTGACTTCAACTCTTCATTGTGAAATAAGAACAGAGCAAATACTTGGGCAGCAGCAGCTCTTTTATAGAGCTGGCTGCTGTCAAAACAACCAATGGTTTGAGTTTACCGCTCTAACAAGCGTCCAATCAGAGAGATCCGTTAACAGCCAATCGGACTGGCCAGAAACGACCAATCATGACTCGCTATTTGCACGCCAATGAGAAGTGCAGGATTATGAGCCTGCTGCAAAGTAAAGCTATTTAAGGTTGTTACTGATGCATTGGCTTAGTCCATAACACCCCTCCCCCCTAGGTTCCGTCTGAGGGGTGGGGTGACGTATTCTCGTAAATAGGCAGGTCGCTTCACCTGTCTGCTTGATCTGCACTGTTCTACCAGTTTCTGTCCTGGCTCTGGTTCCGGTGGGCTGCTAGCTGAGCTGGATGGCGAAAACGGTCCCACTGTTCCATCGAATGGCTCTGGGCTGTTCTCTCTGCTTTCACCAGTGCTGTCTTCCGGGTTCCCTGGATCTGTTTCCATCGCAGAGCTGTCACGTGGTGAGGCCACTCCCTGGCTCAGTTCTCCTTCTGGTGGTGAGTATCCCCTGGTTGGTTGTGTAGACTGCTGGATTTCAATTGTTAAGTCATCTGTTATTTCTTTTTCGGCCTCCTCAATGTTCCTCCCGCCCCCCCCAGTTAGAGGTTCAGGGGCTGAGATGGGAATAGGTGCTAGTCTGGAACAGAGTTGGTCTATGTGGCGCTTCCACATTTTACCATCTGCAGTTTGTAGACGATAGGATAGTTGCGTTATGGTAGCAGGGACCCACAATGGGTCGCCCAAGAAGTTTTTCGCAAACACTGGGTCACCTTCCTGGAATGATCGACACTTGCTGCTGGATCCTGGGGGTTGTTCAGGTGTGTAATTAGGGTGGAGGTGATCGAGATGCGAGCGAAGTTTCCGGCCCATCAGGAGTTCAGCTGGGGTTCTGTTTGTGGTGATGCTTGGGGTTATGTATCGGAGAAGAAGCATCCGGGTTATTTTGTCGTCAATGTCGCCGTGGTCCATTTTGTGTAAAGTCTTTTTTACAAATTGAACCATTTGCTCAGCCCTACCATTGGCCGCAGGATGAGCTGGCGATGTTAAGGCATGGCGGATGCCCTGGTCTGCTAGGTACTGTTCGAATGCCAGGGCAGTGAAGTGGGGGCCATTATCAGAGACCAGGACATCCGGCAATCCGTGCGTAGCGAATAGTTTATTCAGTTTTTTAGTGACTGCCTCCATGGTGGTGCTTTTCATCTTGTGGACCTCGAGCCAGTTAGAATAGGCATCCACTATTAGGAGAAAAGTGTGTCCTCTTGTGGGTCCCGCAAAATCAATGTGGATACGGGACCAAGGACCTCGAGGCGTTTTCCACTGAGTTGGGGGAGTTTTTGGAGGAGTAGAGAAAGTCTCCTGGCATTTGCTGCACTTTGCTACCCAGGTCTCTATCTGTTTGTCTAACACAGGCCACCATGCGTAACTCCTGGCCAATGCCTTCATCCGCACGATGCCTGGATGTCCATCGTGCAACATTTTTAATACCCTTTGTTGCAATTTCTCCAGGATTACAACTCTGTCTCCCCACAAGATGCAGCCCTTTTGGGAGAATAGTTCTGTCTGTCGATTTCTGAATGGCTTGAAAGTGTTGTTGGGGTGCGCTGTCTGGCCAACCCTGTTCCACCCAGCTGAGGACTCGTGCCAAAAAAGGCGATGTCTCGAGCGGTCAGCGGCGGCAATTTAAGGGTTTCGATTTGCAATACGTCTAAGGTTGGAGCTGGGTCCTCTATGACGTCTGGTAATGGAGAGCGGCTCAAAGCATCAGCGTGGGGAATGGCTTTCCCCGGGCGGTGTTGCAATCGGTAATCATAGGCGGCTAAAAATTCCGACCAACGTGTCATTCTTGGTGATAAGATGTGGGGAGTTGGTTTGTTTCCCGCCAAAATACCAAGTAGCGGCTTGTGGTCTGTAATTATGGCAAAGGGTCTCCCATACACATATTCATGGAAACGTTTAATTGCGGATACAATAGCAAGAGCCTCTTTATCAAGTTGGCTATAGTTCCTTTCAGTTTTAGACAAAGTTCTCGAAAAGAACGCAATAGGTGCCTCATTCCCATTTGGCAGGACGTGGCTTAAAATGGATCCCACTCCGAATGGTGAGGCATCACAGGTAACTGTTAAGGGTCGAGTCTCATTGTATTGTATCAATACAGCATCGGAAGTTAAGAGGTTTTTCACTTGTTGGAATGCCCGTTCTTCACGCCGTCCCCAGTCCCAGGAAGCCTTTTAGTCGAGAAGTCTATGTAGGGGCTCGGCTACGGTCGCCTTCTGGGGCAAGAAGATGTTATAAAAGTTAATGAGTCCCAGGAAGGCTTGGAGGTCTGTCTTATTCCTAGGTCTCGGGGCGTTTTTGATTGCGGTTAGTTTTTTTTCGGTGGGGTGGATTCCCTGTCTGTCGAGAAGGTATCCCAGGAACTCCACTCTCTCCGTACAAAGTTGACATTTGTCCCTTTTTACTTTCAGGCCAGCGTCTTTAAATTTCTGAAGAACCTTTCTGAGTCGTTGTACTAATAACTCTTTAGTAGGGGCAGCTATTAAGACGTCGTCAAAATAAGGCACGACGCCTTTTATTCCTTGTAATAGTCTCTCCATCAAACTTTGGAAAATGCCAGGCGCCACGCTTACTCCGAATTGAAGTCTATTGCACTTGAAGGCGCCTCTATGTGTAACTATTGTCTGGGCTTCTGCAGTCATCGCGTCTACTGATAGTTGTTGGTATGCCTGAGCTAAGTCCAATTTCGCAAATATTTTTCCACCATCCAGGGAGTGAAGAAGGTGTTGGAGCACCGGTACTGCATAAGCGCACTGTTGAAGAGCATGATTTAGGGTGGCCCGGTAATCCCCACAAATTCTTAACGAGCCACCTGGCTTCATGGGCGTTACTATTGGAGTTTCCCAACAGGCATGGTCAATCGGTTCCAACACGCCCTGGGCTATTAGTTTATCTAGCTGCTCATCGATCTTCGGCTTGAGGGCAAAAGGCACCTGAAGAGACTTAAGATGAATGGGAGCTACATTGGGGCTGAGATTAAACGATATAGGGGTCCCCTTGTACTTGCCTAATGTTCCTGTGAACACGTCCTGGAATTCCTGGATGAGGGCCTCTTCCCAGTCATTGCTTCTGGTTTGGTGTATGCCGGCTAGTTCAATCTCGAGTGGAGCGAACCACTGTAACCCTAACAAACTGGGCCGGTCACAACTGATGACAGTCAGGGGAAGCATTGCGGTGCGGTCCTTAAAGGATACTTGGACGTGGCTGGAACAGACAACTGGAATCCTGTTTCTCTGGTAGTCTTTCAGGATGATTTGTTGTGTGCTGAGGTCCTGGCGGCAGATGGCAGGGATCAGCTGTTTGAGGGTTTTCCAGGATACCATCGATAGGGATGACCCCAAATCGACTTCCATCATGCGTGGTCGATTCTCAATAGTAACCCTTACACGGATCTTTCTTGCATCTAGTGATGAAGCGTGGCCGATAATAATGGTTTGGTGCGCCTCTTCTCATCCTGTTGAAGAGGCAGGTGCTCGATTTCTGTAGTAGTATTGGCTGTTACATTGGTGGTTCAGGCGGTCCCGATTCCCAGGTGGTTTGCCTGTCTCCCGACGGAGGTTGTTCTCCCTTCGGCTTGGACTGGACTCTTGCTTGCTTCTGCAGACCTTCGCGATGTGGCCTCTTTTCCCACAGGAACAGCAGAGTGCATCGAGGAATTTGCAGTCTGATCGCGGGTGGTTTGCCCCGCAACCAGCACATTGGCGCGGAAGTCTCTGTTTCCTTTGCGCTTGTTCCGAGAGGAGCCGGTTGACCTCCTCTTCCTCACTGCCTGAGGATGACTCGAGGTCTTCATGGTGGGCAGTAATAGCGTGCTTCTCAGTGGAGAGCGGGCTATCATTAGCGAATTGGTGATGCGGTGCGTTCGCTCGGCACATTCAGCGGCTGACTTCCTGGTTGCTTCTGCGGCAGTAGCGTCAGCGATGACATCTGCAAGGCTGGTGTCTCCTTTCACCATGAGTTTACTCTGCACAGTGTGGTCATCTAAACCCAGAACTATGCAGTCTCTCAGGGCTTCCTCAAGGTTTGCAAAACCACAGAGGCCTCCTAGGTTCCGGAGGTTGGCTACGAAGTCCCCAACGCTCTTGTTCTTTCATTGGTCCCTCTGGTAAAACTCGTGTCTTTGTATCAGTGTAGGTAGTGCAGGTGCGTAATGGGCCCAGAGGATCGGCGCGAGGTTATCCCAATCCATGGTCTTCACTTCCGCCGTTTTGGCAAGTGCTTTAGCCATTTTGAAAACAGCGGGGCTGCAGTGAGTCAGGAACACCGCTCGTTTCTTGCCAGGCATCTTTTAACTTGTTGGTCTCTGGGAACATCTGAAAACGATCTATATACGAGTCCCAGTCTTCGTTTGCTGGATCAAATGGAGCGGGTGGTATGGCGCCGCTGGTCATTTTGCCATTCGTTGCGTGCGCTCTTCAGCCACGTGCTCTGTCTTGTTCGATGAGTCTTGTTCATCAGCTCTATCGTCTCCGTATCCCATCCTCGTTGCCAGTGTTATGTCCTGAGCATGGGCGCAAGGAACGGAGATGAGACATCGAATGGTGACTTCAACTCTTTATTGTGAAATAAGAACAAAGCAAATACTTGGGCAGCAGCAGCTCTTTTATAGAGCTGGCTGCTGTCAAAACAACCAATGGTTTGAGTTTACCGCTCTAACAAGCGTCCAATCAGAGAGGTCCATTAACAGCCAATCGGACTGGCCAGAAACAACCAATCACGACTCGCTATTCGCGGGCCAATGAGAAGTGCAGGATTACGAGCCTGCTGCAAAGTAAAGCTATTTAGGGTTGTTACTGATGCGAAGGCTTAGTCCAGAACAACTGGTTTGCCCAGTGCAAAATCAAAAATGTGAGTTTATGCGCAGCTGCAAAAACACAGGGATTTAGGCGAGGCGTGAAAAGTAGCTGGACTGCATGGGCGGGGCAAGTGAGCCAGATATATAGGACGGGATAGCACCAGGGCAGGTAGGCAGGCCCAGCCAGTGGTCAGAACTACCAGGGTGGGAAAACCGGTCTGAGCCAGCAGCAGCCCACCACTGGCCAGATGTGATGCTAAAGGTAGTCCTAGAAATGAGATCCTGCAGATATGATATTGCAGTGTACAGAGAAGAGAGGTGTATCTTTTCCCTTCTGGTCATGCAATTAATCTTATGGCACAAACCAACTTGCCAAAAAACCAGCACTAAAACCCCATTCATAGAATGAGAGTGTCTTAAACACTTACTGTTAACATGGAGAATGAATTAACAGGCCTGTGATCAGTAAAGGAAGGGCAAAACATTACATTGCATAATTCAAATGGTCATCTACTACAAGTTTTTAAAAAGAGACCTACTGGATTTAATAATGGTGACTGATATCACATGCATTTTCCTTAGACTGGAAAGATGCAAAAGTGGATGGGCTTTTATCAAGATGTCAAGAGATAATTTTGGCTGACTTATATCTTAAATCTTTATTTTGTTGGCCCTTTGAGACCTAAAAGGCGTCTTTGCTTTGTTTTCTGTCTGGTTGAAATATAGCCTTTGTGCTGCCTGTTGCAGAAATAGGTTCAACACAAACCTAAATTAGGAATTGAACAACTACTATGGATGGATGAATTCATAACATTGCAGATTTCCTATACTGCACACATTAAGAGGACTGCCTAAGATGCAAAACTGTTGTTATATCTCTGTAGAAGAGGAAATCTATATTACCAGATAAAACCAAACATTTGCAAAATACATATTTCATAAAGGAGTATGTCCATGTGCAATTATAATATACTTTGCCAAAACCATCAATAATAAAGGTATTCAGGAAAACTAATTCCTATAGTCCATGCAAATTATCTTTATGATGAGGACAGTATAGGTAACAGCAGTGTTAGCTACCAAACAGAATAAATGTATTAGGTATTGAAGAGAAATTCTCATACAAAATGTTAGTAAAGTGGTTGTTGAAGCATCATCATAGAGGAATTTGCAGCAGCCATAATTGCATAAATAGTAATAGTATAGCAATCTTTACTTTGGCTGGAAACCAGCATAAGATAACATAAGGCTAATATTGTACAATCCATAAAATGTAACGAAAATTATAATGGATAAACCATATGCCTATCATTATTCAGAAATTCAATATTAATTTAGTTTTAATTTATAAACTATATGACTGTACGGCATTTATCATTTTTTATTCTTAAATAGTTCTTGGCAAGTTTTAAAAGCTGCAGCATGAAATGAGCATTTGCAAATATGTCGGATGAGCATATCTGGCAGTCTTGATAATATCAGGATATAAAAATATGATGCTTGTTTCTGTACAGCACAGATTGAAGATTGATATGCTCAGCAAACTCCACTTCCCCGTTATTATGCAGGCATAGACATTTCATGCATGAAATCTTCTTGAAACTACCCTCTGCAACTTTGGAGGGAGCAGCACCCATGCCAAAGTCTTTCTGTAATTTGCCATTTCTAATTGCCAGCCATATTGACTCCACTCTATAATTGAGCTGGAGGACAGTAAAACGAATGTGTGTATTCAGGAATTATAAACTGGGCAGGAAAACAAATGGTCTCTGCAAGAAGATTGATTGGGACTGATATTAGTTAAAGAGTTTGGTGAGTGGAGCAGCCCAACTTTTGGGGTGAAAGGGAGATAGAATTTGTGTAGTTAGGTGCTGAGCAGTCCAATGAAAGGCTGACTGAGTAGCTAGTGGTGTTGGATTATAATTGAAAGGCTGAGTAAGTTTTCCGACTGCTCATAAGTGTTGAACACTAGGCAGAAGCACTTTGGGTAGCAAAAATCCCTCAGGAATTCTCTGTGTGTGAGTTGGGAGCCAAGGGTTGGCACATGTATTGCTATGAACTAAGAGCTCTGAGGAGAGCTCTGAAGGGATGGGAGTAGGCTATAAGATTCCAATAGTGATGGGCAAAATAATGGTGAGAGTTGAGAAACAGACTCCTCAAGGGGATCGAGCTGCAAGTATCTTGTGCCTATGGCACATTCCAGTTTCTCAGATTCAAACTTAGACCCTGGATGGCAGGCTTTCAAAGGCCCTTTCAAAGCAGCTGCCAGTTACTGCTGGTGAATGCTAGATCAGTCTGTGTAATAAAGCCATTTTAATCTATGACTTAATTGTCCAGGGAAAGACTGATCTAGCATACATTACTGAGGCTTGGTTGGGACAAAGGGCTGAGTCCCACTCCCTGAGATATTCCCAGTTGGTTTCCGGATTGGGCACCAGCTGGGACCCAGGGGAGGGGAGCTGGAGTAGTGGTGGTGATTGCCTGAAATACTTGGGAAGCATCCATGGGTCTTGCCTCACAGATTGCTGTAGGTGAGACACTGTTTCTTAAGTTGGGCACCAGGAGAAGTCATCTAGGGCTGTTGCTATGCTACCAGGCTCCCTCCTACTTAGCAATCTCCCTTCCTGACCACCTTGATTCTGTGGCTGGGCTGGCAATGGAGTTTCCTGCACTGCTGGGAGATTTTAACCTGCCATCCCTAGATGAAGGGTCAGAGGTAGCTCCAAAGTTTGTGGTCACCATGGCAGCCATGGTCCTGGTTCAAATTATCCAGGGCCCAATTCATAGATTACCAATTTGGTTTTTCTGTCAAAGCAATGGCAGAGTGTTCTCCCCTACCATGGTTCACTCATGTGAGGCCAGGCCTATTGGATTGGCTTACTCAGGTGACTAATGGACTCAGTTGGGTTCCAGAGGGAGGCTTGGGGTTATTCCAAAAACCTGCTACTCAGTTCAACTGAAGCCTTGGTTACTGCATGGAATAGCAAAGCATTTAGGTCAAATTCTGCCTGAGCAGCTTCTCAAGTGATCAGGATTTGTGATGCTCTTCATGATATATGAGGGAATTGAGGGAACTTGAGTGTATAAGAGACACTTAAGGCATCCCTGGTGAAAGACAGGGAATGAAGACAATCAGACACAAGCTACCTCATGGTGAAATGTAACTGTTTCTCCACCCTATAGCATTTGTCAATAGTTATCCAGCAGCCTTGTTTTGGGTGACTCAGTCCCACCTCAAAGGGAGCAATACTGACATTTATCTAAAGGGTTGCTGTGAAGAACATGTTGCACATCTGGCAGACATGGTGCATTTCTGGGTGCAATTTAATGTGCCCCCTGTCACTTGTAAGCCTTACATGGCTTGGGATTGGGTTATCTGAGGGATCACCTTTTTCCAAGAATTTCTACCAATTCAACCTGATCTAGTAGAATGGGCATGATGCAGATCCCATCAGTCAAAGAGTATCAGCTGGAGTGGATGAGAAAATAGGCATTTTCTGAAGTGGCCCCTGATCTATAGAACATCTTCCTTCTGAGATTAGAATGGTTAGGTTTTGGTAAGGTTAGAGGTGGTATTCAGCAGGTTCTGACCAATTCTGGAGAACTGGTAGCAGAAAGTTTGAGTAGTTTGGAGAACCGGCAAATACCACCTCTGACTGGCCCTGCCTCCATCTATTCTCTGCCTCCTGAGACCCAGCTGATTAGCTGGGTCATCTTTTGTTGCCCTGCATAGGAGAATGGGGCTGGAAAGCAGGTTAGTGGGCTGGGGAGAGAATGGAGATTTTGCAGTAACCTTTCCCCAGGAGTGGGGAGGGAATGGAGATTTTACATTATCCTTCCCCTGCCATGCTCACCAAGCAACAATCTGTATATTAACAACAAATATATTAAAAGCCCTCTTTCCCAAAAAAGAGACAGTGGCAAATCACTTATAAAATCTTGCCAATAAAATGACAAGGGCTTTTCCAGGCATTTACCAGGAATCAATATTAACATGAAGGTATTCACAGCAAAATATTTTGCCTGTGCTGCTATATGTCTCCATTTCTCAAGGAACAATGCATTAGGCACCTGAGATAGAGCAGACTGCCACTCAGTTAAAGAATTCATTGTTGCAATACCATATGAGCGTTTTCTATTCCAAAGAGTATAGTTAGCAGAATAAACCCTTCGGGTTTAAAACCCTTAGGGTTTAAAAGGCAATTTAAAAGTTATTTCAACATGTGGCATTTGCTTGGATTTGTTGGTAGAAGGAAGTAAAAGTTATTCCAATGTGGATGGCTTCATATTATTGTGGCTTTTACTGAGGTTTTGGCTATTCACACTATGAAGTAGTTCTTATAGTATGCAGATAAAACATTTGTTTGAAACCATTTTAGCTGAATCTGTTGCTTCTTCATGTAAGATGCCTGTACTATTGGTGCTTCGCCATTTTGCCACAAGTATCACAAAACAATGGCTTTTGAACGGTGATGCGATTCAACCGGTATAACAACTGGATTGGCGCGTGCGTGTGCCATGTTTATAAAAGCCCATTTTCAGCTCTAATACTTCCCTTCTACTGCAGGCCCTGCGAATAAAACAGCTGAGGCACAGCAAACCATTTTGCCACACACAAATCAGCTGTGCTCTAAAACAATGAAATAAAGCACAGGAAAGAGTAGGTGTGGGTGGGCGGGGCCAATTTTCACTGGAACTACCGGTTCGCCCGAACCAGTCTGAACCAGTAGAATCCCACCCCTGCTTTTGAAGTTCTACCTCGGAGAGTTGCAGAGGCAGCAAATGAAATCTTGGGGGCTGCATATGTTCCCTTGTTCCTGCTTTACATTCCTATGAACTCACTGTAATACTCAAATGTTACACTTAATTTTAAATCTCTCTTCTAATCCTTAATTTTGACAATTTCCTTATCTGCCATTACCCTAGAGTTCCAGTTCTCCATCTCAGTAAAACAAGTGTTTACATTTAGGGAATGCATCAAAAGTGAGACTTGCTCTTAAAACAAATACATCTATTGAATTTCTACCCAATATTTCAATAAGTAAATAGCACTCACATGGTTAATTAATCTTTTAAATATGATTACAACAGTGAAAGATGATGTAAAATATTAGAAACACAGTATATTAAAGAAGCTGCACATATCCCTATCTTCATTAACTACAGTTCCACTTATTCACCAAAGCTTGCTTTAATTTAAAAAAAAAAATGTTTATTTTGCAGAAGAAAGAACAACTGAAGGAAAACTAGCCTTAACAGGAGACTTCATAGTGCGAGCATAGCCGTCACGAAGACTGTTTCAGATGTTGCCCTTGCTCTGGAAGCTCCAAGACAAAATAAGCCAATTTTGCCAGCATCTTTCTATGTTATGAGATTGCAACACAATTTTTGGACTCTAGCCCAGAAGCCTTAGCAAAATTTCAGTCCCTCTAATGAAGAAATCCAGGGCCCTTTAACTGAAGATGCTTTGATCATTAGACCAGGGGTGTCCAACCTTGGCAACTTTAAGACTTGTGGACTTCAACTCCCAGAATTCCTCAGCCAGCTGCCAAGGTTGGACACCCCTGCATTAGACACTCAGATGGAAGGAAGCTGAAAACTTAATCTGGAGTTTCATGTTGCTGAAATCTCATTTTAGCCTATTGTAGGATTATCCTGCCTGAATTTCTGCCTCAGTCTGAGTTGGACTTTTGAAGACTACTAGATTGGTTGATGTTGGTTTCTTGACAACAATATGGAAGTCACTGCCTTTTTCTCAAATCCATATTTCAACTTCCAAATTTAATTTACACAACCTGAATTTCCTGATAACCTTTTATCCAAGTACTAATTACTGCAAGTTTGACCTGATCAAACTCTTTGAAATCAGCTAAGGTCAGCTAAATGCTGCCAATTAACAAAATTCAACCAAAATGCACCTGAATGGTATTTTCAATAAATTTGGCACTATGACCTCCAGATAATTTTTCTCACTTTAGATCCTGAAAAACATGAATAAACTATTAAGCATGTACAGTATATAACAGGGGTCTCCAACCTTGGCTCCTGGAAGCCTGGCGGACTTCAACTCCCAGAGTTCCACAGCTGGCTGTGGAATTCTGGGAGTTGAAGTCCGCCAGGCTTCCAGGAGCCAAGGTTGGAGACCCCTGGTATATAAAATAGTCCTTATATGTCAGATTAGTACTTAATTGGTAGCATTTCTGTTTAAATCTAGAGGTCTACATCCCATTCAAATATTGAATTCAGCAAAAGAAAGACTGGACCAAGAGTTGCCTTTTCAGTTTGTGTCCATCAATCTATGTGCCACCACAGAAAAAACTTTCTCCCTTGATTCTTAAAATCTGGATAGATATAGGTGAGAAGGTATTCTGTCGGGTAATTTGATCATAAGTCATTAGCGTTTTAAAGGTTGAAACCTACATTTAAATTGAGTCCAGAAACAAATTGGAAGCCACTGTAGATGGCACAGAATTGGCATAATATGTTTGCATTGGTTTGTCCTATTGAGCAATCTAGCGGCTCTATTTTGAACTAACTTTCCAGATCATTTTCAAAGGCAACCCTTTGTACAGCTCACTGTTTAATAATCAATAACTTATTTTCATCTTCTATGCTCAGATTTAGTTTCTTCACAAGCACCCTGATCTCTGCTTCTTTTAAAGTACAGCTTTATCTAGAGTATGGCCTTGGATAGATTCTCATGTATAAAAAATGAAAGCAGTAAAGTTGTGAATGAATGAAAAATGTTGTGAAGAAGTGTGTATTGTATAGGTGGATATGGTTATTATTGATATTGGAGATAGTATATAGATCTCCTGCGTGCATAATTCAGGAAACATGAGAAATTTTAAGTAATTAAAGCAGTTCTCTTGGTTTCAGCCAATAATATATATTTTGGGGTATGCAGAAGTTAGGTAAACAAAATCTATCAAAGTTGAATTCATGTTACATATCTATAAATCACTAAATCATATCTATAAATTCCAGAAGAAACCATATGTGAGGCTGTTATGCAAAAGTTTGAAATATTAAGGATGCATTGTTAAAAATTACTTAATTTTGGAACCTTTTGAAGGTTTATCAGTTGCATTTAATGGAACTTGGCAATAATTGTAGTACATGAGATACACTTTTGAATAAACTGCAGGGTTTAATTCAGACAAACACCCCCCCATCAGAACCCCCCCCCCACTATATCTTATTTAATATCTTACCAATTCTATGATGATTCCTTTCTGTTTTCAAAGTGTTGTTTTTTTTAAAGAGAAGAGGATGGGGTTTTTTGTGTGTGTTCCTGGTTCCTTGTTATTTTAAAAATTTGTAATGATGATTTAAGATCAGAGTCAAATTTGAGAAAAATCAAAACAATGTTAGGGTATATGACCAAGAGCAAAAAGTCCGATAATCCCCCAGAAATTACCATAACTGAGTAGAATGCAGGCTGTTATTGATGAACATAGAAGCTAGATAGAGAAAAGTGAACTAGTTAGACCTGGGTTCCACTTGTGCTCCGTTTTGCTGATTTGAGGTTAACAGCCTCACTGAAGAGGCTTATTGTGAAGAAGCTTAAAATTATCATTTTGAAGTGATAGCATATTTCACAGAATGATTGCAAAAACATCATGATTGATTGGGATACTATGGTTATCTCCAGACTTTACAGCATGTACTTAAATTGGATATTTGAATGGTCAAATAATGGGCAAGTATTTTAAAAGTATTCACATTTTGAGATCTACCCAAAAGAACTATGGAAAGGCTTGAGATCAGGAGTATGATTCAACCGTGTAACAATTGGTTTAGTGAGCGCCTCTTTTGTGCGTGCAGGTGCACGAGCAGAGGGTTTGCTACTGACCTTCTTCTGCAATCCTGCACTCTCCCTGTGTGTTAAGCAGCTTATGCACGTGTTGTGAATGAATAAATGTGCAATAAAGTTATCTAGAGCTTGAAGCCAAGTGCAGGGTTCTGGCCATGCACTTCTGATTGGCTGTTAAATGGCGAGATCAGATTGGTCCATTCAGGAGAGTCTGATTGGCCATTAACGAGCTGTTCTCATTGGTCAACGGAGCTAGCGCTCCCAGGTTTTCATTGGTTGAATAGTTAATAAGTTGCCTATATAAGGAAGGCTATAGCAGCCATCCATTTCGAGCTGTCACACCATGTAAATAAAGAGTTGAAGTTCACTGTTTCACTGGCTCGTCTCCATTCTTCGCACCCATGCTCCACACTTAACACTGGCGACGAGGGTGGGATGTGGAGATGTCAGAGCTGACTGAACAACAGAAAAGATAACCGAGCACATGGCTGAAAATGCACAACGTGGCTGAAAATGCATGTCCGGCGGCGTCATATCACCCACTCCATTCGACCCAGTGCAAGAAGACTGGGAGTCCAACAAGGATCATTTCCAAATGTTCCTGGAAACCAATAATTTGAAGGATGCCACAACCGGGAAGAAACGGGCAGTATTCCTAACACATTGCTGGCCGACCGTATTCAAGATGGCCAAGGCACTAGCAAAACCGGCTGAAGTGAAGGCTATGGACTGGGACGTCCTCGAACCCCTACTGAGGGCCCACTATGCACCGACCGTACCAACGCTCGTAAGGCGGCACAAGTTCTACCAAAGAAACCAATGGAAAGGAGAGAGAGTTGCCAATTTCGTTGCGGACCTCCGAAACTTGGGAGGCCTCTGCGGGTTCACCGACCTGGAAGAGGCTTTGAGAGGCCGAATAGTTCTGGGATTAGATGCGCTAAACATGCAGAGCAAGCTGATGGCGAAAGGCGACATTAGCCTTGCCGATGCCATCGCTGATGTTACTGCAGCAGAAGCAACCAGGAAGTCGGCTGCCCAACTGCGCCGCAACTGCGTTCCGGTACACCAACCGACCTGTGACATTTCACCTAAGTCAGAAGGACAGCTTTTGACGGCCCACCACGAGGACCTCTCTTCGTCGTCAGACAGTGACGAAGAAGAAGTCCATCGACTGCAGTCCGATCGGGACCATTACCTGAAGTCCTAACACCCATGCGCTGGCTGTGGGGCCAACCATTCCCGGTCCGAATGCAAATTCCGTGATGCGCTCTGCCATGAGTGCGGGAAATGAGGCCATATCAGACGGGTCTGTAGAAGCCTCCTAAGACCCAGCCAGACCTCGAAGGGGGCTAACTATCGCCAATCGACAGGAAACTGTCCTGTAAGGCGAGAACCAGTAAACCACTCCTACAGAAACCGAACCATAAATCGCCTAACGAAGTGAGAAGAGGCTCACCAAACTATCACTATCGGTCACGCCTCTTCATTGGATGGCAAGAAAATCCGAATTAAAGTGGCCATCAAAAATCAGTCCTGCCAAATGGAAGTTGACTCGGGATCGTCTCTCTCGATGGTTTCCTGGAAGACCCTCAAACAACTTATCCCTACTATCCGGCCCCAAGACCTCCGTTCCCAAAGACTCATACTTAAAGACTATCAGGGGAATAAGATTCCAGTCGTAGGATCCAGTCGAGTCCGGGTCTCCTTCAAAAACCGCACAGCGTACTTACCCCTGACTGTGATCGACAAGGACCGGTCTAGCCTGTTAGGCCTCCGATGGTTCGCACCACTCGGCATTGAAGTGGCAGGCATTAACCGAATCGGCGACAGTGACTGGGAGGAGGACCTCATCCATGAATTCAGGGACGTCTTCGCAGAAAAGCTAGGCGAGTACAAGGGGACCCCGATCTCATTTAACCTTAATCCAAAAATAGCTCCCATTCGCCTTAAGCCTCGTCGAGTTCCATTTGCCCAAAAACCGAAAATCGATGAACAGCTTGATAAGTTAATAGCCCAGGGAGTGTTAGAGCCAATCGATCACTCTCCCTGGGAGACACCAATTGTGACACCCATTAATCCAGATGGTTCAATTAGAATTTGTGGGGACTACCGAGCCACCCTGAACCACGCCCTGCAGCAAAACACATATCCGGTGCCGGTGGTGCAACACCTCCTCCATTCCCTGGGGGGCAGAAAAGTCTTTGCTAAACTAGACTTAGCTCAGGCATGTCAACAACTGCCAGTTGATGAAAAAACGGCACAGGCACAGATGATCATGACGCACCGAGGTGCCTTTAAATGTACACAGCTCCAATTCGGAGTGAGTGTAGCCCCGGGGATCTTTCAGAGCCTGATGGAAAGACTATTACAAGGGATTAAAGGCGTTGTCCCCTACTTTGACGATGTGTTAATTGCTGCCCCTACTTCAAAAATTTTGCGGGATCGTTTAAGATTGGTTCTCCAGAAATTCAAAGACGCAGGCCTTAGAGTGAAGAAAAATAAGTGTAAGCTGTGTACAGATCGTGTTGAATTTTTAGGGTATCTAATTGACATTCAGGGCATTCACCCTACCGATAGCAAATTGAAAGCAATAAAAAACGCTCTCAGACCCCGGAATAAGGGCGACCTCCAGGCGTTTCTAGGCCTTATCAATTTTTATAACGTATTCTTGCCGCACAAGGCGACTGTCGCTGAGCCTTTACATCGTTTACTGGACAAAAAAGCATTTTGGGTATGGGGTCATAGAGAAGAGCAGGCCTTTCGTAATGTGAAAAAGCTACTGACTTCTGACGCTGTTCTAATACAGTACAATGAAACCTTGCCGTTAACTATCACGTGTGATGCATCGCCTTTCAGAGTGGGCGCCACTTTGAGCCATGTATTGCCTAATGGTAGCGAAGCCCCTGTTGCCTATTTTTCAAAGACGCTTTCGAAAACTGAGCGAAATTATAGCCAGATTGATAAAGAAGCCCTTGCAATTGTTTCTGCCGTCAAAAGATTTCATGAGTATGTGTACGGCCGGGCTTTTACTATAATGACTGACCACAAACCTTTGCTGGGAATAATAGCGGGGGATAAGCCAACCCCCTGTATATTATCTCCCAGAATGACTCGCTGGTCAGAATTCTTGGCTGCTTATAATTATCAGCTGCAATACCGCCCCGGGAAAGCTATTCCCCACGCTGACGCATTGAGCCGAGCACTGCTTCCAGAGACTATTGATGACCCCATGCCAACAGTGACAACATTGCAGATCGAGGCACTTCGTACACCACCATTAACCGCCCGTGATATCACGAGAGAAACAAAACGCGACCCCGCCTTAGCACGAGTCCTCACTTGGGTGGAACGCAGATGGCCATTGGACCAAGTATCAGACGACTTCGCACCATTCAAAAGTCAACAAACAGAGTTGTTTTCGCAAAAGGGCTGCATCATCTGGGGCGATAGAGTTGTTATCCCAGAACGACTTCAACAAGCAGTACTGAGAAACTTGCATGATGGCCACCCTGGCATCGTGCGCATGAAAGCCCTCGCACGAAGCTACGCATGGTGGCCAGGCATCGACAAGCAAATCGAGACTTGGGTCAAAGCTTGTCATAGATGCCAGGAAGTAAGCAATGCCCCACCAAAGGTAATCCCAACCGAATGGGAAACACCGTGGGGACCCTAGTCCCATATCCATCTGGATTTTGCTGGGCCGACCAAAGGCCACACCTTCTTGTTAACCATGGATGCCTACTCGAACTGGCTTGAAATCCACCGAATGAGGAACACAACAACCGAATCGGTCATTAAGAAACTAGAAAGACTGTTTGCAACCCACGGATTACCAGACGTTCTGGTATCCGACAACGGGCCCCAATTTACCGCGCTGTCCTTTGAACAGTACCTGGCGGACCGCGGTATTCGACATGCGCTGACTTTGCCTGCGCATCCTGTGGCCAACGGAAGGGCCGAGCGCATGGTACAATTCGTCAAGAAAACGCTACAGAAAGTGGACTATGACAACATCGAAGAAAAGATAAACCGAATCCTCTTTTTACAGCATATCACTCCGCACAGCATCACCAACAAAACTCCCGCCGAGCTGCTAATGGGACGAAAGCTCCGCTCCCACCTCGACCAGCGTACGAACCGGAGAAACCACTCGGATCCAGCGGCCGATGCCGTACCTTCCAGGTAGGCGACTTGGTGTTCGCTAAAAATTTATCAGGTGATCCATTGTGGTAGAAGTGACTGTGGTCCGTGTAACCGGCCCGAGATCATACCTTGTACAATGCTGTGATGATAGACTATGGAAGTGCCATATCGATCAACTACGATCAAGGCTGCGGTCAGGGATCTCCGAGTCCCCTAATAACCAAACTGGGGGGGGGGGGAGATACAGAGGAAGATGAACTGCAATTAGCAGAAAACCTTTTTGAAGGGAACGATAGCAGAACGGAAACACGAGAACAGGAATCAGGGATGGGAGTGAGTTCACCTCAGGGTGATACCGAAGATGTAGGTGACAATGAAAACGCAAACTCAGAATCAGAATCAGAGGCACCCCTTTCGCCAAACAACGCCTTACCTCAACAAGAGTGCAGCCAAATACCGGGTGCACAATGAAAATCAAAAAGACTAACAAAACAACCGTCCTATTTCAAGGACTACGTGACCGCACCCCGTAAATGGAACCCGGGGGGAAGGGGTGTTGTGAATGAATAAATGTGTAATAAAGTTATCTAGAGCTTGAAGTCAAGTGCAGAGTTCTGGCCCCGCACTTCTGATTGGCTGTCCGTTCAGGAGAGTCTGATTGGCCATTAACGAGCCGTTCTCATTGGTCAACGGAGCTAGCGCTCCCAGGTTTTGATTGGTTGAATAGTTAATAAGTTGCCTATATAAGGAAGGCTATAGCAGCTATCCATTTCGAGCTGTCACACCATGTAAATAAAGAGTTGAAGTTCACTGTTTCACTGGCTCATCTCCATTCTTCGCACCCATGTTCCACACTTAACAGCGCGGCAATCCACTGTGCCACACGAAGCAGCTGAGCTTGAAAACCAGGAAATAAGGTCACAAAAAAGGCGGGCATGTGTGAGGGCCCACGTTGATGATCCTTGTAGCTACTGGTTCGACCAAACCGGGCCAAGCCAGTAGAATACCACCCCTGCTTGAGGTGAATGCCAACTGTAATACTAAATTTAATAGGTATAGTTGTGAAACAATTAAGAAAGCTTTAAAAAGGTTATTGATAATTTATTTTATAATGCCTTTGTTTTGCCTTTTCTACAATGAGTTTAAATTCAAATATTTTGAATTTAATCCAGACAGAAAAGGTCTGAAAAAAGGACACTGCTCCTTCCTCCTTGTTGTATGGAAGACTGAGGTTCACAAAGGAAATAAATTATATCCAGGTGAATAAAGTTGTACAAGGCTTAGGAACAAGATATTTGCAGAACTGTCTAATCTCACAGAATCTTTCCTGAGTTCTGGGATCATCAATAGTTTATCATTTGTGTGTTCCTCAGATACATCTGAATCTATCATTAATTTTGTTTCTTTCCTGTAGAATTCAAGTTGTGAACAAATTGCCCTTGAAATTAAAGGAAGCCCCTTTTTATTACAGCTTAAAAAGACTAAAATTTATTTGTTTACATAGGTCTTTACATTGTTGTTAAGCCTGGGTTCCCCAAACAGGGTTAAGGAGACAAGCTAAACAGAATGTGCAGCGTTAGTCAGATAGGCACACAGATAAATGAGTGAGATAAGTTTGTATGTTTATTAACATACAGTAAAAATAACAGATATGCTTGTGCTATCAAAAATATAGTTTATTCCATTTATAGCATAGTCAAAATAACAGTCCATTAGTCATGTATCATTTAGTCAGTCCATTCAAGAATATTCAGTTAGCAAAGTCCGTGTGGAATATCCTATGTCAGTTCACTTACAAATCAGTCCTTTGTCTCTCTCCCGTTCGAGTAAAGCAGTCTTGATTCCATGCAGTAATTAGGGATCATCAAAGCCAGAGAGAGAGCAAGTTGTCGTCTTGCTTCTTTTAAAGTGCTTTCACAACCACTCCCCTAATTACATTCCCTATATTTAAAGTTGCAGACACTTTAACTTATAAACTATGATTACATATTTATTATTTTACCTAAACCAGTTAGGGTAAACAATGTTATCCCTAACATTTGTTTTAAATTTAACTATTTTAAATGTAGTATTTTTAATATTTAATATTTAATATTACATATTATTTGATGGCTTTAACAATGTTATTGTATAATATTTGTTTTGACTGCATTTCTGTGAACTATCCTGAAGCTACTAAGAGTTTTGGTGCCATACAGATAGCTGAAAGAAATAAAATAGGGAATAGTGACATTGTGGTATAGAATTGTATCATAGGTAATGACAAAATTTTAAATATAAAATTCAGATAGTATTTGAGCTGAAGGTTTTCAATCAATGGCTTCTTATTTCAGTAGTATCTAGTTGGTCCTAGCAATGTTAAATTATGACTCCAAGAATAAATTGTAATACATTTTATTTGTTTCTTTTAAATGGATTCTATTTTCAATAAACAACATTTAAATTTTTCTGTTATTTGTATATTTTTGTAAAATTTGATTGCTAATATTTGTGTATGAACATGCATGTATTACTTTTAATACATGTATTAATAGTATTTATATTATAGTATTTCTAAAGTTATTTTTTAAAATCCCTTTTACTGAAAGAATGATACAATCAGGATTACTTGGTATTGCAAGATATTCTTTATCTTACAAATATATTGTATACATACTGTATAGATAAAAATGGTTTGATTTCATAATGTTCCAGATCTCTTTTTTATTGACTCTGACTTGGGTGATCAGAAACTATAATTTCTAACTAAGATATCTCAGCAAACTCTAATAAAACTAAAAAAATAGTCTCCATCTAATTGGACTTGATACCTGATGATCCTATCTTAGAGCTGGGCCAGGATTACAGATAATAGAGAACCATTCAGTGATATAAAAATCCAAAATGGTTGTGAATGGAATGAATAATTGACCAATAACAACTGTCAAGTTTTCCTTGAGGCAAAGAAACTTCATTTCACATATAATCACGAAAGGGCCTATAAAGCACTATAAAGCGGTATATAAGTCTAAGTGCTATTGCTATTATAATAAATTATAATGTTATTAATGCCCTTATATAAATTGAAGTTATCACCTGCATACTATGTACAGGTACTGTTTTGGTCACTATATTTGGAAAAAAGTATTAGAGTCAGAATAAGAGCAGAGGAGCAAGTCAAAATATTCAAAGGAATAGAAACACTTTACGAGAGAAGGCTAGAACACTTTCTATTCTTTCGTAAGACAGAAGAAAGGCAACTAAGGGGGAAGATAATGGTGGAGTAGAAAACTGTGCATGTGTAGAGATAATGGATACTCTCAAAAGTCTAGGAATAGGAATCATCCAATAGCCAATACCCTATTCAAGACCCAAGGCAAAAGCTGAACAAGCATGCAGTTTACAATTTGAAGATATCGTATGTAATATTAACATAATTATAATTACATATCTAAATGCCATTTTATTTTTACCAGTTTCTTTTAAGCCCACATTTGCATTTCTTTGGTTTTCAAAATCATGACAGTATTTCAGCCACATGTTGCAAATACTCCTGTATTTTGCAAATACCACCTAGCTTTCCTGGGAGACTATTTTTGTTCTTGGAAAGATCTTATCATCTTGCCTGAAGCAGGACTTTCTCAATTATATTAAGTATAAAATTATTCAACAATGCCCTATAGGTTACTGAATATAGTCCACAATGACAATGATATTTTGAGTTTTCACTCAAGTGTCTCAGTCTTGAAGGAGATAGAAGGGGGATCTTTTGTCAATTTATGAAGGACAGTCCTATTTGCAGAATATAGAAGTCAAGAATTCTGAAATGAAGCTATTTTCAATTTACTGTCCAAAGATATAGCCTAAAGGGATGTTGTCAAGAGGACAGTTGATCAAAAGAGCACCACCAGCATGGTTTAGGATGAGAGTTAAAATATTACAGTTTTGCCAGTGATGACAATGCAGAAGATTTTATTTTCCCTAATTATCCTCAAATAATAAACATTATACTATATGACAAAACTCTGTGAACCCTAAGATTGGAAAAGGAAGCAAGAAAAAAACTTTTGATCCTGAATATTATTAGATTTATTGTCTGTGTGACATTTTTTTATTTTAGTAAACATATTATTGAAAATAATAAGTATTAAGGCGAACATGAAATGAAGAACATTTGGAACAAATGACATTTCCAGTGATAGGCATCATTACTTAGGAATTTTATCAGACTGATTGCAAAAGGTAAGACCACACACATATGTATTGATAAGCCTTTTAAAGCTTCTGCGAACACACATTTCAAAAGGTAATGCATTTGTGGAATTTAGGGAATGTTCATTTCCTGATTTTGGTTTGGACTTTTTAAAATACTGCACAGATTAATTTTCATGCATATGTTTCATATTCTCAATGTAAAAGTGTGCATGAAATCTCTTGCTAAATAGAATTAGTACATTTTTTCCCCATGCATTTTGAAGGTTCAGATTTTAACATCAGATACCTTGAAAGAAAAATGACTCATGGAACTCATTAAAATAGGCTGTATTTGCTGAGGCCAAGGGGGCAAGGAGATCAGTCACAAAAAGCAACAGTGAGGTACAAGTTTTGTCCTCTTTCTTTGTGCATTGCATATACATGGCTGAAAGGGGTAGATCTTTCAATATTGGCATTGTCATTTTGAGAAATCCTGAAGATACACCCCATCCCCTGGTGAAGATTGAGATCCATTTCTAAGTCTGTCTTTAGGTTACATTTTTATGCAAGTCGGAACTTGTACTTGCAAAGAGACTGTCTATTACTAAAAATGGCAAATGGCACTGTTCTTCCTTGAGCTAATGAACTACTGAAAACAGGATGTATTTTAAAAATGCACAGCTTTAGCAGTTAATAAAACCATTGCATAGCTTGAATGGTTTGTCAGCTAGAAGGAGAAAGCTGTCCACCATTTTTAGTAATAGGCAACCTGTTTGTAAGTATGAGTGGTCCATAAATTGGACATTGTTAATTTGGGGACTGCCTGTACTACTGGCTATGGTTTGTAACACTTCTGACTGATAGGCTAACAGTCTTTTAAGGTAGACCAGGCAGGACATGAATGTTAGAATTCTATTTTACTGATATTCAGGCAGTCCTCTTTTAACAATCATTTGTACAAGGACTGTTCAAGCTTACACTGGCATTGAATAAGTATGTATGACTGGTCCTGTATATTGCAATGTCTCTGTAGTCACATGGTGCCTGCCTCGCAATTACAACATGCAGCATCCCTCAGTTATTGTCCTTTGTGATCTTTTATACTGGCTTCCTACAGGCAAAGTCAATGGGAAAACTGGCAAGAATTCACAAATAGCAACCACATGATAATCTCTCTTAATGACCCATGGAGACTTGACCAATGATGGCAACTGAAAATGCTGGAATGTTTGTTGCTTCAGAGGCACAGTCATGTGACTTCAGCTTTTATTACTTCCAGTCCCAATTAAGATTATGTGAGGTCTACTTGTAGACTAAAATAATAGAATTTTGAAAGTGTAACAATGTTTTCCCTTCCTTCTTAATCTGAATTTCTTTTCTCCCACATTTAAAACACGTTTTTGTACCTGTGGTGACATTGTTTATCCAAGGTCATATCTGTGGCTCTCCCAATAAGCAAGCTGTTTCAGAGCATTCAGAGATACAAACTAGCAGTTTTTGTAGCTCCTTAAAACAGCCATGCCTTTCCTAAGATTTCATGACTGTCCTTTGCAAAATATCTTGAGGGAAAAAATGTTTGGATTAAGGGGCTGCAGAGAGATGGCATATTTGTCCTATTTGCTAAAATACACCTTTTTTGCCTTTAAATTAAGCTATGGCATAGTCATAGTATTTGCATAAAAAATAGAAAGCAAAAGAATATAAGGTTTCCAGGCAGAATATTATCGATGACCTAAGTATTAGTTTTATGTATATTCTGGGACAAGAAGGCCTATCCCTTCAATGTATCAAAGGTAATAGGTTCAACCTTTATGAGCACAGAAAGAATCTCTTAGTCAAGGCTTAAGCCACTACTGGATAAAAAGTCTGCACTGAATCATAAGATACAGCACTCAGTAATAGTTACAGGATACTAAATAAACAATCAACATAAATCATACTAGGAAACTAAATAAAAGAATTAATATAAAGCATAAGATACAAACAACAAAGTTATAGTCATAAGAAGATAAGTTTAGGGTTAGGGTTGTTGGTTGTTGGTGTATCTGAGAAGAAAATGGTGATGATAGTTGACAGTGGTTTCATCTCTAACTTATAGTAAAACACATTCAGGTCATCATTTGGTTGTTTGATTCCCTTCAGCATGGAAAGGCGGTTTGGTGTAACCAATGATATTTTTAAGAATTTCCCACATATTAGCCGGTTTATTTGTTGAGAGCTGATGCCTCAGCTTCTCAGAGTAGCCTTTTTTTTGCTGCTCTGATCTCCCTTGTTAATTTATTTCTGGACTGATTGTACAGCATTCTATTTCCTTTCCTGTAGGCTTCCTCTTTGGCATGATGTAGCTGCTTGAGTTTAGATTGTTGTTACTGTGTTGAACCAGGGCTTGCTGTTATTGCCTATTCACAGGTTTACGTTTGGCACACATAGGTCTTCACAAAAACTAATATATGATGTTACAATATCTGTGAGTTCATCCAAGTCTGCAGAGGTATCTTTGAAAATGTTCCAATCTGTGCAACCAAGGCAAGCCTGTAGCTTTAACTTTGCCTCCTCAATCCAAGATTTCACTGATTTCATTGTTGGTTTTATGGTTTTAAGTCTTTGTCTATGAACAGGTACAAGGTAAATCATACAATGAACAGTGTCCCACAGCTGTTTATGGTAAAGGCCGATAAGCATATTTTAATGCAGCAGTAGTCTAAAGTATTCTTGCCTCTAGTAAGACAGTTGACATACTGAAAATATCTTGGTATAATGTCTCTAAATCCACATCATAGAATTTCATTAGTGGAGTTACATTTTTGTACTATCAGTTGTTGATATAAAAGTGGAGTAAAATAATGCAGTAACAGTATAAAGGCATCATTTCAATATATATTTAAGCATTACTACATGACAAATAATAAACATTCGTTTTTACTAATGTTATTTGCAAACTGTGAGTTTCCTTGATGATTTCTTTTACTCTCTGACTTTGAACATCAGGAACCTAGAACAGCAATCCAACTCTTAATAAAGGACTAAGAAGAAACAGAATCATTGTAGAAAATTATTGAATATCCATTGATAAGCGTAGCACAGGGGTGTCAAATTTGATTTCTTTGAGGGCCAGATCAGCATTGTAGTTCTCCACAGGCCGGGGCGGGGGGGGGGGGGGGAGGCAGGATGAACACCTCCTGCAGTACTCTGCTGGCCAAAACAGGGCACAGGGGGCCACAATACCTTTTATAGCATTACTATATTCTTTTACTCCACTTTTATATCAACAACTGATAGTGCAAAAATGTAACTCCATTAATGAAATTCTGTGATGAGGACTTAGAGACATTAATTATCAATTGCAAATCATTTTATCCTTCCCAAGAGTTTTTCTCATTCATACTATTTGCATATTTGTATATTCCTCCACAAGCTTGCATGAACAATGCATTACAAACTCTGGCTGACCAGATTATGTGGGCTGAAGAGAGATACCCAGACTCACCCCTCATTGTGTTAGGAGATTTCAACAGTGCTAATTTAAGCCAAGAACTACCAAGATACTTTCAGTATGTCAACTGTCTTACTAGAGGCAAGAATACTTCAGACCACTGCTGCACAACATTAAGATGTTTATTGGCCTTTACCATGAGTAGCCGTGGGACACTGTTCACTGTATGATTTACCTTGTACCAGTTCAGAGGCAAAAGCACGTGGTCCCCCATGCCCCGTTTTGGCTGGCAAAGTGCTGCAAGCCATCCAGACTAAAAACACTCCCCCATTTTGGCTGCTAGAGGCAACTTGGGCTATTTCTAGGCTAGTCTGACACCCCTGGTGTACCATATAAGTACCTAGGATATTATTTATGACTGTGCAGTTCAAAAATGATTCTCCATTGAAGTGCTTCAGACCTTGCATGAGAGGATTTATTTGCTATTGATTAAATTAGCTTTTTTGAGGTTTTCATCAGATTAATTCTTAAAGCAGACAATACTTTTTTTTTTTTTTTTTACAAAAGTCTAAAAAGAAGAGGTTACTTTAATGAAAAAGAAATAATCTGCTGACACAAGGTCTAAGTTCTAAAAAAATTCAAAGCATTTATAGTCCAAACAACTTAAGTTTAAAAAGTTTTTTTTTAAATAAAAAAAGGTTTAATTTTAATATGGTAAATTTTTTGAAGAAGTGAATTGGACAGAAATGCAACTGTTTCCTAGGATGAGTTTTATTACTATCATATGTTTATTTGATGTTACTTCCAAGCTGACAAAGTTCATATAAATTAATATTCTCAACTTTGAACAAAAGCATTAGTATAACCACATAAATTGTGGATATGTAATCTAAAGTACCTCTGCCAAACGTCATTCTATGTAAACATAACGCTGTTAACATTATTCCTCGTAAAGATGGATTTATAAACCTGTTTGGGCTAGGAAGTTATCAGGATTTGGCCTTGGTAATAATGAAAAATCACTTTTAAATTTTTGCCAAAGAAACTGCAGCACAGAAGTATGTCTACAAAGTCATTCGGAAAGATTAACTGGAATGCAGTAGTACTAAAAGCAGTGTAGCACTTATGTTCTGTATCACAACTAGCATGGATTCATATGAATTCTTTAGAAGTTTATTTTCATAAATATGATTTTGTTAAGTATAGAGAAGATTAAATTCTAGACACCATCAAATTTAGATTAACTCTGCAGTTTCAAAATGTTATTTTGAATTGGAGTTGAAACTATGAGGTATCCAAAACTACATATTAAATTGCTGAGTGTGCTAACTTTCATATAGAGAGCTATGAATAAAACTTTTTATGCAATGTTTTATTTCCCTTTGAAGTATATTTTATGAACAGACTTCAGAAGAATCCCCAAAATATCATATAGATTTAACTAGAACTTTATAATTATAAGTGTTAATAAAATATTATCTTCATCTAACTGTTCAAGTATAAAGCATGTTGAAATAATCTCTTATTCCATCTGAACATCTGAATTCACTTTGCAGGATATGGCATGCAGCTGCATTTAGATTCAAAGCAAGAACAATTGCAGTACATTGACCCATTGAATATTACAGTAGGTTTTGAGTTTCATGTTAGTCGGATTTATTGGAGAAAATTGATTTGAGTGCTTCTGCTTTTGCCAGAGTTTTTTAATGTTGGAAGAAAGGAAATAAGACATGCATAGGATGTGACTTTGATGTGCAACAAGTTAATTATCTAAACCGTCTAATAAATCTTGGCTGGGGGAAGTAATTATTTTTAACGGTACAGGGTGGTCTGATGAAATGTTTTCCGCATATTCTTCGCAGTTTGGGAATAAAACTTCCTACACTCGGGCCACGTTATCTTGGCAAGTAATGAAAACTTGGACCAAAACGGAAGCGAAATTTTCCCTGCTTTGTTGTAGTACACCAACTCCCCTTGGTTTTGGGCAATAATGAAATCACTGGTCAACGAAATACAAAAGCGTGCTCAGGGAAAAGCCGAGGCGAATTTCCTTCTCAACCGAAAGCGCGCCTCCTGGCGTGGCCAGTTTGTCGGCCTGGTCCACGAATCAGAGGCGACGCGTCTTTCGCCGCGACTCGCGCAGGAAGCGCCGCCATGGCTCTTCCCGGCCACTGAGACGTCGCTGCTGCCGAAAGGGCTGCTCAGGTACAGTGAGGGGAGCCTCGGCCCGCCCAAGCGGCCGCGTGAGCGGAGGCGGGGATATAACGGATCTCCCTCGCCAAGACCCGGGGAAAGTCCCGAAGGGGCCCGCGCTTCCCTTCGGAACAAGACAGAGCCAATCCTGTTCGGGCCGGACCCTTTTAGATTGAGAAACGCCGGGATAGCGGAGTCCCTGGTTTATAAACGAAAAGGTGGAATTAAATGCCGAATAAGCATGCATGACAGTGAACATGTGGCTCTCCTGGGCCGGGAAAGGTCACGTGCAGGTCGCGGGTCTGTGCCAATTTGCTAACCAGCTTGCTGGCTTGGAATAGCGGGTGGAAAGTGTCTGTCCTGCTGCCCACCGTCCTCGGCTTTGCCGCGCTGCTAGCTCAGGCGGCCACGTGGGGTTTATGGGTGGCGGTATCTTCTTGCTTACAGCCTCCCAACTGGGGTAGCCGTGGCTTCTGTATTTCAACTACTCTTTTTTTCTGTTCTCGGCCCCCAAAATGGAGCTGAGAAACGCCAGCATTTCCAAAAAGCAAACCTAAAGACTGAGAGGGAGGGCTTTTCTTTTCGATACAGAAAGAAATCGTAAAATTTGCCGCCTTACTGAAACAGGTGAAGCTAATCCTCTCCTGAAGGTTCAATCTGAGGACCGAGAAGGTCAAGATCTCCGAGATAACCCAGGCATTTTTTATTTTTGAAACAAAGTGTTGAGATAATTCTAGCCCCATTCACAAGGGGCTTGTGCAGTTTCTGACTCGGCCACCCCTCCATCTTATCCTTGCATATTTGGAGAAGTGTGCAACTGCTTTGTTCCTGCCTTAAATCGAGCGAAGGACTATAGAAGAAAGTTTTCTTTTAATACTGTTTCAGCCTTAGTACTCTACACTAATTCAAGATTAGAGATTTGTATGGGAAATTTGTTTTCCTGTTATTCAATTCTATGGCAAGTGGTTAGAATGGATAGAAATCAGCAAAATGAATTTTGGTAGAGAAAATGGAAAGTCCTACACTGGATAGAAAGCATCACAGGCTTGAGTAGAGAATGTACTGTGGGGAAAAATCCATGCTCAGCTGCATGTGCAAAAAAAATGGTTGCCTTGGATTCCAAGATGAATATAAATTAGCATCATGAAGTTCTAAAATGAGAAATGCATACAGATAGTTCTTGAGTTACAACTGTAATATTTTACAACAGTTTTGTGGCAATTCAGTTGCTTAGCACTTTGGTCACTAAGCTGAGGACTATTACCTAGATTGACAAAATGTTTTTGTCAATAATTGTTTTATAGCCCCCTTTGATAATATGACCAATATCTAAAATATTGCACCCTATTCTGGGCATCATATTTTAGGAAGACAAGAGATAACTGGAGCATAACCGTGAAAAAGCAGACAAGATGATAAGAGGCTTGAAAAGAAAAACATGAAGGAATGCTTGGAGGTGTTTGGTATGTTTAGTCTGGAGAGAAGATGACTGGGGAAACATGATAGAGGTCTTCAAGTGAGCTTTTAAAAGTTGCTCCAGAAGATGGGATAAGAAACAATAGGTGTAAATTACAAGGAAGTTGGTTTTAGTTGAATGTTAGGTTTAATCTTACTCATGGTAAGAATTCAACAGTGACACATTGCTATCAAGAAAAGCTGGATTATTCTTTCTGGCGGTATTAGAGGTACTGTAGTAAATTTCCAAACTAAATATGGACTTGGATTAGATGATTTTCAAAGTTCTTTCCAACCTTGCAATTTGTGACACCCTGATATTACATGAAAAACAGTTGAATCATTAGTACCTTTAAAGTGGCTGAAGTTTCAAGTTTTACCCTTAATTTGGAATAACTCTTTGAGAATGTTTGTCTTACCCAGTTTGAACATGGAAAGTGCAGAATGACTTGGAAAAGAGCATTTCTGAGGTGCTATTAATGGAAGTTTGTGTTTGTAGCCTTATACCCGTGTAGTAATATAGATAGCTTTGAATGGCTGGTTAAGCCTCCAAAGTCTAAGGTGTTCATTTTAAAATGATTACCCATCCTCTGAATGAACACCTTGGAGTTCGGAGACTTAATTGGCCATTCAAAGCAATCTAGGAAGGGAGTTCAAACTTGTTAGGGATGCATTGAGGATAAATTAATGGTGCCATGTCACAGGCATTTAAAATTGAACAAAAATATTGTGAGTGCTGACATCTATCAGCCTGGGAAGGGGGATATCGGAATTAGAACCTTTCTTCCTCCCTCCCTCCCTCCTTCCCTCCCTCCCCCCTCTCTAAAAACCAATGGAGGCAAGGAAAAAAGTGTGTGAAATTGATTGCTATGACACTTGAAGATGACAGCTTTCAGGAAAAAAACCTCAGGATTACCCTTTCTGATTTTATATGGAGGAGGGGGATTATAGATAGATATAGGTAGATATAGATTAAAGATATACACATATACACACAGATATAAATAATATACTTAGAGTATATTAGAGTAGGATATAATAATTTGAAAATGTATTTTCTGAAATAGTTCAGAGAGACAGAAATAAATTTATAATGTAGTTGTACTCCTAGATGTTTTCTAAGGAAACCCCAAATTATAAAGACAATAGTAACAATTTTTTTAAGGGTTCTTATACACACACTGAAAAAATCCATATTCTCATATGAGAATCTGTCTGCCTGCCTGCCTCTCTCTCTCTCTCTCTTTCTCTCTCTCTATCTACAGTATCTACCAATATTCTTATGAAATTTTGGTGATTGATTGATTAATTGAGCCTGAGCTATGTAATGTACTCTTTGATATATCTTGTTACCATGAGGTTTACTTTTGGATTCAGACGTGCAAATTCTGTAAAGTTTTACAGACTGATTTGTAGGATTTTGTTTTACTTTTATTTAGTACTAAGTATAATTTGTTTTTATGAATTCTGTCAAAAAGTGAAAGTAGAAAAATGTGAGGCTGAAAAAAGATTATTGTTTTAAGGGATCCACTCAGTATCAATACCTCTTCAGGATCAAAAAGAAGAATGAAAAAATATTATAAGGGACCAAGAAAAGCTCTGTGCTTATTCAAAATGTATAGCAATTCCTTTGAATCATTTTTGAAGATTGCAGAGTCCTAATGTCTGTGTATTTGCCACCAAGCAAATAATGTTTAAAGGGTCATCTCTTAAGCTCCACAAATTGATCCCACTGAAAATTCCAATTCAGCTCTGATATCTCATATTGGAAGGACTCAGAAAATTGTTACTGATTAATATTCACTTCAGATATTTGGACTACAAACAATTCAGAATTCCAAAATGCAGAAAAAATGCATTTTATAATATATTTTTGAAGTTAATAATGCATGTATTTACATTTAATACTTAATTGAACATGTTATCTACCCTGTTTCTGCAACAATACGGCCTCCCCCAATAGGAAGTCCCAGCATGTTTTATAGGCATGAAATGAAATTAAGCCCCTCCCCCCAAATTAAGGCCTATATTAAAACATGAAAAATGGGGGGGGGCTTGCTGTTAGGAGGTACTTTGGTTGCACACCCGGATATGGTGCTGCCTGCATTGACCCTGATACAAAGTGCCCCACCAACGCTGAGGTCAACATCTAAGCTGTCGCCCCCGAAAAGACGGCCTAGCCATTTTTTCGGGGCTCAAAAAAAAAAAAGATCTGGCCTTATTATATGAGAAACACGATAATATTGATGTCAAAAAAGGATAAAAATTTAAGGCCAATTGAATTATATCAGAAACAGTAATTACTGTCCAATGATATAGCTAATATAATTCAACTTACATATTAATATTATATATTAAATATTAACTTTTTTAGGTTAGCACTAGAAAAAATATTAGATGTTTATGGAGGATGTTGGTCAAAATAAAGCCTGAATTGACGTCACATTAATATTTATTAGTATGAATTATTTTTGCCTGCCTGTTTGATAAAAATGTGTCCTGAAAATTTTATACACGTTGAAGAAATTATTGAAAATTTTTGGTTGGAACACAGTTAGATTTGAAGGTTTGTGGGGTTCATTTGCTATATATTTCATGTGTTGTCCTTGTCTGCTATTTACTTAGATGAGCAGTACTGGATCTAGTCCAATGTCAGCTGTTCCATCTAGCTGTGGAAGAGGGACTGGGAGATCAACAAACTTTATTCTAGAATTGCAAAGTATGATGTGAGTATAATTCGGTTTCTACATCTCACAATATTTATGGCCAGGCAATAGTTAAAGAAAGGTTTGATTAATATGTATTAATGATCTGATGTTGTAAAGGGTAAAATGTGTTCCAAGATTGAATAAACTAGTAAGGATGTCCCTTGACTTTGAATGGTAAACAAAGCAATGCATATAAAATGCTATGTATATTTATAATAGCTTTACAATTTTCTACTTTTGTTTATGATTAACAATAAAATAATTGTGACTTCCGGTGGCACCGCAATTATGTGCAGTTTCTATCCATCCTCTCCCATCGGAGGGCTCCGAATGGGGCCAGAATCACCTTGTTGGTGTGGTGAAGAAGGGGGAGACCGCCAGCTGGGTTGAGAGGAGCTGCATCTCCCCTTCCTGGTTAGGCATACTCCCTCCGAAGATGGGCTGGAGTGGTGATCAAATATGGCATCCTGAAGAAGGAGAGCTAACTTGGATAAAGATTGTGCTAGAGCAGTGAAGAAGAGGACAGTGAAGACTGGGCTAACCAGGTGCAACATTTGAATATAAAGGTACCCCAGAATTAAGATATTAAAGACATTTTTAAGGAAGACAGTAAAAGCGACCAGAGAAAATGGGATGGGGGGAATTGACAGCTGAAAGTGGCTTTGAACTTTGAAAGGATAAACTCGAGGAAGCCAGAAGAAAATACTTGTTTAAACTGGATAAAAATATGATTTTGGCACTAAATAGGCATAACTAAAAGCTGAACTTGAATGTGTCCAAAAAAACCCCAAAACCCAACAATAACTGATAATTGGATTTATTGGTTTTTTGAAATTTAAAAGCCTTGAACAGAAAAGAAAGTGGAAAAAAAAGGTGGAATTTGGACATAACAGAGAGTGCCACCTAATGGTAAAGGAGAAATTTTAGTGACTCTTTAAAAAAGAAAAAACGCTTAGTTCTTTCAATAGTGGAACTTGATACAAAATAAGAGAAACTTTGTTACAATAAAATAGAAATCCTAAAAAATGAAAAGTGAAAACACAAAGTATTAAAATAAAAAAAAGCATGAAGAAATTACTCTGGGACTGTTTGGTGATTTTGGCATAAATTAAAACTTATGGATATTGGACTATGATGAATTCGGAAAAAACTTAAAGAGGAATTATTAGAAGCTAATTGTTGGAAATAAATATCAAAGATGCTGGTGGAATTAAATTACTGGACAATTGGTCTGGATTTAAAGACTAAAAAAAGAGAAAATATAAAAGGAGTGTTTAAAAATAGCAGAACTTTTCTTGGAACTAAAAATGGAATTAAGAAACATGAAAGAAATATTACATGAAAGAGATGAATCATGCTGTCTTGCCTTACATCATTAGAACTGGCAATTCTGGAGTATGAAGGGGAGGAGCTGATCAAAGAAGAAGCCAGCTTCAATGAACAATTAGAGCAACGAACATTAAAGCGAAGGGGGAAAAGAATGGGAATTAAAACTTGGAGATTTTAGGAGGCAATGAAAAAGGGTAATGTTTTGAAAGCCAAACAAAGTAAAGGGAAACAGCAGAAAAGGGAATTACAGAACAAAATTTTAAAGAGGGAGGGGGATAAAAATTGGAGTAAGAAATGGAAGGAAAAAATGAAAGGAAAAAGAAGTATTAAGAGAAAGGACCAGGAAATAAAGAGATATGGAAATTGAACAAAAAGGAAAAGAAATTGTGTAGTTAAGAGACATAGAGATAATGGTTAGATAAGGATTAAGAAAGGGGATTCTGCAAGGTAACGTGGTGTAAAATAAATGGATTTTGAAGTAATAAATTATTTAGAAGATAGAAAAATATAGATTTTTAAAATGAAAAGATTGGAACTGATGTCCTCTTGTTACTAGACTACTTGTTTTTTGTTAAATTATACACAGAGATAAATGGAATAATGTGAAAAAGAGAAATTATGATAAGTATACTAAATATGTCTAATGAAGAATATAGTTAAAATAAATCATGAGGATTGTTATAAAAATATTAACATGTTTTTAATTGAATAGATTAATTTAGTTGAAATTACAAATGCTTTTTCAAAAGGGGTTGCCAATAGATCCTGGGCTATCTCCATTCCATGATACTTTTATGCCTTTTAATCCGAAGCCCTGTACCACCCTAGTATAGGTCTGCAATCATGTGAAGAAAAACAATTGGAATTCACAAAATACCACTGGATGTTCTTTGCTGGAATGTAGAGCAATTAAAAACCAACCATCTGGATTTACCCTTAAAATATCTGTGAACTGAGTCCCCAATCTTTATTTGGATATCATAGTAGTACATTTTGTTTTTTGTTCTTTTGTAATACTTTGTTTCTTTCCTCTGACCCAGCAATGATACAAATAGTACGTTTTGGTATTTGGCCTGGAAGGAAATAAAACAACATTTCTTGGATTTGGAAATCAAAGGGCATGAATATGAAAATTATGGATAAGCAGCTGAGAAGCATATTTTTTATATAATTGCAGACTTCCTGATTAAGCACTTTTGAAAGTATATATCCAATTCCTGTTAATACATGACTTCTACAGAAATAGAACATGTAGACATCTTCATATTCTTTTAAGATCAAGTAAAGTTTTGATTCCAAAAGTTATCCAAGCAAATAAACCTGATTCTAAAATAATTTTATCAACTGTTTCTTTAGCTTCATTGGAACTTATGGAATTCTTTTAGTAAATTTATTTCTACTCTGTTTCTTAAAAGAAGTCTTTAGCAGAAATAAAATTTCATGATAAGAATAGACTATGAGCAAATTTAAAATTGTTTTCCTTGGCTTCTGATTTATAGCATTGACCCCCAATTGTTCTAGGATTCCTCAGAGCTTAAACAACAACAATGTAATATATACTCCTGTCTTAAAAGCATATTTATTTGTACAAAAGGATATTATTCAATGAAATCAGTCTTTAAAGATTCAGAAATGGTTTTGTCATAAAAAAATAATAATTGAATTTGCACACAGACATACTGCTAGTCCATTTTAGGTATGGTGCTTGATACTACTTAAATCCTACAGTTAGTCTGCTAGATACAGCAGGATTGCCTAATGACTTTAAAATAATTAAATATTTTAGAAACTTATCAGCACTGCGGCAGTATCTTGTTAAAAAAACATCTGAAATGATTAATCAGGATTGATAGTTCTTAATGATCTCAGAAGCAGTTTTGGAAAAGATCTAATGGGGATTATGAAAAAAAGAAAGATTTTCTGATGATTCTTCACATATGATATTTGTTCTACGATCTAAAATATAAATTGAGGAATGGAAAAATACAGAAAAATTCCAATTTTCCTACTGTTATGCTCATGTTAACACATAATTTATGTCAAGACATGAATTTTCATGTACACTGAGTACATTTCTTTCATCTCCTGTAAAGAATAAAGCTACAGTACAAATTAATAAAAAAATAATAAACATAACTAAAATTAGCAGACTAGAAATTGTAAATGTAATGGTTTTGACTCCAGAGAGGCTCATTTCAATTATTTTGTCTTTCCATTATATATGAGAAATGTATTGAAGCTCATAATATATTGGACTATGTACAGCATAAAACTGATACATTCCATGTAGAGAAAGATTATTTTATACACCCACTCCTTATATATGTGGCAGTAGCTCTTCAATTAAGAGACTGAGAAAGGCTTTTAAGTAGGAAAATGTCATTGCCTACATACTGTATATGTTGGCATTTTTGCATTTGGGGAGTGAACATTTCCTTGAGTGTGTTGCTGGTACTTCAGGTGAAGGCAGTGAGTGACTAATGAGACAAAGAGAAGCAGGATAGGAAATCTCTAAGATACTAGTATTTAACTATATTGCAAACTATTATCTGTATTAATAAACTGCTTTGTCAGTATTGCAAAATATACTGTATCAGTAGCAATTAGAAATAATTCATATTTTGAAAATTTATTCTTCACTCAAGATAATTATTTTTTCTTTAAAGCACTTATATTGTATATTTTGAGATCTGTATGCTAAGAAATGTCAAGTAACATTAAATAAAAGACCTTTCAAAACATAGGACTTTAGTTTCATAATCTTTCTTGGGGAATGAAACCAAAAGAGGTAATAATATCCAGAAAGAAATATTAACTACTGCCATAACAGTGTTAAATGCAAAATAATGTTCAGAAATGAGCCCGTTATTATGCTTATACATTCAAAATGTCATAGGAGCTGAAAGAAAAATGGAAGCTTACATTAAGTGAAAACAGTGCAAGCTTACAGCAGATCAACACAGCAGAAGTGTGTCTGTAATAAACACTTGCATAATTTTAAATGTTTGCTTATAGTCTTACTTTGGGGAATGAAAATTAGTATTCTGTATAACTTTTTGTATTTTTAGTTCTGCTTTGATATTGTTCATTGTTTTAATGAAAAGACTAAACTTATTTATGTTTGGTATTGTATTTTGAACATGCTAGTATAATATATCATTCAAGATAATTCTTTAAGGTACTTTTAATATAAAAAACATTAAATAAAACCATGTGAAGATTCCTGAGTAATTCATTCTTTTGTCTGTTTTCTGTGGATGGTAGTTGGGGGGGAATAGTGGCTCAGCATTTTTAAAGCTTGATCTCATCAGTTTTCTAAGAAAGGAATGGCACATTATTTGTGGAATCCTGTTGTACTTAAATCAAATTATGATTAGTTTGACCACCTTTTATTTTACTGGCTTCAAGTTAGTGTTGACTACTGGCAACTGCTTGGACCTTTTAAATCTCTGCAGTTTTCTTGGCAAGATTTTTCTGAAAGTGTTTTGCCATTGGTTCTTTCCTTGGGTTGAGAGAGAGAGAAAGATTGGCCAAAAATTACCCAGTTGGCTTTGTGCCTGAGGCAGGATTAGAAATCACAGTCATTTGATTTCTAGTTTGGTGCCTTAATTACTACACCAAACTGACCAACTTTTACTTATTAAGAAAAGATAAACTAAAGATAATATACAATCAGGTGATTGTATGTTTAAAGTTAGTATAAAATATCCCAGTTAGATCAAAGTTTTTGCCTTCTAAATAGAGAAAAGTGAATGCTGTATTATGGAATGCATTTTTCCTGAAGGTGCAAAATATATTTCAGCTTTAAGGTTATGCAGTAGTAGCCCAACCCTGTTCTAGCCACTAGTGGTCTGTGTTCTAGCCTAAATGTGACCCTGTGTTTTTTCCCTAGTACTTCCTTTATTTTATTTCAATGTCCAAATGTGTTTATTATTATTGTCATATCCATCACTCTAGAGAGTTGATTTTAGTTGATGTTGGAAGGAAATTGTAATAATGATCTTGTCTGTGAAAAGGCTGGCAGATCAAGCTGTAATTTGAGGTTATACAGGATTTCTCTATTCCATTTCATGATAGAATTTCTGAATTTAAAAATTTCATTGAGTATACAAATAGCTTATCTTATTGTGTTGGACTTCCAGTTTGAATCTTTAAAACTTCTGTTAGGAAGTACTTGCCATGAGTCCTCCATCTCCCAAATCAAATATATTATCAAACTAGATAAGGATGATCCTATTTGCTGTACATTGTATACTATTTTGAGGCAATACCCTAAATAGTCACATTAGGAATAAGTTTTGTTAGAAAGGATACACAGTGTTCTACTATCTAGTAGCTCTACATTTCATTGTATTAACTCAGTAATCTCATTTAAACAGAGAGCCAGTTTGGTGTAGTGGTTAAGACATAAGGTTAGAAACTGGGAGACTCTGAGTTCTAGTCATGCCTTAGGCACAAAGCCAGCTGGGTGACTTTGGGCCAGTCACTTTCTCTCAGTCCTAGGAAAAAGGCAAGAGCTAACCATTTCCGAAATCTTGCCAAGAAAATTGCAAGGTCTAGTCTAGGCATTTATTAGGAATCAACACTGACTCAAAGGTACACACAAAATCTTAAAGGACCTATAAACGTTGTCCAATATTAATAGCCCTTGATTGCAGATCAGAGATGGCATAAAAAAGTTGAAAGTACAAGAAATTTAGTAAGCTCTTGGCTTTTGCTCTTAAACATTGCCCTTTATTAGATCTCGATTGAAAAGCAGTATGTGTGCTTTCCTATATCTGAGATTGATTTGTACATATATGCTGCTGCTTTCTGTTTATTATTGCTGTGATTGTCCTCCTTGGTGCTTGGTAGAACAGAGATACTAGAATCCCACAGGGTATTCTACCTTCCCTGCGTTCACTGGCTGTAGTGTAGATTCCCCTATCCTCCTTTCCTTTCCCAAACACTAATGGAAGAAAATAAAATGTTGCTGGCATTTACATCTGATTGTTGTTAACATCTTGCAAAGCGGGACACAATTGAGAAACTAAAGCAACTCCTATTCTTATTCAGCTTTGTATTCTAAACAGGCCTCGTCATCTGTAATAAGCTGCAGTAGAATGGATGTCTATATAATGAGCCTCATGTGTCTGTCTTAAACAAATTATGCAAGGATCTTTTCTTCACTATTTTAAAAGATGTGCATGAATGCGAAGCAGTATCACTTATATCCCCTGCCTAAATATAAATAGACATATATTTCTTTGTTAAATAAAGCCCAATGCCAACCTTTATTTAAAAATGTGTTAAGGGAGGAAGATGTTATGATTTCCTAATATCATTAGTCTTGTCTTTGTGTTTTTGCTATTCAAAAACCTTTTTTTTTTCATACTAATCAATGTCCTGCACGAATGGAGTGTCCAATAAAGCAGAGCTCCTGATTATATAGATCATTTTTATTTATTTGTTTATGTATATCCCACATTTACTTTTTACAAGATAAGATGGTAAACATAGCCGTTTTTCGCCTCCTAATTTCCCCACAAGAACAATCCTTTGGGCTGAGAGAGAATGCCTTTTTCAGAGCTGATGGTTTGAACCAACATTTTTATTAATTCTTTCCAGCTAAACTAGTAAACTTTATTTATACTAGTTTTTTTTTCAAAGACATAGTAAAGCATAACACAACCAAAGTTTCCCAGTACCTTAGGTGACTGGACATATTTGGAGTTTTGAGATAATTTTATGAGTAATTTCACAAATGGCTTCTTTGATGCCAATTCCAAAATCCTAACCTAGAAGGTAAACTGGAAAAGATGGTCCCCAATATTCCTTCAGCATCCTGGATATTTCATACCATCACTCGTTTAGCGTTCGCTTTTATGGGAACATTCTCTTGGATAACACAGCTTAACTTTATTTCGGTATCGTAATTGACAGGAAAAACATGTTGATTTTCATCTTTATAACAGTGACAGAAATGTAGACCAAGTCGTCAACAAATACTGAAACTTTTCCATATAATAACAGCAGAATATTTAAAAAGACGAGTTTCTTCTTTTTTTTATACACAAAAAAATTAAGGCTAGCCAATCTTTTCCCACTATAATTTTTCTGGGCTAAGCTGATGTTTTTGTAATGACTGTCAGGGACCTTTTAAAAGCTGTTTCTGTACTGGTCTATAGTATGGGCCTAGAGACAGTGGTAATAGTAAACATTATGAAAGGGTTTTTATTTCCTACTCAATCTTCTAAGTTTTATCTAACAAAAAATTAGCAGTTTGCCAATTTTCTGTTGATTTTCTTAGATGAGTTTTAAAAAAGGCTAGTTGGTGCCTGAGAGATATCATGCATCATTTTCAAAAGTACATTAGTCTTTAATGGGTAAAGGTAGTCCTCCACTTAACAACTATTTATTTATTGTCTGGTCAAAGTTACAATGAGACTGAAAAAGTGACTTACAAATATTGGTCCTCATGTTTACAACATTTGCAGCATCCCCACAGTATTAAGCAAATTGAACTGAATCTAGGATTCAGATTAACTACCCGTGATAATGTCTGGAATTAAAATGTGTACCTGTTGTCTATTACATCATTTGCTTTATCTACTTTTGTTTTGCAAATTTTTGATAATGATAGTGGAGAAAGTTTTGTTTACTGTAGGTTCTTTCTGACTGCAGAACATTTATTTAATAAATAAAAAAATAAAATAAAAGATCATAAGAAGCAGATTAGACACTACATAGTTATTAAAAAAATAGAGTTAATTTCTTAAGAGCTGCTTACTGCATTTGGTGTCTACTAATTTCATGTATTAATCGTGTAGAAGTTTGTCCTGAAAAAGCTGATAGTAAAAATGGGGGGGGGGGGGGGGAAGGTGAGAATAATAACTAATATAGACTGTTGGGCAAGCAAAGAAAAATGAATGAGTAATTGAGGAGTTGGAGTCTGAGATTTTCAGTTAAACTATACCAGATGCTTATACAAAGGAAGCAAGACACATACTTGTCCATTGTGGGGGAGGGTGTTACTAAAATAATTTTCTCTCCAATCAGTTTAAGCTGTAGTTTTACTATCTTATAGGGTCCCAAAATTGTTATATTCTGGAAAACATCAATTATACATATTAATTTGAATCTGGACATCCATATTATTTGGAAGGAACTAGAAACTGATGGCTCAACTATGGGAATTAGTCCTTGCTATTCTTACTGCTAAAAACCTTCTCGTTGAAAGATAAATACATGGCCCCAGTTACTTATGTTACTTGCATCTTGAAGATATAGTTTATTGTTGGATTAATTGTCAAATTCAAAACATGTTATTTGGGTTATTGGCCAACTTTATGTACCGTTAGAAGAATAATTGTAATGAAATCCTTTATTGAAATTACTGTATAAAATTTTCATACATAATGGTATGTACATGTATGAAAGTACTTTTATATATGTGTCTGTGGGTATTTTTTTCTTGTCAGTTAAATAATTAAAAAAGAAAGCTTAATACAAATTTTAACAATAAAAAAACAAAACAAAACAAGTATAGGTTTCCCCCCTTTACTGCTTTGAGTGTGACACCTCAATGATTTTTTTAGTGTTAAAATTTGTATTAATCTAGAATTTATAAAAAGAATGTGTAATGGAAAGGGAATATGACAGACTAAAGAACCAACTAAATTAATAAGTTAATATAGACTATTAAAAGCAAGGAGAGACATTGGTAACTTTTTTATTATTATTATCATTATTATTATTATTATTATTAGGCAAACACATATTGTTTATCTTTATTATTAAAATAATTATTAAAGGATTATATTTGAAATAATTGAAATGAAACAAAAAGATGTTTCGATTGAGATTAATGAAAGAGGCTAGAATTAATGTGTTTCTCTCCTTACTGAAAATTTGGAATGGAAAAGGTAATAATAGAATTAAGTATGCATATATGAATGTATAATTACTGTCATATTTGTATGTGAAGATGATGACCTGGAAATACGTTGTCCACTAAAAAGAGATTTTTGTTTTTAATGTGAAAAACTTATTAAAATTTGTTAAAAAAAAAAAAGAAAAAAAAAGAAGCAGCAGCTAAAAAAAAACAAGAAAAAACTGTGGCCTGTGAAATTATCTGTTTCCATTTTTTCATTTGCAGTCCTGGTAGGGTAGCAAAACAGATAATTTGTTGCCCTCCTTTCTTGATTACATTAGACTTCCCTGTAATTTTGTATCTGCATGGATGAATAGATTCAGGACTGCATAATATAATGCGTTTTTTCCAATTGGTAAATATGGAAGTTGTGTTAGAGCTACTTGTGATTGCTTATTATTAGAACTTTGACTTGCCAGTGTTTGCAAAAAGTCAATACCAGCCTTTGCTAGACTCTACATTTTTATCCTTTTTAATATATTTCATAATATGTAATTCAAGGTGGCGAACATACTTAATATTCCTGCCTCCTGTTTTCTCTTAGGTTGTTTGTCCATATTATACTATATTTAATATTATCCTTTATTTATTTTATTTAACTTCTTATACAGTAGGATCCTTGGTGTACTGTTAACTGGAAGTAGCACCTCTTGAGCTCTTGCTTTCATGGCATAATATACATTGCTATAATTTTCTGTTCTTTATTTCTTCCATTAATGGTTTCTCAATAACATGACATTACTGTATTTTTTCTTCTGATTTATGTTCGGATAACTATAATTGACATGAATGGATTTCCCAACTCAGAAAGGACAGGATTGCCTTTTAAAAAGTGTATTATTTTCATTATTTGATTCATAGTTTTCCAGTCTTTCACTTTTTAAAAGCCAGGTAGCAATATATTAAATAATATTTGTTTTGGCACAAACATAATCTCTTCCCAATAGTGGTTAAATTTTTGGCCCTCAGGATCAGATTCTATTCACCCATGAAGTTTATTGAGCTAATTACGTTTTCTTACCCTAAACTTCCCACATAATTATTTTGAATGTAAATGAAATAGGAAGGGGAATTGAATAGTATGTTGAGCTTTCTAAAAGCCAAAACAGGATCTAAGTGTGAATTATGTGGCAAATCACAATTACTGAATGCATTGTTATAATAGATGACATAACAGTAACTTTGTTCTATTTCCCTGTAAGAGAAAACTAGACTCAAGAAGTAGAATTAGATAGTACATGCCAGTCTATTCCAAGTGAAATTCGGCACAATTTTAATAATTTTAATAGTTAAATTTAACAATTCATATGTAAGGAATTAAAGTAGTTAACAGTTTGCAAACTCCTAATTTTCAGTTTCTGTGTTGACCCTTTTGATCAGAGGGATTTGTTGGCCTTCTAATTCTAAAAATAGATTTCAGTAAAAGAAAACAGTATTTTTCTTTGTGTTGACTTCATGGTCTTTAAGGGCCACATGAGACTTAAATAACTATTTTGCTGTATTATTATATTATTAACAAATGTCCTATTCTGTTCACCTGATTTATGACTCAAAAGTCATTGATAAAATATTTAGTGTCTTATAAAACAAAACTCAGTTGCTAAATATTCCTGTAACCTATTTAGTCATAATTCTTTTGTTGTGCTAACTGTAGAGTATGTGTTTAACAGAACTTGTGTCTTTGTACTAATGAGTAATTGTCTGGCTTTGGTTTTGGAGTGCAACACATTAGTTTTAAACAACTCAATACTCAGTTAACTATTCTAATAAAAGCCAAAGTTGTATTGCTTTATCTAATGGACTTCATAGGAGGAAGATCATTTTTTCACCCATTTTCCAGATAGAAATAGAAGCTGAGGCACAGTAGTATAATAAAGTCTTTCATTAAGGATATGACCAAATTGATACAGTCATATAGTAGTAACAAATCCTTAATATAAGTGTGGCATTTTGTGACTGTTACAGTGCAGAAGGGTGTGGGTCTGAAGATGAGAAAAATATAGATGAATAGGCTATGATTCCTACTCTAGCAGCAGTGTTTGTTATTGCAGTGTATTATTATACTGATGTATTAATGACCTTATGCTGTAAATTGACTTAGTGTATGAGTCAACATGACTTGGTTTAATGTAGTTGTTGCCTTCCAGTGTCTTTATTCTTATACATATAGATCACTTTCAATGGGATATTCTATGCAGGAAGAAACACATTTTGATTGCCAGGCAGCCTTTCCGTCAGCTTTCTTTGCTTACATGTTATTCAGACAACATAGATTAAAACAAAGAAGAGTGCTGGTAGCCTAACAGTTAATTTTTTCCCTTTTCTATCAGCCAATTTTTTCCCTTTTCTATCAGCCAACTCCTCACTCCACATTTCCTTAGCAGAAATGGAAAAAAACTATTGAAGTAAAAAATCAGAAAGAAAAACGGGAAAGGATTGGTACATTGGTAAGGAAGGCAAAAGAAAGTGGGGATAAAACAGCATGAAAATGCAGTAAAAAACTGAGTTTGTGGTAGAGTAAGGATATCTGTAGTGTGAAGCTCCTGTCAGATTGAGATTTCCAGAAAAACTATGGGATTAAAGGGAGAGAGGTTTCCTCACTCAATGAGGTAGAGTCCACTTTTCCATTTCAAAGCCACCTTCTTTCCTGTAACTAGCTCTTAATGCATGATTTACTTTCTTTCCCCTTGGTCAATGGTAATGTTTTCAAGGAAAACAATAATTTACCTTTCACATAGATATTGTAATAGATTATGTGTTGATTCTTGTAATGGAAAACATGCTTTACACCAACCTGATCATTTCTTCAGCTATGAGAATATTTGATTTTTATGAACAGAAATATTGTACAATAGAATTGGGGGGGATAGTTTATGTTAAGAAAAGATAGGATGATTATTTCCCTTAGATGTAAATAAATTATTCATTGTCTTTTTAAAGAAAAACCCCCAAACATTTGTAAAGAAATCCATGAGGAACTCGAACTAAAATAATAATTGGAAATATATAAAATACTCCGAGAACTTTCTGCCTTAGGATGGTATTGCTTAAATGCTGGTGATTTGCATTAAATTGCAATTAAAATAAATGTATACTATCATTGTGAAAAACCAAGCTTTTCTAATTAACTTTAATACAGAAATTAATGTGAAAAGCTTCATTCTGGATTTGGAAAATTCTAAGAATTTTTTTGTTTAATGTTTTCACACTCTTGTGTATGATACCTCAAGTAATTTTAATGGGGCACCCCTATAAATTGAATAAACAAATAAATAAAAATGTGGATTCTTCATCTCATTTTTATTACTTTAGTTTGTTGCTCTCAATGGTCCAACTTATTTCTGTAACCATGAAAATATTTTGAAAGTTAAGGGTTTGATTTATATTTTATTGATTAAGTAGAATAGGAACATAGAACAGGAAGGAGTCATGGATTTTACAGCAAGGTAAGCAGATAAAGCATTCGTATGTAATTTACTATGATTTTTACCAGAATGACAAATTCCATCCCCCATGTCCAAATACAAAATATACTTATAGAATTCTAAGATCAGGGTTTTGCTTAAGAAACAAAACTGCAAGCCTAATGTTCTTCTATGCAAACTTTTTGATAGAATTGAAAAGGTAGTCCATTGAGTTGAATCATCTGCTCACTGCAGAAATCTAGATTCAAGATTTGTGTGAACATCTTACAAAGGAATGCTTACTTGATGCTTGTTTCATTTGTATATTTAGGAAGCTTTTTAAAATATTTAATAATTGTTTAGTAGATCCATTGTTACACGTGGTGGAGTGATTGAGAATACATCTTGGTTGAAGTATGATGGAGTTTATTTGATCTTGTTTAATTTTCCAGAGTTCTGGTTTCTATACATTTATAGTGGTTGGACTGTTATTAGCCACCTGCTTTATATTGTATGAAATGAGTAGCCATATAAATCTTATAAAGAAAGAAATCTTGACGAGTTTCCATATGATGCTACAAGCAGTTGAAAAGTGCTATATCATATTCCCTAATGTTTTTCACAAGTAATTTCCTTTATTGTTTCCTTTTAAGATGATTTCCAGTCTGTTGATCATCAATATTGCCTTTTGTTGCTTCCTGTTTCCTGAGTCTTTCTTGCTGTGGACCCAGTAGTCTGGTCAACTGTTATAGCTTATGATTTTGAAACTACACTTTTGCTGATGTGATCCAAAATTGCATTTGTTTTTTTTGTAACTGTATAATACTGCTGACTCATATTCAGCTTGCAATCAACTGCATCTCTTAAGATTCTTTTCAGATGCATTATTACCAAGTTAAATATTCCACATCTGTCTGTTTGATGTATTTATCCTAAGTAAATAAAGTTACTTACTATTAAGTTTCAGCCTATTTTCAGGCTACTTCTGTAATTGACAAAATAGTTGGATATTCTTTCTGTCTTCTAGGCTGTTATGCAGTAGATCTGTGTAAAGCATTCAAAAACGTTGCTTCATAAAGCATGTTTTGCTTTATGCCAAGATTGCCAGTGATGCTTTCAAAAGACATTTGAAGAGAGGCTTTTTGCTAACAGTTTACTTTTTTGAATAGTATGTGTGTGGTGTATAATTCACTGAGTTATATATCATCTGAAGAGTCAGTAAGAGACCCTTTCATGCCGTCTCCCAGGTCGTTAATGATAATATTAAAGTTCCAGTTCCAGAACCATTTCCTATTTCAGTACAGTTTGATGTATAGATTTTAAACTAGTTCTGTATCCATCTAATGAATCTGTCATTCAATTTTTTACTTAAGTAACTTATTAATAAGAAGGCCGTGTATTTTAGCAAAATGATTTGTCAAAATCAATATACATTATGTCCATAGTGTCCCCACAATCAACTAACAAAGCTAGCCAATTAGTAAAAAGCAACTCCCCCAAAAGATTAAGTTGACCTGACCTGTTCTTGGTAAATCCATTTGATGATGAATTTTAAGATAAGACACACAAAAAAATCAAACTTAATCCATTGTTAGTACAGTATTAGAACTGACAAGAGCTCATCAAGTTTTACCAAATATGACGAGAGAATTATAGCAGGGAGATTATTAAGAAATAATTTCAAGAATATGAAAGAAATGGGGAGAAGGGGACTTTATTATAGAAGATCATAGGATAGTATTAAACAGGAAATGCCTATCCAGACAACAGGTCCCCACATGGGCCGGGTCAAGCTGGCTGCTCGGAAGGTCTCCCCAAGGAAGTGAGGTAAAGCATGTGCCTCCTCAAAGTTGTGTCGCAGGGATTATGTAGGGCGGGTGTTTCAGCATGTTGATTGTTCTTGGTGGAGTCGAGTGTCGGGAGGTTTTGCTTGGTGGGCCAAGGATTAGAAGTCAGTGCGAAGCGATGTCGGAGATTACGGGAGGTGGGACGGGCTCTGCTTGGAAGCGGCTGTTGAAGGGGGGTGCTAAGAAGCGGCAGGGGGGCATTCGAGGTGCCAGCAACGCAGGCTCATCCCATTGACTGTTGCACTGGAGCAGTGCAAGGGGCTCAATGGCGTCAAACACAGCGGCGGCACAAATAAAGAAATAAAAATAATTTGGAAAGTCACTCTGGCTTTGCTCTACTTTCCCAAAGTGCTGCCGCTGTCGCATTCTGTCTGTCTGCCTGTCCATCCATCCAAAAGTTCTGCCTGCCTGCCTGCTTTCCTGCCTACCTACCTACCTACCTACCTGCCTGCCTATCTTTCTGTCTATCTACCTACCTATTTAACTACCAATATAGATCTACCTACCTACCTATATCCATACATTAATTGAAAAGGTCTGCCTGCCTACCTACCTACCTATCAATATATCTACTTACCTACCCCCCCTCTCTCTCACTCTCTCTCTCTCTCTCTCCATCAATCCATGTTCGAAGCACTGGCCCCGCAGGCACATCGGAAAAGTAGGGCAAAGTCAGTCTTGGAGGGAGGGAGGGAGAGAGAGAGAGAGAGAGAGAGAGAGAGAGAGAGAGAGAGAGAGAGAAACCTGGTGCATCAGATTGAAATGAGGCCTACTTTACTGTCAGGAAGCTCTCATATTTTGTTGAGGCTTTAAACAGGATCCATTCGACCAGATCTCCATCCTAAAAAATTACTTTCCCCCAATGTATTACAGTGCCAATTCTGAAGAAGGGAAAACCAAAATGTACTGGTAAATTACAAGGAGAACACAAACACAAACACACACACACAGACACACACACACACACTTTTCTAACCCTGCTGGGGCAGGTGATTGGACTAGAATAGATATCTCATTATCTTTCTCTTCCTCCCTCCTTTATTTCTTTTCCTTTCTGTCCCTTCCATCCCCCCTCTTTCTTTGTCCCTTTTTCTTTCTTTCCCTTTTCTCTTTCTTTTCTTCCTTCTCTCTCTCTTTTCTCTCTCTGGCTTACCCCATTGACTTGACTTGCTTGGGCAGGTCCCTCCGGTGCAGTGGGCTCAATGGGATGGACCTGTGGGGCCAGCACCTGGAATGTGGCAATTGCAGCACATTTGAAAAGTAGAGCAAAGCGAGAGGTTGGTAATTTTTGCTGCAAAGAATCACAAAAGCTTCTGGGTTGTGCACAAGAAGGGACACGCATGCCAATGCAATTCAGCAACATAAAATAAATAAAAATAAAACAGATCAACAAGAATTAGCAGAGTATCTCTGATTAGATTTTATTCACTACTAGAATCTAATCAGAGATGCTTTGCCAATTCTAGTCCAATGACCTACACCAGCAGGGTTAGAAGGGAATGTGTGTGTATGTGTGTGCATGGCTGTCAAAACTCCAAAAACAGGTCAATTAGCTCTGGGGAGGCCAGCCATAAATTAGAACACTTGCTAAACAACCGGCTATTAAGTGAGGACCACTTGTATTTGGTTTGCTGGTTACCTGGCCACGCCCACCCAGTCACATGACCACCAAACCACACCTATCCTGTGATGTGACCAGCAGGCCATGCCCAGCCAGCAAGCCATGCCAGCCAGTCACGTGACTAGCAAGCCATGCCCAGCCAGTCACGTGACCAGCAAGCCATGCCCTCAAATTAGGTCACACCCACATAAATTTGAATCCCACCCCTGGGTGGGGGCACCGAGGATGAGTTTGTAGCACCAAAGGGGGGGTGGACTGAAAAAGTGGGAACCACTGACTTGGATCATTAGAGATGACTACACCAAGGTCCTTGACAGAGTTTGGATCATCAACAAGGTCTTGACTATTCAGCTTGTATTTTATTGTCTGATTTTTTTGCAAATATGTAAGATAGAGCATTTGTTTGTTGCAGTTTGAAGTTGCCATTTGTTTGACCATTCTGATATATAGTCAAGGTCTTTTTGAAGGGTAGCAGTATTGTCTGTGGTGTTGAATAGCTTTACATCATCAGTGAAGAGAATGCAGTTGCTCTTAATATGATCACAGAGGTCATTTATGTAGAATATGAAAAGACTTGGTCCTAGAACACTGCCTTGGGGGACACCACTGTTGAGAGGTACAGAATTTGATAGGACACTCCCAATTTTGACCATTTGTTGTCTGTTTGACAGGAATGCTTCTATCCAGTTATGCAGGTGTCCAGAGATACCGTAAGATTTTAGTTTTAGGAGTAGTTTGTCGTGTACCACTGAATCTATGAAGTCTATGTAGATTGTGTCTATTGCTTTGCCCTGATAGAGTTGTGTAGTCCATATGTTTTTGCAGTGTAAGAGTTGCAGATTACATGATAGTTTTTTTCTGAAACCAAATTGTTTATTAGAGAGTAGGTTGTTTGTTTCTAAGTGGAAGATAATGGATTGGTTAATAATTGATTCCATGACTTTACAGGTGACGCAGCATAAGGAGATTGATCTGTAATTTTCAACTAGGCTGGGGTCTCCCTTTTTGAAGATGGGATGACTGTGGCTTGTGACCATAGGTTAGGCAAGGAGCTGGTCCTGAAAGATTTTTCAAAGATTATGCTTAGAGGTTCAGCTATTGGCACCGGGTAGCTTTTTTAAGAAGTAGGCACATATTCCATCCGGTCCAATAGATAGAGATGGTTTTAGATTGCGTAGTGCTTTTTCAACATTGTCTTCCATAAAATTGATATGTATTATGTTAAGCCTGGGTTCCCCAACCAGGGTTAAGGAGACAAGCTAAACAGAATGTGCAGCGTTAGTCAGATAGGCACACAGATAAATGAGTGAGATAAGCTTGTATGTTTGTTAACATACAGTAAAAATAACAGATACGCTTGTGCTATCAAAAGATAGTTTATTCCATTTAGAGTTATAGCATAGTCAAAATAACAGTCCATTAGTCATGTATCATTTTAGTCAGTCCATTCAAGGATCATTTAGCAAAGTCCGTGTAGAATATCCTATGTCAGTTCACTTACAAATCAGTCCTATCTCTCTCCTGTTCCAGTAGGGGAAAAACGCAGTCTTCATTCATCCAGTAATTAGGGATCATCAAGCCAGAGAGAGCAAGCTGACGTTCCTTGCTTCTTTTATGGTGCTTTCACAACCACTCCCTTAATTACATTCCTATATTTAAAGTTGCAGACACTTTAACTTATAAACCATGATAACATATTTATTATTTTACCTAAACCAGTTAGGGTAAACAATGTTATCCCTAACATATTAGATCATTGTAGTTGTCTGTGGTTCGACTAGGAAATACTAGACATGATCCATTGCTGTTTACAAATGTGTATCTCTGCCATTCCGAATCTTACAAATTTCATTTTAAGATTCAAAGTTATACTTTAAATTCTACAGTACACCAGTTTAGTAGAAAAATGTGCAAGAGAATAACACAGTCAACATGTTTTCCAGATTATTTTGCATCACATGACAATTTAATATCTTCAGACCAATAATCAAGGAAATAATTATGTGAATATTTCATTGCCAGGCAAAATTGTGGTAAATATATATGATAGTTGATTGCATCTTTTTAGTTTTCAGGAGCATTTTTGTTACTTAATTATTAAAATGTGTTTCTTTTTCAAAGGCAATTATGTAGTTATTTTGCAATTATTTTGTAGCAAGGGCTAGAGGTGAAACCATCCCCTCCCTAATTCCAGAGGGAATATTTAATATACAGTATTTGTATATGATGGTCATCTATTTCGCAAAGAATAGGCAATCACCAACAAAATTGCTAGAAAAGTATATGTCACTTAGTACCATTTATAAAAAATAAAATTGTCCTTGAAGAAAATTTTACTGTGTTTTGCTTTTCATCTCAATCTCAAATATAGATTGTATATTGAATTATATTTTTTGTTACTTACATTTTTTTATTATTTACTAAACATTTTTGTCATTTCTGCTATAGTCAAATTGGATGTCTTAAATTTAAGAATAGAAGAACATACTGCTCATATGTATATGAGTAGTGCTAATATAAGATTATTTTTATTTTTTTTGTAATATAACTCATGAAGTGGTAGCAAGATATTCTTTTTAAGGATAAGAGAGAATGTCTTACATAAAACTCTCAAATACATCTGGTATTTTGCCACTTCACAGTACACTATCATGTTTTATAGAAATGCAAGGAGACAGATCTCAAGAACACCTGGTGTCTTTTTACAGTATAATATAGCTAATCATTGTAATAGATTTATTCCTTTGGCATTCATAATATATTGGCTATTTCCTTAAATGTCCTAGAAAATTTGAGACTCTTCTAGTTTTCAGTGAATCATGAAACTGCAGATATTGTCTCTGGAATTGAAACATTTGTGAACTCCTGGTATTTGGGAATATGCAGCGCTAATCTCGAGGTAACTTTTAGTGTTTAAGACTTATAGACCTTGATGACCCTATCTTCCATTAATTTATCCAATATCTTTTAAAAGCCAATCCAAATGAGAAACAATCACCACACCTTGATGCATTTAATTTCACATTATATTTTGTTTAATCTGTTATGCATCTTCTTTCAAACTAGGGCAGTGGTGGCTAACCTTTTTCGGCTCCTGTGCCGATAATTGCGTGCACATGCTTGCATGCCAGCACCCAGAAAGCAATGCGTGCTGGCCCCTCCCACACCCCTGAGCATGTGCGTGCGACCCCCCCCCCCTCGTGCACGTGTCTGCGCATGTGTGTGTAACTCCCTCCATGGACCGCGAGTCTGCATCATGCGTCCTTGTGCATGCATGTGTGATTCCACCTCGTGCACCGTGCGTCTGTGCATGCATGTGCGATCTTATGCATAGCACGTGCCTGCACATGTGTGCGCATTTCCCATGTATCCCCCTCTTCCCCCTGCACATGTGCGCCAGATACCCAACAATTAGCTGTCAGGCGGCAGTGCATGCATGCACAGTGGGGCTCTTCCAGGTGACCTCTCGCGTGCCGGCAGAAATGGCTCTGCGTGCCACATCCGTACCGGATGTGTGACATAGGTTCGCCAACACGGCCGTAGTGCTTTGAGAAAGAGATTATTTTACCTATACCATAAATTATTTTCTATACCTCAGTCAGATCTATTTTTAGTTGTATATTTTCTAGACTCCAAACCAAAAATACTCTAGTCTTCCTCCCCCATAAGACAGATGTTTAAGCCCCCTAATAATGTTATATATTGTCGCCTGAATTTTTATCAAATCTATTATATTTCTTCATTTTTTGAATGTGGCAATTAGAACATGGTATTCCAAATCCAGACATGTAGATTTGAATAAATATATTACCAAGTTGGCAGTTTCCCTCCTTTCCCTAAATGAGTATACCTTACTTCAAAGCTAATGCAGAATCAGCATCTTGACTGACCTATCCTTGTGACTGCAATAACTTTTTATTTCTTAGAATCCCATCAGTGTAAATGTAATGTTTGGGCTTTTTGTTCTTGTGTTTGTGTGTGTGTGTGCGTGTGTTTTAATGAACTGCATTTTTAGGTGACCACTTCCCGGTTTAAAAACTACTGACACTCTTTATATCAATTTTCATTTTCACCACCTCTGAGCAACCTCAAACTTGTTCAACTTACTGATCACCTATAAGTCATTTCTGAACAATACAATGGTACTAATAAATACCATCCTAAGACTGGTCCTTCAGGAGCTCTACTTCTTATGTTCATCACTTCGATATTTATTTTTCACAGTACATAAAATAATAGGTTCCGTAACAACTAAATTCTATTCAGTTTGCTTCTGTATTTTTCCTTTAGGTGCTGTTCCGAATAGACCAGTTTGCTGGTAGTCCCTGAATTAAGACCAGTCACTTAGTGACTTTTTGAAGTTATGACAGAACTCCTCTGGACTATTTATTACCTGGGTTTGAAGTTTGGATTGCTGATCCCTCCCTGTGATTATGTGGTCACATTTTGGGCACAGCCTGCAGTCATGTGACCATGATTTATAATTTTTTCATCTGATGGTTTTTGACACAAAACACCATTGTGGATAATGGATTTACTTAATGACTATCACATTTACTTAATTGCTGCAAAAGTCATAACATTGAGTGCAATCACATGGTGACCCGCTTAATGATTCGCATGTCTTAGAGACTGTGATTCCAGGTTCAATTGCAATAATAAATTGCAGGCTACTTGTATACGTTTTTTCTAAATAAATAAATATTAATAAATAAGTATTCCTTTTTGCTACCTCAATTTGTTTTAATAGTTTTAATTTCCTCTCTGAAAACGTCAGTCCAGCAACATAGATATTTTAAAAGAGAGATGCAAAAAATTCATTTGGAATCTCAGTGCAATCTTGAGGATCGGTTTCATTTCTTTATGATCTAATGGCTAAATTTTAAAGTATTTCTGTTTATCTTTAGAGTTTTTGCCATACACTAAATTATTCTTGTTTTGCATTCCTCAAAATATGTTTGTTTTACATTTCATTTCTGTTAGACTTGTTCCTTTTTGTTCTTCTCCTTAGGGAGGGGATTTGCTGAAATATTTTTTATAGTTTCCTGAAAATGCTAAATTCTTCCTGTTAGTTGACATTTCTTACATTGTAGCAAAAATTCCAAAAAGCTGCCATTATGTAGTTTTAAATAATCTTTAGCCTTTGAACTTAACTTTTCTGTCTCTCTATTACCAGTACCCTCATTTTTAAAATAATTTCCTTTTTTGTAGTCAAATATATTGGAATTACTGTCAATTTCCTTTTATATGTATGCAAAATGTAGTAGTCTGTGGTCATCTCTTTATTATATTACCAGTTCATAGTTAATTTTTAGAAGGAAAAAAAATATAGAAACAGACATTTAGGGGATCTAGAGATTTGGTTTATTGTCTATGATTATATCCAGGTGAGGGTAATTGATATTTTGCATTATTATATTGCCTTCTTTTTTCCAAGTCTGTCTTTCTTCATCCACCATCTCAAGACTATATTTTTATCAGTAGCATATCTTTTCATCTTACTTATATTTGAGTCTATTTCTTTATTTATTCAATTTATATAGCTGCCCAATTCGTGATTGAGGGCTGCTATCAGTAAAACAGCATTTCAAAATCACTGACTTCAAATACACACAGCCAAGATACAAAACCAGATCCCCAGTGACAAATCAATATAACCATTGCACAGCTGTGCTTCACATCCTGATCCCCAGGACTGGTAACAAAAAACATGCCTTAAGGACTTAACCAAAGATTGTAAAAGATAAGGTTGGAGTCAATCTTATCTCCAGAAAAATGGACACCATGACAGAAAAGAAACACTTCCTGGACCCCATAAGATGGCGCTAACTAATACATGGGACCTGGATCTTACCTTTCCTACTGGACTTAATGGGACAGGTAAACATAATCAGGGAGAGGCAGTTCCTCAAACATTCTGCTTATAATAACTGATGGAATCAAGTCTTCCATTGCTTTCTGGTATATCCCATGTTATATACAAAGAATCAAGCATGTTGATTCCCCTGTCTTGTCTTAAAGAATTCTAACTTCGGTATTTATACCTATCATGAAGTTTTGCGAACATTTTCACTTCCTGACTGTCATGTCACGTTCATTAACTCATTTGCAACATTTGTCCTGTCCCTTATAGAATTTTGAAAATGTCTACTTCCTTCTGGATGCTGTTCAATGCATCTCATGTGCCAGCTTCTCATGTGCCAGCATCCTGCTTCATTTTAATTTAAATGGAATCTGTCTTTTGTATGAGTTTGATTTGTTTCAAAATGTATCCATATCAACTCACTCTGACACTACTGTCTCATCCATGTGTTGATCTTAGGTGCAAAACAGGTCCACGCTTGAAGGACCAGTTAAACTGATGTCTTGCTAATCAGGTCTTGCTAATCAACAGAATTCAAGAGAGATTGGACTTAGTTCCTTTATGGCTGTGTAGGGATTCTAGGCTGATCCCTCTTAATAGTTTCTGCCATCTTTCTCTTAAAATTAAGGACCTCCCCTCAGTTCTGCCTGTCTAGCTAATTCTGCACATGTAATGTTAGCATTTCTGAATATGTTACCTTAGCATTGTGTGACTCCATTATTGGCAAGAATGTCCTTTGGACATAAAAGTGTCTGTTACTATTTGTCTCTGTTCCAGTTCTGAAACTCCCAAATATGTGCCTTCTTAAAAAGCAAGTTAGTTGGGACTGCTATTAATTGAGGAAATATAATTCATCCACTATTTAATACTTTGTTCAGTAAATGAACTCCAACGATAAGTCCTTCTACCCCCAAATGTGCTCAAGAAGGAAGCAATCAAGCAAACACATACCAGAACACCCCTCACTCTCTTCTGAACTGAAGATGTTTCTTGGATAAGAAGCGAAATGTCTTCAAGAGAAAATATACAAAAGTCCAGCTGTCTTTTGAAAGAGCACCTTTGGGACAACTATGACGTGGATGATTGAGAATCTCCATAGCACTCACTCTCCACAACCTTCTTCAATTAGTAAACAGTCATCCTCTTAATACTCTTAAGTATTTTCACACATTTATAACTCTCCTTCAATATTCTCGTTTCTGTTCTACCTGTTATATCCAGAAATATGTACATTTCATCCAATCTACAAGTATACAATATAATACATAGAAATTAATAAATCTGAAAACGAACTGCAAGTTATTTTCAGTAAGTTTAAACCCTTAAAAAAAAAATCTTGTGTGCAGCAAAATAACATTTTTTCTATTTTTGCTAGGTCTTGCATATGAGTTTCATTCCATATAGATTACAAGATAGTTTATGAAATTTATGCTAGATTTTCCAATGTTATTCAAATCAATATGAAATAATTAGCAGTTTCCTCTCTAATAAACTGAGGTATGTTTCAGATTTCACAAGTAAATACCACCTTAGCTTGTTTGTCAGAAAGAGCATGCAGCGTATCACAAAGAACATTTTGTAGTAATGTTGCTTCCAAAAGCTTTTATGAACATGCATTTTTCATTTTTTTTGCTGCTTAAGAAACTCTACTACAGTCTGTACAATTACTTTTATTTTATGGAAACGTCACCATTTCAGGGGGAAGAAAGGATGTATGAATTGGATGCATGAAGACAAGAATCACACTAATGCCATGCAATATTTTTAGTGAATAAAAATACTGCAGTAGGTTACTTAAGCTCTTTACCAATATCTTCAATATATTTATGTACTTAAACCCATCTTAAATTAAATCGTACTTGCTTTCTGAAAATAGGATAATATGATAACAAGTGGGATAGCATGCTCCTCTGTATTTCTTGAACTAGAGGTATAATTATGAGCTATGGTAAAAGAAATCCTTCTATTAGTAATCTATATAGTATGATCACTACTAAAACCTGTGTGTGTTTAACCTTTAATTGGGTGAAGTGGTGCATCATAGGGCAAAATGTTCTGGACTTAGGTATTTCAAGTGGGCTAACTTGAAGAATGCATCCAAAGTCTGGGATGCATGACTCCAATGGAAATGTAATTTGGCAAATTTTATAAAACATTTTATGGCATAAATATCATAAATCACTATGACAAAATACACAATATTATAAAACATTTCCTACAGTCTGTTCCTAATGCTTAACTGTGCTTTACAATTCAGCATGGGCTTCTTTCAAGGCAGACAGATTTCTGAATATCTCTTTGAGATTTTAAAAACTTTAAAAGTGCATGAGACAGTCTTCATCATTGAGGACATTGAGGAATGTATCTCTGAAATAATAACGGGTGACGAGTTTTATAGTGTTTCACAAAACTTTTAATTTTTATGATACTACTCACAAATCTCATATTTCTGGATCAGGATCTTTGTTCCCTTTGGGCATTATATTTTAATGATATGGATAAACAGCTTTTGCATTTTATGGACGGACTGCCATTCAAATTGGCTTTCTATTTTTACCTTCCTTATTTGGAAACATTTATTTTAGACATCAGGGTTATTTCAATGTGAATGTGATTTGCAGTTTTTGAGAATGTAATCAATGCATGATGATCAAAGCTAAATTCAAAATATTCATGCTAAACAAATATATAATTTTTATGACAAAGGCGACTTCGTATTTGTATAGAAATATACAGAAGTTTTGAAAGCTACATTTATATGTTTTTTGAACTAGCATGTAACCCTCCAATCCCATCTCAGTTTTAAGTTTCATTTTAAAAACTGCTCTAAGACAAATTTCTACAGATAGAAATTAGTACAGATCTATGTGTCTTTAGGTATTACTGAAGCACTCAGATTGTGCTTCAACTGTGGACTAGATTTGTATGACTTGCTATGTATGCATCAGGTGATATATAGCCTATTAACAACGTGTAGTAGCTATTCAAAGCCTTGACAATGTTTTCCTCTTTGTTCTGCTTTTTTGCCAAGAGCTGGAAACAGAGGTTTTGAAGCACAAGGCCAGAATTCCTTGGCTGATTAGCTGTTGAGCAACTTATGTCTATATTTTGATAATAACTCCATGCATGCATAGTCTATTGGCCATGGTTCCTACTCTGCCGGTTACTTCAGTAGGATATGAGTAGCAATGGCATTTAGAGGATTGCTGTCCATGTCCCTCCAGTGCAATTAAATGGAGTTTTAAAAATAATGAAAGCTTGTTAATCAACAGACCTAAAAATTGAACATGATTGCAAACATTGAGGGAGACAGTATTATACCTTGGATCTCCCCCCTTCCTCTCCCTCTCCCTCCCTCTCTGTAAATATAGACTTCTTAGAGGTGTATCATATTATAAATACATTAGAAATGTTTTGCTCTGAGGATATGAAACATTCCTGTAAAGGTTAAATCAATAAAAAAATGATTTTGTCACATTCCTAAGTATGGCTAGAACAGGTAGTCTGTTGTTCAATGTGCCCTTGAGTTTTTGGATCACATCATTATGGTGCAGCAGAAAGGACTTGCTCCAAGGCATGCTAATGTATACAGACATTCTAGAAAGTATCATCATTTGCAATTCATGTAAGCAGCTAAAACACATATTTAGATATATTTACATGTGTGTGAAAATTGTATTGTGAGAGGGACTATCTTTAGCAAGGCTGGGGTTGGGGAGAAAGTAAAGCAACAACTTTTAAAGCTTTGTATTGATTATAAGAAACTTGGAAGCATAGAAGTTACTTGCAGTTACTTGTGTTGGTAAACTGTTTCAGCTTATGTTTAATACAACTATTACTGTATAACATTTATCTAAATTTTATTTAAAAATTTGCATATTGACAGAATATTTATCTGTGGTGTATTCACACATTTTGTATTGTAATAAGTAGACATAATATTTATTTGTTGTCATGAAGCCAGCATGTTTGTAATGTACAATATAGATATTATTGGTTGACCAAGTCACAACTGATTAGTCAGATCAAATCTTTATTATGCTCAAAGAGCAGCATAAGGTACAGTCAATTAAAAAGTACACAAAATACATCAGAGTTTAAAAAAAATATAATTCTAAAAAGCTGTGTCTTTAAAAAGATATAAAACAAAAAGAATTCTTAATACAAGTCTAAAAGGAACTAAAAAAGAGTAGGAGAATTAAATGGGTTTATAAATTAGGAGTACAATTGGTAGCATGTGGCAGACTGAATCTATCATAGCACAAAGCACTCTAGAATGGCAAACTAGATATTCATTAGGATTACTTTTTGGTACAGGTCATTTTACACACTGCAGAAGCTAGCAACGTTATATGCTGTATAGTAGGATTGGTATATGAAAGCAGTAGGGAGATCTAGAATGGTCGTGTCTGTCCTGAGTATTTATGCAGTAATGGTGAGAAGCATATGCTGTTGTTTTTGTGTGTCCAGAGTCATAGGGGCATCGTCTCTCTGGGAAGGGAATTTTCCTGTATCAGCCTTCAGGGTAGCTGAAGGGAAGGTATGACATCAAGCCAATGTAAAGACTCTCCCATGGCTACATACTTCGAGTTTACAGGAGTTAAGTATTTCATAAGGAAGGCATAGTACCTATTGCATTTATTGGCAGTAAAAGGTAATTGGCTAATCCCCTTTTTGTCCTAGCATTTTAAAGCTGCTTTCTTTCCTCCTTCCTTTCCGCTAAAATAATTCTGTACTGTAGTTTAATTTCACACAATTTTAATGCGTTTTAAACCTGAATGTGATAATGAATAATTTTTCTAGACTATATTTAGATTCATATATAAGAAAGCAACAAATGCAGCAAAACCTGTTTGTAATGGATGAAAATAAAGAATACTTTTAAAAAATAAGATTTTGAGAGATTCAAAGATAACATTCCCCCCCCCCCCCCCAATTCTATGGAATGTTCTTGGATTGTTCCATTTTTTTTATCCAGTTAGGGATTTGCAGGCAGATTTACTGTAGAATAATTACTAAATGAATGTTACTGTAGTGCTATGATGATATAATTTTATTATGAAATAATGCCTTTGTTAATTACATGGAATTATACATCATTTTATAGCTTTTACTAAAAATTTTAATAGTTCAATATTAGAATTTACGGAAGTAAAATGTGTTTTCTATGAACGCTTTTTAATGTATCTTGAAATTGAATGAATGCTTACATAAAAAGCTAATTCTGTGTGGTATGCATTATGTGTTAATAAATAAGCTGCAATTTTATAAGATCATATATTTCAACAAGGTTTGCAGAAAAATGTGACTTTCTAAAAAGCAACTGATTATTTGAGCTTTTATTAACTTTTTGCTAGACATAAATAAAGTTATTTTAAAATTAAAACAGTTTGATGCAAGAGCAGTAAGCATATACTCTTCTGTGTTCGAGTTTCAAATATGTTTAGTTTATTTTTGAAGTTATCCATTTAGTGACAGATTTGCATGAAGAAGGATTGTACACCAATTAGATATATTTCTACAGTCTTCATGTGCAATGTAGATCAGAAAATGAGTGCATAATGGAAAAATCTTGCTGAAGCTAAACATGTTTGAAGTTGGTTAGTTTTGGGAGTTCCCTTTGCTGGCTGCTTTTAAATTATATTTGTAACCGTATTGTCACATATCAAATATTAGTACAAATTATCCTGTTTTAATTATCAGATTAAAATGTTCATGGTCTGTTTTTAACGAGTCTGATGTTATATATATATATATACACATACATACATATATGGCATTCAGCTTAGTTCGGGTATTTTCCCATGTCATAGTAGTTGTGCTTTTAAAGTTGTAGCAACGTTTCAGCAGAATCTCATCTGCCATCATCAGGCTTCATCATCAGAAGCCTGATGATGGCAGATGAGATTCTGCTGAAACGTTGCTACAACTTTAAAAGCACAACTACTATGACGTGGGAAAATACCCGTACTAAGCTGAATGCCATACATGTAAGTACCCACGAAAACTTAAGAAAACATACATACATATATATACATATAGGCATACACACACACACACACACACACACACATATATGCCTATATATATATATATATATATATATGTATATATATATATATACATATATATATATATAGACAGAAGCCTGATGATGGCAGATGAGATTCTGCTGAAACGTTGCTACAACTTTAAAAGCACAACTACAATGATGTGGGAGAATGCCCGAACAAAGCTGAATGCCATATATACATACATACATACATACATACATACATATATATATATATATATATATATATATATATATATATATATATATTTGTTTTCTTATATACATACATATATAATATGGTACATTAAAATAATATCCTTGTTGTTTGCATCATGATAATTTTACATGTCTCATTATTAAATACGGTGTTGAGATTTTTCCTGTAAAAAAATTAATACTCTTTATAGCTTTTCTGTTGTGATTTTGCTATAGAGTACCAGATGGTAACAAGATAAACAATACCTTCTGGAAGTCTGAATAAAATTAGGAAAAATGTACATTAAAATAAAAATGAGATAAAACAAAAAACAAATTTGTGAATTTCTGCCCAATAAGTTTTTTTTTTAACACAGGATTTTTAGTTCTAGTGCATTAAATACTGAAAGCTCTTTTTAATTCTCTATAGTTTCATTCCAGTGAATGCATTGTTTCATTATTTTTTTAACAGAAGAAATAATGGTCTAACTACCTTTTCTAGAATCAATTGGATCTTTTCTATAAGAATAATAAATGTATTACTTTTGCAAATATGCCTGACTTTCTCAAAATACTGGTTTTCCTCCAAAAAACATAATGTAGTTTCCTTTTTGTTACTCCTGGGAGATATTTCTGTGTTGGGACTATGTTACTGGATCAGAACGCAGTCTTTTTGTGTTAACATGCTTCATCTGATATAAGGAGAAAGTAGAGTGAATTCTTAGTTTAAGAAAAGAGAAAAATTGAATACAAAATTTGTTTCTTCCAACTCCCGATGTACAGGTCAAACTGAAAAACTGATTTTGTTATTTAGTTAATATTTTTATAGAACATTTTAATTATTTTTTCATATATGTTAAAACAGTCAGCTGTTAAGTAGCTCCTCGTTTCTTTCCCATCCCCTTGCCAACCTCCAAGGCAATTTGTATTGATTATAGATAGTCCTATGGGTGAGCAGATTGATGTGTTTCAATAAGAAATATATGTATGAATAATGCCCACATTTTAAATGTATGTTAAATTGATTTGTGATTTCAGATATATTGCATAATTGTCATCTTTAAAATATTCTTAGTGCACATTATGCATTGCAATTGAGAGACTTAATAGCTATGAATTCACTCTCCCCTTATTTTATTGGGTTTAAGTAAATAGATAGTTGCAACTTTCAAAAATATTACGTTTGAAAGTTTTTTCCCCTTGATACATGTGAATATGTAATCTTTATTAGTGCTCAGTTGAGCATATACTTTTTGTACATACAATTTTATTGCAGAATTATTGTTTTTGTAGATTTTAAATATTTGTTAGCCCCTTGATATTTTAAGTTTGAAATATTGACTCTTAAATAAAGGTTGACATATAAAAGGAAATTTAATTAGTCTGAAGACAGAAGCATCTGATCACTGCTAAGAACAAGCCTGAGCAGTTTCAGAAAAAGAAATATCCTACAGATTGGATGGTTGGGCTGCAATATTGCACTCATTGTTCCTCTAAAATAATATTAAAGTCAATGATATTAAGCAATGTAATGTGTTATTTAAATGTATTGATTGCATTTATACCAATGCCTTCTTGATGTAAACAAAGCATTTTAAAAACTTGTGAAGCTTTTGGTCACAATAAAATACATGGAACAAGATAGGCCTTATTTTTTTTCTAAATAAATATAGATATAGTTGAGAGTTTTATTATATAATGAAATGAAGAAATATATTTATTTCAAATTACATTATATAATAGAACTCCCAATTATATCCATATTCATTTTTAAAAAAAGGTTTATCTTGTTCATTGCAATCTCCGAGTAAGTTTTCATAGAATCTGGCTTAAGGGATACTTTTAAAAATCTTATTTGATTTTGATTTTAAAACCATAGGAAAAAAGACATTATTATATTTGTAATTTTTAAATATATATTTCTTTAATAAACCAATTTAATTAATTAGTAGGCATAAAATTGTGATAGCATTTAATGTTAAATAGGCTGTCACAGAGAACCCACTAAATTCAGATTTCTTATATTCTGGGGCCCTGTAAATGGACAGTTTGTTGTAATGTTTATTAACAGTACAGATTTAATAGTATTTCATCACTTGCAGAAGTTAAATTTGAGGATTGACAGAGTATAGCAGATTATAATTGCATTTGCCATATGCTCTTGTTTGCAACACTTGGAAATTATTAAATACCTGTAAGAGTGGGAGCTGGACTGGCTGTGTTCTGATTTTATCTTATTTGTTCAGATTGTTTTTGGTTTTGTTTTGTTACCTGACAGAAAAATGACCATGTACAGTAGACACTTTAACACACAATGCACTCTTTAAGTATTGGACTGTTTTATTCATATTGCAGCAATGTACATTTGAAATGGAACCAAACTTTTTAAGTAACGGACCTAAGAACCTTGTAAGGACCACTGTGGTATTTATTTTTGTAATTTGTAATTTGTTTAGGATAATGCCTTTAAACAGAAAGTTAATCAACTGAAAAAACCCCATTTTAAGATTTCTAAATAAGATACTCTTTAAGATTTTATAAGACCACCTCCAAAGAAATCACAGCACGTTGTGAGGATTCTTAGCAGTGTTGCATATTAAAGCGGGTGGTGGAGTATTTTAATATTTTTGTGTCCTGTTAATACAGTGTACTAGACTTGACATTTCTTTAGTTTATAAAAGAATTCAAGGTGCTAGCCCTACTATGACTTCAGTTTTCAAGTATACACGAGTGCATCATTAATCATAGGAAATGCAAAAATAAATAATAGAGTTCCCTTGGATTTTTCATGTGAATACTTAAGTTTTCCTCTCTTTTTTTGTATATACAGCTGAGCTATTTTGATAACCCTTAACCTTTACTTCAACAAGGAGGTACAGTATAAAAATATTGCCTCAATCTTCATAGAGCAGCTCTAAGAAAAACTTTGGTAGAATATTTGTAGGAAAAAAACCAAAAGTTTCTATACAAACTAACTTAGCTCAGCCTCATTTCTATATTTTAGACCACCAATGTGTAAAATTAAAAGCACATGGATTTTGCATCACTAGAAAATGTTTTAATTGATTAACGCTGTATGAAGGTAAAGAAGTAAAGTAAGTTTTGATTTGTGAATGGTTCTATTCAATAAATTTTAATCCTCCATGCCTGATAAAATCTTAGCCTCTCCTATGAATTAGCTTTTTTTTAAACTTACTTGTTGGTTTAAGTGTCTAATATTTTGGTGTTCCTTTAACCAACTGGAACATTTTTGTTTTTAGGGACTCTTATATCAGATTAGAGTATTTGAGCAACAAGGGGAGAATATCAGTAGTTACTGGTTCAATAAATAAGCCAATTCATTTTATATATCTATATGGTGATTTTAAAAATTTTAAATGTAAAATCGTCAAGTAAAAATATTGTAATTAAAAACACTCCTTTACCCAGTGTTCAAAATAGTTTAGAAATGATATATTAGTCTTGGAATAGTCTAAAATATTTGTTTCTAGTAAAATTTATTTATTAATTTTACAGATTCTGATAGGAATACTCTGCAATATATAACATAAATTGTAGTTAATATGACTCTTGTATTTTCATATTTCAGGTATTAAAATCACATTGAGGGAACTATTAACTGACCCACTTTTATAAATTAGTGATTTAATTTTTTTGTATTTAATCAGTAAGATATGCACTGCATGCAGATTATTGGAAATACAACTTGCCTCTTTCTTTTTTGGCGGGGAACAGTAAATCTTAAAAAGAAACAAGAAATGAATATTGAAGAAAAAAAACGGTAGTTTAACCTTGTAAATTATTTATATATAAGCTGAAAGTTCAGGTGCAAGTGATAGGGATAACTCAGTTGGAAATTCTTACAAGTCATAGTGAATGGAGTAGAAGCTATGCAAGAACACAGGTGTTCCATTCTTTTAAACAAGTTCCTGTGGATTATACTGCAGATTTATTTACATACATTTTTAGAAACTTGGGGTGCATGCTACTTATCTATAATTAATTACTGTGGTTAATTTTAATTAAAACCCATAGATATTTCTTGTTGATCATTACATAGAAAATAGAAAATTATATTGATTTACAAGGGCACTTTTTAAAGACTACATACATTCCCATCATATGTACATTGATTAAGTTCAGTGTTCCTTTCCCTAATATCACTTTATTTGCCATTGTGCCTAATAAGGAAAATATGACTGAATATAAAAACTTTAATAAATATATTATTAAACTGATGCAAATGCATCAGTTCAGAATCCAGTGCTAAATGGACACGATGCATTGCTGGAAATAAGAATCAGAGCACATTATTAATACACATCTGCTGTCAGTCTTTAGTATAGCTAACTTAGCTCACATATTTTTATTTATTTAGTGAAGTACTTAAAGAGAAATAAGCTTTAATTTGTATGCCATGAACTAATTGTCATATGAAATGATATTTTGTATGAAAATTCATTTTAGATTAGCTTCATCCTCTTTATTTAAATAGGACGTATTTGGAAGGCTGCTTTGCCCATATCTTTTGCCCAAAAAGAGAGGAATTAATAGTCAGCAATACATGCTCTATTAATTTGAATCATCAATGTTTTCCCTGTGGATATTAAAAGCAAAAACAATTTTCTATGCATATAAATTATTTTTTCTATTGTAAAGCTGGAATAATGTATGGTTAATTATAAACAATTTTTTGGGTGGGGTGAGTTGGGGAGAATCAGTCTGAAAATACCTGCTGCATTTTTGTCTTGCATGCTAGCTGCCCATTACAGTATAATTCCATGTGATGATGATCTTGCAGAAACTAAGTTTTCAGGCATGTGACTCTCCAGCTCATCATTAAAGCTTGGCATATCAGAAATTAAATAGGTCTCTCTGTTCCATGAGTACAAGGCTTGCTTCATGTCTAATTATGTTCAGAGATTGCAACGGATTCACATGCTTCAACAGGAGCCAGTTGAAACGTGTGAAGTAGGAGGGGTAAACTGAACTCCAACCATCAGCTAGATACAATACACTTTCAATGTAGGTGCACACTGTGACAGCATTCCAAGCACCGGGGTTTTTTTTTTTTCCTTAGCAGGAAAAGGAAAATCACTCACTTTCAGCCCTAACGTAAATTTCAGCCAAGATGGACAGCATTAAGAAAATATTGTAAGTGTTTTGATTTTGTTCCCTTTCTATAAGTTGATATTGTTTAGATACTTTTGCAGTATTTCAAAGAGAAAAGGAAAAACAACCTCTCCTGCTACTGCTCCAAGGACTATGAATAGACTTTGGCCTTAGGCAGCTTTTTCTACATCTTTTGAAACTAAGTCTCAGCTGTACAGCAAATACTACAGAGATCATTGAAGCTATTCAGACATATTATGCATTCTTAAAATAGGCAATCTTTTATTTCATATGGTATCATATGGTATATATGTACTGAAAAATTCAAAAATATCAGAAATTGGAAGGATCAAAGGGGTTTCAGAGATGCTGTTTTGTGACTTAAAAATTTCCTTACATACAGACAGACTTTGAAATAGGTGGAGTAAGATCTTAGTTAACTTTTTATCTCATATTTTTAAGTGGCAATTTTAATAGATATTTATACAGTATTTCCTAAAATGTATTATTACAGTTGTAAAATCTTACTGATCGGCATCTTTGCTATGCTTTTCTACTCTTTTGTTTTGTTGTCAGGGATTTTCTTAGCTTGTGGGCATATTTGTTTAGAACTGCATAACAGACTCCCTGTAACTTTTGGTGGATGCGAAACAGTATTTTATGCAGTGAACAGAAACAAATGCATGATATCCTCAATTATATCATACACTTTTGGCAGGTCAATTAGCTGCTACAGGATACTTGATTCTAATTAAATTTTAATTGTGGATTCAGCTTGCCAATGTCTGTGACTTACTGAAAAATTGTATAAGGACTGTTTTTAACTTTTAACAATTTCATCAGATATTGGGAAATATCGAGTCCTATTTGCCTGCTGCAGTGACTTTACTGCTTAGTCATGGTAAAACTTTTAAATGGTTGGCATCTTATTCTCCATTCTTTCATGCACTATGCTTAGCATTGACAGCATCGTACTTGAACACTGACCTGACAACCATACAGTGGTTTCGGTATCTGCTTATGATTATACAGGGAAAATAAAATCTGGCTGCTCAGGTGTCCATACTAAAATATGTCAAATTCAGTTAATATTCAAATAAAAAGAGCACTATCACCGTTTTTACTCAAACCAAGTTAATTTGGATTAAAAAGTTTAAACACACACATGCACATACAGCAAACGGGGTTTTTTTTTTTTTTGAAAATCAACAATATTTCATAATCTTTGGAAACTCAAAGACTTACCCCAGAAGAAGTTTTGCTGACATGGTGTCACTGAACTAAAAAGACTGTTCGATGCCATTGCTCTCCCCTCCTGCCGGTGTTTCTTCTGGTGCAAAGAATCTTTGAAGCTTTATACTGAAATAAAAAATCATAGCCAAGGTCCATTAAGTTTTGCAGTATGTCTGGTGTGTATAGAATCTACACATATTTCCATTCTGACTAAAGTAAAAAAGCAAACATGCTGCATTATGCTAACATGCAAAAAAGTAAGGAAACATCAGAGAAAAAGAACAACTATTTGACAGGTCTAGAACTACTGAACAGAATGTGGTTTGAGAGCACTTACTGACTCTGATGGTCTTCGTGGTTGTTGGTGACCTGTTGAAATTAACCATTTAAAAACCAAAGGCTTCTTGCTGTGTCCTCTTGGAGAAAGTTTGCACCGCACTTGTGGTTCTGTGGTTGTTTGTGAGGCGAATGAAGCATTTACACAATCCAAAAAAGCAAAAGCTTTTAAAACTCCTTTTTTTTGCAAGCCCTGTTACTGGAGAGACAGAATCATGTGGTTTGTGACATCATAGAAGCCAAGTAAAGTGGGACTGCCCAGCACTGTGGCTTTTCCTTTTCTCCTCCTTTTAAAGTTTGACAAAAGTCCCGTGGTAAGGCCCTTTCTGGAATCCAGAAGGATCTAGCTTTTTAATTTTGTGACTCATGAGGATTTGGAGAGCATACAAATTGCTGAAAGAGCTTCAACTCCTGTGCCGTTGAAGCATATGGACAGCAGAACTTCAATACTCTGTTTCCCTGCTTGCTTCTCTTCTTTCTCTCCCTCCACCCCCCCACCTTCTCTGTTTCCTTATTATGTCTGTGGAGAAATAAACCAGAATTGGCACAAATGTCTGTGTGAAATTCTGAACAACAGTGATGATTTACAATAATTTACATATTTGGATTGTATCTCGATCTTGGGGTCTGCTTCATATTTGCTGGGTAGCTGGATTCCTTCTGTTTTTCTTTTTTTCCTTGTCTTCCTGAGCTTGTGAATCTGTAACTCATTGTGAGAAACTTTACCTTACCTCAAGTTCTCCTAGCAGACTGCCTACTGGGGCTGTGTTTTTGGGGCTGTAATTGGCTGTCACTGAAGTGTTAGTTTCGGGATTCCTGAAATCATGTCTATGTTACAGTCTCCTAAAGCTAGCTGGCAGCCTTCTGTAATGAACATTAAATGCAATTATATTCAGCCTTTTCTGTTTCCTAGAAAACCTGTCATCTTTATAGTGTGACTTACTTGCATATTTTAGAAAGAGGACACACTATGCAGTATTCTGATATCTTTCTGGTAGTTAATGTGAAACAATTATATATTTAATATGTTCTATTAAAAACAAAATATTACTTACTGAATATTGATTTCTGTATAAGCAGATTTCAAAGGCCAGTGGGAAATGTTTTATTTGCATTGAAACATAAATCTGATTCATAGGCATTGCTTAGGCAGTTTGTCATATAAATTTATATGGTCTTTTAAAGTGTGTTAAAATACAATTATCTATCAAAAGCTTTAACTGTATTAATGCACGTAGTTAAAACAAAGCTGGTGTTCTGTCTGTAATTTAGGCCTCAGAATAAATTGCAACATGCTGTGTAGACTAAAGAATATTGTGCACAGACATTGTGTGTTAGCATTATTTGCTTATTTGTGTTTTGGACAAAATTGAAAACATCTTTCAGAAACTACCTAATCCCTGGCACTATTCCCGTGTTTCTGTGGATAATCTTGTTAATACAGTCATAGAACCATTGGGTCTCAATAATAATATCTTTAGTAATTTAACTGACGATAATAGCATGGCAAAATATTTTTAAAAAACTAGTATTTTCATTTTAAATTAATGAGATGCACAGAACATTACCTTTTGCCTTCCATTGAAATCCAAGTAGACAGTGAATAAAACTGGAAGGAAAAGATTTTATGTATGCCTATAATGCATAAGGGATGTGGGGACATAATAAATAAAGAGAAGAAAGTAAGTTTAAAAGAAAAAATAATGAAAACAACTAATTTTTGACTGGATTTTTATATCTTTTGTATATTTATGAATTCCATAACTTTAATATTCCTAAATTCTGAACATACAAGATATCTCATGCTTCTCTTTTAAAGCTTTTAGTGTGTTAAAATAATATGCTGCACATTACTAAAGTAATCACAAGAAACAAAGATATGAAATATCAATTAACTGTTAACGGTGAATGGATTTTGCAAATTTTAATATAATAGCAATTTTAGATTTTAATTTTTTACAGTGTGTTCCTATGAATGAATGAATATTTGAAATAAGACCTAATAGACATATACATAGGATTCTGAGCCTACACAGAAGTACACCCCCCCCAGTCTAATAGGACTCTCCAAGGTAAGCCTATAGGATTGCTATGTTAATGAAGTAATTTAATTCAAAATCATCAGTTTACACATGCATATAATTTTCTTTGCTGAAATAATTGATAAATGAAAATTTCTTTAAAAATATCTTTAAAATAACAAATTTGGGGCAAAACACTAGAAATGGTACTTTTTTGGCTAAATATGTCTAACTTAAATTACCTTTGATATCTTGATATTACAGGAATCTGAGTTCTTGCAGTATTCTCACAATATATTTTCCTTAACTTTATTTGAAATATTTTTGGTATACTTTTTTGTGTTTCTGTTAATGTATGAGTTCAAAATTTAGATTCCTGCAGAATTCTTGTAGGGAACAATGAATCTGACTGTAAGAAACATCCTTTACCATCTTTTGCTATTTTGTTTTGCATTTATTTGTTGTATTTCTTTAGAATTCTCAACATACCAACATGGGAAAACACTGTGTTTAAAAAGATAAGAAAACTTCTCATGGATCTTTAAATATAACTTGTGATCTGTATCCTCTAAAATTGTACCTAGAGAAATGGAGGAGATATATGTAATGATCCCTTTTATTTGAAAAAGTTCTATATCAAGGTGGATTTCCAAAGAAATTGTGGTAATCAGCCATGATTTTCCATAATTTGTGAAGAAAATGATGAAGAAGAAAACATTAACATATATATCTTAAGTAGATTACAGCGCGGCTGTTTAGAATCTGGTGTTGCAATTCATTGGGAAGCAGGTTTTCTTGCTTATATCTTTTTCTTCATCTAAAAATAAATACTCAGTTTTCTGGGTTGAATTGGCCAAAAGATGTCTTTGGCAATGAAGAGGGAAAGATTTTGGTCCAAGTTGTAGTAACAGAAATTTGTCATCTGATATTAAAAAAGCACAAGCATAATCAGAGTAATCAGATTGATTTTTCTATAGTATCACAAATAAGGTGATGTTTATATTTAAATAAATTATTAAATCATAAAATGTCCAAAATCTATTTGGGAAACCTATAGTCTTTACTAGTATTAAATAGTTAAAAGTGAACATAGACAAGTATTTAAGAAGAGGGCTCAGTATAAAGCATATATTTTAGAAGGTTTATTTGTACTGTAGACATTTATTTTTATAACAGGTTTAAACAGAATTTCTTGTATCGGAAGCATATAGATGATGTTCACCACAATAAATAACATAATGATACGATTATTAGATGAGTTTTCACCAATTTCCAGACATTGCTGTTTTATATTTGAATCTATTAAATATAAAGTTAATTATTGCATTATTTGGAAGGTGTAATATTGTAAAGCATAACTTTGTTCCGTAACCTGCCTCAAGTCACTCTGCTTTCTATTCTAGCATTCTTCGAACTTTATATCTTATAATTGTCTTCTCTTAATTTATTTAGCAAACTACACTCAAACATAACATGTATAATTATAGTATGTCAGTATTTTGCATCAACATGTTTTTGTCAGAACTTGAAGTTACAATTTTAAAATAGCTTCAATATAATCAGCAGTGCTAGGCTCCTATTAAAAAGCAAACACTTTCCTTTGCCAGTGAAGTAGTTTTTCATATATGTAGCTGCCTAAAGAAATGATAACATTTAAGAACTCCACAATCTGTTTCACTATATAGTAGACAAATTTGAAGATGTTCCATCCATGCCAATATTGTTGGAAAACTTTTCTAGGAGTGTTTTATTTTGTTATGCTTTATTCTTCAGTATGGAATAATTACATTCTTAATTTAAGAAGAGTTAATCTAGAAATTCATAGGATGCATGCCTAGTGCTAGTAAATTTTCCCATTTTGCCCTCATTTAATGATGCTTGTAACCTGCAAGAAATGAAGAGAGGCTTCCCTAGAAGTTCCCTTTAAAAATTTTTTTGTCTGTAACAATGTGAGTTAGATTAGTCTGAGAGATAATGAATGGCTCAGAATCATTTGGAAAGTATCATAGCTAAGTGGGGATTTGACCCTGTGTTTCTTTGGTCTATGCACATATCACAGTGGCTTTCTTGCTACAATACATTAGCCACTTGGAATTAAAGATTAGTCACGTCTAAAACATGTTCCCTATAATAGATTAAGGACTTATTTAAACAATAACTCTTTTGTCTTCTGAAATTGTTTTCCTTTGCTCGTATTAGAAGGTAATATGTCTTCTTTTTGCAGATACAAAAATTGTTTTCATTTGGACAAAAGAGAATGCTTAATCTGTTCTTCTGTTTTCAGAATATAATTTAAGATGGAGTTGTAGCTGACTAAAGTAATGCAGATTTTTCTCCTTTTTGAGATCTATCTGCTGAGGTGGGCATTTCAAAGAATACGGCTGAAGAGAAAAGGAAAACATCATTATTAAATTTTGAACCAGCAGTATAAAAAGTAATCACAAAATCCTTTTTTCAAGCTTATCTTTGGTTGTTGCATGATGAGAAATAGGTTGATTGTCTACTTGAGCTATCTCCAACCTTCATACGCTGGCAGAATGAGATTATAAATGTAGTGTAGAGGGAGTGGCTACAATTTGCTTAAATGTTGAATGAACATATTGACATGGAAGGAGAACTAGCCTACTCTTCCCCTATTTAGGATATAATATTATTTCTTTTTGAATTTGATAAAAACAAAACTATGACTCATATGGTCCTTCAAAATTGTGAAGCATAATTTTGTTTTTATCAGATTGAGATAAAAGTTGGGAAAGGCTGAGTGGGAGAGAATACACCATGTCCTAGATCAGGTTTAGGAAAACTGTCCATCAAGGTTTTGCTGAGCTATAGTATCCAGAAATCCTAAACAATGGCAGTGTTGTTTTGAGCTGCTAGGAGCTGTAGTACAAAACATATAGGCTTCCCTAGAGTAATCCTTGATCATCTGTCACAACCTGTTTAAAAAGAAAAACAAGAATTTTTGAGAAAGCCTTAAGAGTAACTAAGCCTTATTAAGTTTGATTAGGAATTTAAAAATTGCTCCTCAACAGATTTTGAGTGAATAAAAATAGAAAAAAAAGTCCCCAACTTGTCTTCTGCTTTATTTTGACAGAGGTGGGATGTTCTTCATGAGAGATTCTAAGGGAACAGAACCATTTTTATGAATTTTCTGGCTATCATAAAAATAATCAGTGCAGTGTTAGGAAAAGAGAATCATAGTAATGCAATGATTGTACATATCCTTCAACTGCAATAGATACTTGAGGTTTTTAATCAATTGAGATTTTAATAGCAATATTTAATATTAGTGGGAAGAGTTTTATTTCTTAAAGAAGATGTGGTTCTGCGCACTGAATCGTGTCATGCCATTTTCTCATCAGTGTTAGGGAACTTTAATGACACAAAAGGTATATTAATAACTGCTTCATACATAACTATAGGAATCAGTAAGTTTTAAAATGTTGAAGTAATGTGCTGTATTAGAGAAAATAGTAGTACAATGATTTTTCCTATCTGTTGCTCTTAAGAAATATTTTATATCACTGTATTTTAGAATTTGTGCAATATGTTAGCATAGCTTGTATTTAAATATAACAAACCATTACCTTCAGAAACCTAAACCATTATTGCTTTTTGATCCTTCAGTCTCAGTTTTCATTGAAGAAAAAAAGTATGTTTTGCACAAAATATGGAAAACTTGTCTCATATAACAGTTGAGGATGTGGCTAGGTTAAAACAGGAAACTGCTACCCACAATGCAATGTTACTTACACTACCACTTAATAAAATTTATTTCAAACATGCTACTGACAAAACCAAAGAAAAATAATACCCAAACTATGCTAGTTAGTACTCTAAAAATATATATTACAAGAAAATGCAAGTAATCTCTTGAGAGCCTTTTTGCTTAGTAAAATGATTATTGCCTGTAATTAAAGTATAGGAACTTTCATAGCTGGAGAACTGAATTGTTCTTTTGATAACAGCTGTACGTATGTAAAAAATAAGTTTTAACATTAATTCATCAGTTTTAACATTAATTCACATACGTACCATCCAAGTGCAGAATGGGAGAGGCTGGTATGAGAGAGGAATATCCCAAATGGTTATTCAGTTTAAGTTTTTAGTATTGTAAGTTTATTTACTTTGAGTTTATTTTATTTTGCTATAAGGAAAAACAGTTCACCCATAACTGAACTACACTGCTCAAAAAAATAAAGGGAGCACAAAAATAAGACATCCTAGATCTGAATGAACGAAATATTCTTATGAAATACTTTGTTCATTACATAGTTGAATGTGCTGACAACAAAATCATACAAAAATTATCAATGGAAATCAAATTTAGCAACCCATAGAGGTCTGGATTTGGAGTTGCACTCAAAATTAAAGTGGAAAAAAACACTACAGGCTGATCCAACTTTGATGTAATGTCCTTAAAACAAGTCAAAATGAGGCTCAGTAGTGTGTGTGGCCTCCACACGCCTGTATGACCTCCCTACAATGCCTGGGCATGCTCCTGATAAGGTGAGGGATAGTCTCCTGAGGGATCCCCTCCCACACCTGGACTAAAGCATCCCCCAACTCCTGGACAGTCTGTGGTGCAACCTGGCTTTGGTTGATGGAGCGAGACTTGATGTCCCAGATGTGCTCAATTGGATTCAGGTCTGGGGAACAGGCGGGCCAGTCCATAGCATCAATGCCTTCGTCTTGCAGGAACTGCTGACACACTCCAGCCACATGAGGTCTAGCATTGTCTTGCATTAGGACGAACCCAGGGCCAACCACAGCAGCATATAGTTTCACAAGGGGTCTGAGGATCTCATCTCGGTACCTAATGGCACTCAGGCTACCTCTGGCAAGCACATGGAGGGCTGTGCGGCCCCCTAAAGAAATGCCACCCTATACCATTACTGACCCACTGCCAAACCGTTCATGCTGGAGGATGTTGCAGGCAGCAGAATGTTCTCCATGGCGTCTCCAGACCCTGTCACGTCTGTCACATGTGCTCAGTGTGAACCTGCTTTCATCTGTGAAGAGCACAGGGCACCAGTGGTGAATTTGCCAATCTTGGTGTTCTCTGGCAAATGCCAAACGTCCTGCACGATGTTGGGCTGTAAGCATAACCCCCACCTGTGGACGTCGGGCCCTCATACCACCCTCATGGAGTCTGTTTCTGACCATTTGAACAGCCACATGCACATTTGTGGCCCGCTGGAGGTCATTTTGCAGGGCTCTGGCAGTGCTCCTCCTGTCCCTCCTTGCACAAAGGTGGAGGTAGCGGTCCTGATGCTGGGTTGTTGCCCTCCTACAGCCTCCTCCACGTCTCCTGATGTACTGGCCTGTCTCCTGGTAGCACCTCCATGCTCTGGCCACTACGCTGACAGACATAGCAAGCCTTCTTGCCACAACTCGCATTGATGTGCCATCCTGGATGAGCTGCACTACCTGAGCCACTTGTGTGGGTTGTAGACTCCATCTCATGCTACCACTAGAGTGAAAGTACCACCAGCATTCAAAAGTGACCAAACCGTCAGCCAGAAAGCATAGGAACTGAGAAGTGGCCTGTGGTCACCACCTGCAGAACCACTCCTTTATTGGGGATGTCTTGCTAACTGCCTCTGCTTTCCACCTCTTGTCTATTCCATTTGCACAACAGCATGTGAAATTGATTGTCAATCAGTGTTGCTACCTAAATGGACAGTTTGATTTCACAGAAGTGTGATTGATTTGGAGTTACATTGTGTTGTTTAAGTGTTCCATTTTTTTTGAGCAATGTATTTTCATCAGTTTAAAATATTCTTTATTTAGGGTAGGAACAAAGAAATCTCTTCAAAATTAATCAGGTGTGTCTTTAACATCATATTACTGGACAATCAAATTATTTTTATAAATGAAACAAAGTGTCTTCACATTTAATACTATATGTTTGATGTAAGTTAATAAATTGGCAAGTAATCTAACTAGAGGGTAATTTTTGTAAGTGGCTAGAGTTTTTTTCTCCTTTCTGCACAGTCATGTGTCTTCATGGGTGCTAGATCATACACATTAAGTGTGTTTCTCTTATGAAAGGATTTCCTCTATAGTTAAAGAAACCTTATCAGGAACAGCTGCTCAGCGCTGTGGATCCTATCCATGGACTCATGGTGGTCTGCTGAATAGCGTTCCTCAACTTTGACAGGTAAGACAGAGACTCTCCAGTGCCACTGCTTTTGGATGACTCTAGCTGTGGTTGGAGAAACTGCATCTTGCCAGAATATATGGGTAAGACCACACACAGCCTTTAAAATAGCCATTGTAAGCTTATTTTTAGGCAATATTAATGGCAGTTTTAAAGTTGCATGTCAGTTTCACTGCTGCTTATAGTTTTCATTTATTTTACTAATTGCAATTGCAGATTTCAAACTGCAATTGTAAAATTACCTCACAGTATTTGCACTAGGGAAAAAATATAAAGTAATTTTTTAAAGCTTCAATAGACATTCAGGTTGAAATATTATAGCTGAGTATTTGTGTTATTCATAATTTTTTATGAAGGATTTTATAGTCAATTCTTGCCTTGCAAAGTGTAATCAAGCAATGCACATTTGTCCTGACTTCACATTTATACTTGTTCCAGATGCTTTCAGTGCACTAGGAAGTAGGTAGATTAAGGAGTGAAATCTATTAAGTTCAGATATGAAAAAGAACTGGTTTCTCATTTCAACAACTGGGCATTGTTTCTATGTCTTTGTTACAGAGAATGATTTTTAAGCCTCAATTTGATTAGCTACAGACGATATATGTTTTTATAGGTGATACTGCTTTATGTATCTAAGAGAGCTGTGTAGTCCTTCAGCTTTGAAAAAAAATAAAGGAGTTCATGTAGCACTTGTTGGCAGTTCTTTAAAACAAAATTGCATGACTTCCCTCCACAGCTGCCTTACAGTTTTGTCAAAAGATTCTTGAGGTTAAGAATTGTTGATAGGTCTTGTGTCCAAAGCATTTTGTCCTTTCAAATCCAACGTACTGCACAACTCTCTTATAATTTGAGATGTTCAGTGTTTTGGCAATAACGAACATCCAATTGGAGATATCTGTCCTTTTTGGGTTTTGAAATAATGACTCTCTGTCCCCAGAGTGATAATATCTTACGCTGAAATTGTTGAAAATACGACTTGTTCAGTGAAAAATGTTTGTTTTGAAAAAGTCTGAAGTGAAGCAAATGCCAGAGATGATGCATGAAAAATGGAATATTTAGAAATACTTAATTGCTAATGAGACTAATTCTCAAATATGTATACGTAGGATTGCAGTTATTGCTATCAGTTCAAAGCTCTTACTCAGGGTGATATGACTGAGGAATCCCAGGATTCAAATAGAATGGCTCATAGACTAAAAATAATCTTACAGTGATTGTGCTAAAGGTTTTACATGATCTGGGAATGTAAATGCATTAGATCAAAGCTCTTTCCAGACTGTCCCAGGTCCATATTCTCTTGGTACTTCCTTGTTAGGGAAGAAAGTCAGGGATGTTCTTTTGCCTGGGATGTTGTCTCGTAGTCATAGAATGATCAGTTTCCCATCAGTTTATGTATTATTAAAAAGATGAAGAAAGCATAAAATGATTATTATGGTTCTTTGGTGCTCTCTGAGCTTATAAAGGAGAATATTTGTAGCCCAAGTTTGAAATGAGGGGTTTCAGAGAAGTTTCATTATCCAAACTCGGTAATATTATCAGTGCTCTACTGATGTTACCTAGTTTTAGTAATGAAACATCTGCAAGAAAGCAACCAAGCTCAAAGAGAGGTCTTTGATACTTTATGAGCTTGGTTGTATTCTTTTTTTTTTTAAACAAATTTTATTAATTTTCAAAGACAATACAAAGACAAACAAAACATATAACATAAGAACATAAAACATCTTTTCTAAAAACTGCTTAACAAAACAAATAAAACATCTCATTTAAGTACATTACTCTTTTCCAACTTCTCACTTTCTTCCTTTATTTCTGTTCAATTTTATTCATTAAACTTATACTTTCATGTATTTCATATTACTATATTTCATATTATTACTATTTCATATGTTCTTATCCAACATCATTAATCCTCGATAAACAAACATAAGCAAACAAAATACATAACATAAAAACATAAAACTTCTTTTTAGAAAGCGGCTTAACCCCGGGTTATAACTTTTTATGCAGACATAAATCAAATTCATGCTCACCTCATATACTATTTCATATCTTCTCTTTTCACTCTCTTAATTCTATTTTATTTATTTAATCTCAATTTAAATAATTATACTTGTATCTTTTGTCCGTTCTTTTTCAATTTTATCTTTTCTCTTTACCACAAACTTTTTCCTGTAATCACTGGTTGAAGTATGACAACTTTCTATTTTCCCCCCAAATTTAACACTTAAAATAATACATAGTTTCTATTCTGATTCTGCTAAGTACATTCTACATAACATTTTAAAATAGAAAACATAATGATCTTATAATATATTAAAAATAATGTTCCATAACAAATTAATTAATTAAACTCTATTAATTAAATCTTAGGCATTTTACACATTCCCTACAATATTCTATTAACACATATTTCAAATACAAATACTACAATACAATCTTATGTACTTTCGCAGAATCTCTTTTTAAATTATGTTTTACCCTTTATCTCTGAAAAAAACCCCTGTTTATTAGCATCTTGTTTTAAGCCTTTATAACTTCCCTTCACTTTTTCCCTTCCTTCCTGGTCAAATCTAGCCTTTTTACCCCCCCCCCCCTCCTCTCAGTCTCCAGCCTTTTAGTCTCCCCTCTCTGTTGTATTCCTCTCTTCTGTTGCTTTCTGACATTATATCGATTTTTCACCTTATTTTTCCCTTTCTTGGTTGTTTTTTTAGAACTTAAATTCTCCATTTTCTTTTCCCTTTTACCCTTTTCTTTCTCATTTAAAATCATATGTCCATTAAAGATGGCTTCTTCTTCATCATCCCAGCCTTTTTCTTGTTGCATTTCCTGATAAGTAGAAATCGCCATTTCTAAGAAGCAAAGGATAGATCCAAAGGAGCTCTTGCCTTCTTCATTATGGAGTCCCTGCAAGTTTGCAAGGACGGTAATAAGCTCCCAAAAATCATAATCCTTTTTTTTTTTTCATTTGGAGGTTGTCCCAAAAGATTGACCCAAAAAATGTCCTTATTTTGCTATAGTATATCCATTTACAGTTGAATTGCTATTTTGTTCGTTGATTCATTATTTTGCAGAGATGTGGTTTCAAAGAAACTTAAAATAAGGGTAGCAATGATGAGTCCTTCCTTCCTTCGTTCCTTTCCTCCCTCCCTCCCTCCTATAAAAATACAAAACAGGTGTATAGAAATGTCAACTGAATTATTTTACAATTTACTTCATTTGTTGTACAACAAATTACTTTGCACAATACAGGTAGTACTCAATGTACCATTGAGACCAACATTTATGTTGCTAAATAAGAAGTTTTTTGAGTGCGCTTTGTCCCATTTTATAACTTTTCTTGCCATATTTGTTAAGTAACTCACTGGAGTTGTTAATTAATAACCAAGTTGTTAAGTGAATCTGGTTTCCCCATTGACTTCACTTGTCAGAATGTTACAAAAGGGGATTGCATGATCCCAAGATGCTGCAACCTATAAATGTGAGTCAGTTGTCAGGCATCCAAATGTAGATCACGTGACCATGGGGATGCTACAACGCTCATAAGTGAGAAACATGGTCATAATTCACTTTTTTCACTGCCATTGTACACTGCCATTGTAACTTTGAATGGTCACTAAATGAATTGTTATAAGTCAGAGATTACCTGTAATGGGTTTACAACTTACAGATCAAAATAAAAAACCTCATGTGTTTTATATCACAATAATTATGTCAAACTTTTCCTTGTCAAGATTATTTTTTATGTATTATTTTTATGTATTATACTGTATGTGCGCGCACACACACACACGTATTACATACATACACACACACATATTGAGAAAGTTTCAGAATAACTCAAAACTATAAAAGAACCATCACACCAGTAACTCTTTTTTATAATTAAATACCTGAGAAGAAATTGTTAAGCTACTGTAACATGACATTTTCACAACTAACTCTTCCACCATAATCAGAATCAAATTTAAGAATCTGAAGAGTAATTTTGAAATAAAGCAAATTCAGTAGTTGATAGCATATTTTTCTATTAGATTAAGAATAAAAATTATATTTTTAATATTTCTGTTTTGACACTACTTATTATTTAAGATATACTTATATCTGACAGCCTTAATTTTCTTTTTTTCTTTTTTTACAGTTGTCTTTCTATGTTATAGTATTTTGTGACATTTGTTGTTTCTTTGCTGATTTACGTGATCTTTTACTTATTAAACTGGCTAAATATCACTTTGTTACTTTGTGGTACTCAATTTTGTTTTGGGTGGATTTGCTGTAGCTGCGCGGCAGTATTGTTTATAGCTCAGTTTCAAGAAAAATGATACCAGACGTTTGAAAAATGAAACACTTGTAAAAATTTGTGGCATCTCTACAAGTTAAACATATATTGATGAAAGAGCTGTGGAGAATACCTAATTTGGAACTACTTCAGACAAATTACAAAGAATCACTGAGGGTTTGGGCTTGTGGGCAGGGAGAGAAAAGACTGGTAGTTTACTATTCAGTTAGATTGCCCCATCCTCATTTCAGACTACAGAATTTAGGCATTGACTTCTGTTTACAAGTCATGTTTTCTTAGCATTTATGGGAGATGATATTCTGTATGATTGTATATATAAATGCATTAGTTTGTTTTCTTAACACACTGCTAAGGTTATTCTTTATACCTGAAATATTGGTATTAATTTTGTGTCATGAATAAGGCTAAGTACAGTCGTGAGTTGTAATTTCATTCAGTGATTACTTTGTTGCATTGCATAGAGTTGTGTGAATGTGAATTGTGTTTGGGGAATACATGCAGTTACAGAATAAAAAGTATTGGTACTTATCTGAGAAATAAGGAAAGCGTTTGCTCTTCTGTGAAAATAATTTAGGTTAACTTTCTTTGTGCAGGGTTAATATTATATGTCTGTGAAATAACTAGACCTTTTAAAACACAACTGGTTTTCTTCATGCTAATACTCATGCACTGTATGTGCAGATCTGTAAATCTGCCTCCAGTCTCTTTGAAATGATTAGCATCAAATGGAGTTATGTCCACCACAATTGGTTTGAGTCCATATTGACTATCACTAAAATTCACATTGTGCTAAACATTTTGCCTGTGATACAGAGCATTTATAAATTAACCATAGCAAGAGAGAATGATACAAACTTATCTAAATAATAAGAATGTTTTCTTAATTTGTCCTACATGTTCTCAGAATTAGAAAGGAAAATTGTTCCCTCCGTAAGTTCCACAGGCTTATGAAAAAGTGCTCCTATTACTCATATTTCCTTATAGCTCCAAGTCCTGTGGTAGTACTTTTCTTCTTTGTTACCCTATTAATAATATATTCTGTTAAAAGCCTAATTCTAATTTGAATTTAACCAGGAGCCTTCTGTTCCTCCAAGCCTTTGCATAGCAGACAATGTATTGGTGTGTTACATGTTATGATATGTCACTTTATTCTAATGTAATAAAGCATTGCCATTTTATAAAGGTAGTCACAAATCTACTTCTGCTTTGTATGTTTTTCCAGGCTATCACCCTACATAAGGCACATGTTTGAAAACTGCTTAGAAATCTTCTGCAAGCGATGCATTTCAGCTGAGAACAGCTGTGACTGCAAGCTACTGTTAGTGGTTTCTGGAAGCTAATTTGTTAGCTAACTTACACACTGATCTCATTTGCCAAAATACATTGTTATCATCTGCCCCGAAGGTCATTGTCTTCTACCAGAGACACTACCAGAAATTATAAAACCAAGCACAGTGAAGTTCCCTTCCTTCCATCACATTATTCCGGTGTTGGTCATTTTTAAATAACTATTTAAAAAGAGACAATTTTAGCAATGCAAATTCACAAATATCTTTCAATTTGATTACAATATAAATTATTGTACATAGGCTAGAATTAACACATAGCTGGATGACAGACAGACAGACAGATTCATGTGTAAGCAAAAGGGTGCTTCCAGTTTTACAGTTTATAAAAATCTACAGCTTTAATGTTAAAGCTTTGTTTATATAAACCACTGAACTGCTATTTCTAAAACATTTGCTTTTTGTCTCTGTTACATATTAGTCTTATAGCCAGCTTTCTTTTAGCTGGTGTTTTTGGTTCTCTTAATGTTTACTTGATGGACAAGAAAACTACATGAATCTATCAAAGAAGTTGCTGAGAGCCAAGCTTCACTCAAAACAAACTTTGTCCTGACCATTATAACACCCATTAATCCAATGTTTTTCTCCTTTTTGTCCATTATTTCACAAAGAGAATGTACAAATCACTCTCTTTCCTGGACTTTTGCTAATTATGAGGAGCCTCAAAGATCTCATCTGTTACAATGCCATCATTTAGTAGATGCTAACTATACATTTTTTGTTTTTTTGTTATGTAGGATACTGTATGACTGCTTTTTTCAGAGGTTTTAAAACTTGTTAGTATACTATTAAATGATTGGTTTTTAAAAAAATATTAAAAGCAAGTTTCCTCATGTTAGTTAATGGAAGATGATGACTTCATTCAATGGGCAAAGTAGAATGTTGAGCCCTGTATAATGTTATCCCTGATAGCAGAATAGATCATGCAAGTATGTCTCATATAAGCCTGGAGAACATGCATCTGATGGTGGTTTATAGTCTTTTCAGCTCTGTTTGCTCATGGGACATGAAAGTCTTAACCTGGCCCAAAGTATTCTAATAAAGTGTTCAGGACTACAACATATCTAAAAAACAAAACCAAAGCTAGAGCTTCTTACTCTTGCATAGCAAAGCTAAACAAAATAGATTTAGTTCCTATAGCTTTGTTCCCCTGGTGGAAATTGTCTTGACTTGCTGAAATTTGTTTGCTAAGCACTTCTGGATAAAATGTCTTTTTTTCATCTTAGATTCCAAATCCTATCTGTAAGTCTATTGTTATCGGAGTAGTAACATTTTCCCCTTCATATGTACATAAATCTATTTAAACAGGTTCAGTCTGCCATTTGGCTGACATATAAATGGTCATGTGAGATAGAATAGAATAGAATAGAATAGAATAGAATAGAATAGAATAGAAAACCTTTATTGTCATTGCATTCAAAATACAATGAAATTTGAAAGCAACTCCAGCACAGTGCCCCAAACATCGCACTACACAGCATTTAAAAAGTAAAATAATTAAAGTAATAATAATAATTAAAACCTAGTCTAAAACCTATTTAAAACATATATTAAATTAGATAGTTTAAAAATGCCACTTTATACATAGAACTAAATCAGAAATGTACTGTTTGATTCAAGACAATTATTGCCTTGGAAAAGAAACTGTTTCTCAGTCTATTAGTCCTCATTTTAAGACACCTATACTGTCTCCCTGATGGTAACAATTCAAAATATGAATGACCTAGAAATAAAAATAGGAAAATGGTCAGTGAGAAAGCTGTTAAAAAATGGAAAGTTGACATCTTTTGGAGGTGTGTGCATGAAAAACAGACTATATAATTGTGTGTTAAAGAATGAATTGAAGCTCTTCCCCTATTAGCAGCTTCTTGTAATTCCTCAGGTTTCACTGCTGAAATTAAATAGCAAATTGATGGTTAATTATATTGATTTGTAGTTACAAAGTTTTCAAACTTACTTGAAAAAATAAGCTCTCAAATGCACATTTCAATTTCTTTTTTTAATTAATATATCTCCAGTCCACATATACAGAATGAATGAATGAAGAGAAAAGTAAAAGAAAGATTTTATCTTTCAGATCGTTTTACTGCATATCTCAAGACCTTCAGAGCCTAAAAAAAGTACTTTAAAGAAGAGTAGCCCACTGTTAAAAAATATTGCTTTATTTCTTACTCCCATTTTTCCCTCTTCCTACTGGGGAATGGTAGTCCCATGATCCTTATCTTGGTAGATTATTGTTTTGGCTATAAAGGAAGAGATTTATGTTCTGCCAAACTGATTTTCTTGTCTCTTTTAGATAGCACATTTCTTGTTTTTTTAGTAAATTGTAGCTAAATTATATTTAAACGTAAGGCTTCTGAGGTTGAATTAAATAAATAATAATGAATGATGGCTTAATGGTCTTAAGTACTGTACTTTGAAAAAATGTGAAATGCATCTAGAGTTATGGATGAAATTACATTCCATTGTGTCTAAGGGTTTAGCAGATCCATCCTTGTCCAGTTAAAGCAAAGGATCATTCACCAAAATTTGAGAGCTTGACTTTATAGATCAAATCTTTGAACTTTTATGTTTCTATTGCATGTGTGTTTTGTAATGATGGTTCATGTATACTGAATTCTCCTCTACAAAATGGGCATGTTTCCCAGAGAAAACATGATATTACTTTGTTAATCAGGATGGAGCCTTATCCTGCAATGAGACCTGCATTTTGGTCTTTTACCACATCATTTCTGTTTTCTATGTAGACAAAAATAGACATAGAGTAAACCAATCCCAGAAGTCAATTACAGGGTTTTATAGTGATGTACTGTGAAAAATTTGGTCATGTTTTTCATTATACGGAATGTTCTTTCCGAAGACATAAACAGATATTTTTTTTAAAAAAAGCTTTTGCTTCAGAGTTTAAAAAAAAAAAATTTGCCTATTTCTTTAAAATACTGATTTTTTTTTTTAAAAGATCACCTTAATTACATAATAAAACTTTTTATAAAAATACTTATAGAATATAATTCTTTTACTGTTTGGATTTTAGCGACCAAGGTCTACTGCAGAGTTGTTGTTGTTTTTCAAATAAAAATGAAATCAGAGCAGTTTTGTTTCTGTCTTCTAACTGGATTTAAGAACCTTACTGATCTTATTGCATTCTACTTTATAGGAAAAATTTATTGTTGTTAAATTAAAAGATGAGAAGCAGTGAAATTGGAAGGCACTCATTTTTCCAGGAAACATTTAACCTAATGAATAGGAAAAAAAAGGGTGCAATTGAACAACTGAATTTATATATATTGGGCGCAGTAACGTACTACAGACTACATAATGTGGGTTGAGTTCAAAGTTATGTAAAGCAGAAGAGAAATAGTAGATTTTCAGGAAAAACTGTAAGAAAACTACCTATTTTTAAGCATTACTTTCTTAAACTGATATATAGCTGCAATATTTTTTGTGCTTTTTTGTAATGTAATTAGCTTCAAACATTGTACAGTGTGGGATATTTATTTAATATACCAAGCAATCGTGTTCCTGTCCAATTGGAAAAAGTATCTACAGTGTTTTACTTGAATTTAGATGATGAATATCTATGGATAAGAGGAAGCGTCATTGTGGCGAAGTGGTTAGAATGCAGAACGGCAGGCTAACTCACTGCTCACTCCAGGAGTTCGATTCTGACTGACTCGAGGTTAACTCAGCCTTCCATCCTTCTGAGATCGATAAAATGTTGTTGTGGGTGGTATGCTGACTTTTTAAACGGCTTAGAAAGGGCTGTGAAGTGGTATATAATGCCTTATCTATTGCTGTTATGATGATTAATGTCATAAGATTGCAGACATACAACATTTATATCAAAATATAGATATGTAGAAAAACTATTCGGTGGTCTTTGACCGTGTGTGTGTGTGTGTGTATAAATACATAAAATTCTACATACATCATTAAAAAAAAATGATACGGGATTGTGTTAGTGAAGTGACACAACATAAACCACTGGTTTGCTTTCTTAGCCTGAGTACCCTAGATTGGCCATCTGTGAAATAGGGGAACAATAAATATTGAAACTAGAAACCTTTTTTTAAGTGGTCAAAAGTGTTGGGTCACAAAAAATCGGGGCACAATATTAAAAATATTCGAACATTGAAATAATCTAAGAATATTTTAAAAATGAAACATTTATACCATATTATTATTGTGGACAACAATTAATCACATTTAAACTCTATGTATTTATTTCATTTTGGTTTTTTTCATACATTTTAGAAACAAAAGGTTTGACCTTTAAATTTATACTGTTCAGGAAAGTAATGTAAAGTAATATATTGACTTTCACCCAATGACTTTCTTAGCCCAACCTACTGTACCTCACATGTATTCTTTTGTTTTTGTTTTTTGTTGCTTTTGCTGAGGGGCAAAATAAGAAGGAATGAGCATTTTTACACTGACTTGAGTTCCTGAAGTAAAGATGGAATATAATTAATAAAGTTTAGTTTGAAGGTTACAGAATTATGAAAACTCTAGCTAGATCCAACATGTTCCTTTCAGCAATCATAGATGGTAAATACCCCAAAAATCTCTTCTATGAACAACTTTGCTGCATGCAACATATCATATTGTATTGTAACCTCTGTTTGAAACTGAATGATGTATTAATTCAGCTCTTCATAAAGTAACCCCCAAGAATAGATGACTACTGTGTATCTCCTACCTTTTATCAGATTGTAAGACCACTATTACTTATACATTAGCCAAAGTTTCCTTGCTTCCATGAAGGTGAGGCAGCAAATATTGACTAATAAGACTGCATTTCTTTAATACCTTCAAAATGTTATCTTCCTTCTCTTTTTTATAATGTATTAATCGCCTATATGTGTGTATATGTACACTCACTGTTGAAAGACCACAATAAAGATTGCTAACCTACCATGGTGGACTTTCCAGTGGCAACATACAGATAATAGTCAGTTAATGAGCACTTGTTCAGCAAACATCCAAAGTTACGTTGGCACATACTACTACTACTCAATGTTCCAGCTATTTCAGAACCCCTGTGATCATGTGACCATGATCCAGGCATTTGACAACAAGCTCGCATTTACACCGGTTGCAGTATCCCACAATCGCAGGATCACAACTTGTAGTCCAATTTTATTTTGTTGCTTAACTGTTAAAAAACCCCAGAAAATTTTATTTAGAAATAGTATTTGATTGGTCAAAAGCAAAGGCCTACCTATTAATCTGTTTAAGAGGAGGGTGCTAAATTCTGCTACTTGGTTTTCTGAATGTTCCCCATACTGATAGCTGAAAAAAAATTGATGAAAAGAGATAAAAATTATAATGTAAGCTTTGAAATAATGATATCACATTTAAAAAAACAAATAGTTTCACTGGTTCAGTCCATTCTGAAGATTCCAGATATTAACTGCAACATTTGACACCCCCCCGCCTGCCCCAATACATATCATCCCATGAAAGCTATTTTCAAGGAACAATGATACACAAATGCTACTGTTCATCTATTATATGCTCTTTATTCTTACAAGACTTTTTTCTGATACCTGAGTGCAGATAATACAGGCTTGCTGTTCTCTTTATTTGTTGCAGTTTGAATTACTGAGAGTATTTATGTAGTGTAAAATAGTTGTGTTACATTTTTCTCCCTTCTTTAGTAGCCTTTTTATTGTTTCTTTATACATATTAACATCAGTTTTTTTTTTGTCAGGCTGCATTAAAAAAGCCCTTGATTTTTAATTTTATTTGTTTCAAAGACCTACGTAACAAAAACATGCAATTATTACTTTATGGCTTCTAAAGCACTTCTGAGTGTTGTGAAATGTGCAGTCATGTGACCACATTTCAGGCATTTGGCAACCAGCTTGCCTTTATGAGTGATTATAGCATCTTACATCCACATAATCACAATTGTGAATGTTTTTATTTATTTTTTTGTCAGTTTCTGGTGTATGTGTGTGTGTATTTTTTTGCAATTCTTTTGGAAGAATGGGTTTGTTTAATGACAATGCTATTTGCTTAACAATCACTGATTTCCTTAACAGCCACGGTGATTTGCTTAACAGCTGCCGCAAAAAAAGTTGAAAAATAGATTTCAGATCCCAACTGTGATTGTAAGTTGAAGACTCCCTGTAGGATACTAAAATCTTTGAATTTTTATTTATTAAAAGATTGTTGAACTAGTCTTTGAATTTTTATTTATTAAAAGATTGTTGAACTAGTCGTAATAGTAATTCTCATATTTCTAAGAAATTGTTAATTTACATTAATGTTATTAACGCAATAAAGGAAAACATAGTGAAGTATATAATATACTAAAAAGAAGGAAGGAAGACCATGATGCATTATGCTGTCGTAAGATAATATTTGGAGTTACCTCAGTTGCACCAGTTATTTATGTTCAGTCGTAGGCCACATGCAAAACACCACACATTACCAGAAACCCCAACTTTCTGAGTGGCTAAAAGGAAGTAAATATAATCAGCCTGAACTCTCCTTGAGGATCATATTATGAATGAAGCGATAGATAAAGCCCAAAGAGATGCTTTAAGCTCTTTCAAACAGCAGCAGTGCAGCATCACGTTCTTAATTCCGCATAAAAGGGCAGAAGCACTGTTCTTCAAATGCTGTGAATCCCACTTTCCAGAAGAAATGAGGGGAGGGCATTACAATAGGCCAATATGAGTGACCTTCTGGTACTTTTTGAACCAGTATTGGACAGAAATTGACCAGCTGCATACTTTATTTTTAAATTGGGATAGTGTAGGATGGAGCCTGAGATCTCTTTGCAGGTCAGTATATCTGACATATTGCTTAAAAGGTGTCCGGGCTTGGTCAAACCCCAGTGGTATTAGTGCATTAGACCCAGAATAGGTGAAGATGGCACAAAGTGATTTTACCAGGAAGACTGGGATTTTTCTTGAAGTGTCAAAACAGTGCTTGGGTTAAAAATTATTGTGCCAATAATTAATGTGCTTTCTCACGTAGTTTTTAATTGAAGCCATTCCAACCTCTACCTGAAGAAAAAAGAGGGGGGGGGTTGTTTCTGTTTCCTTTAAGATTTTTATTTCTCTTTTAGGGGAAATATTCTGCCTTTTTAATTTCTCCTAGAATATTTCATTCTCCTCCATGCTGCAGGGAGAGCCCAGAATGGGTAGACTCCTTCTTATGACATCATTAAGCTGAGTCTGTACTTGTATATATAAAAGCCAGCCCCCAGGAGTATCCCCAGCTTTGACTCAGCTTCTTTAAGTCACAAGCTGTGTCTCTGAAAGCATTAGCATTTGTTTTTACTGAATTTCTAAGCAGCTTCAATCAGCTCCTGGGGATTTGTGCATCTGCAACTTCAAGAGAGCGGGGCTCCGTTCTCCTGCAACATTGGGATCTTATTTCCCAAGTGCTATGAGGCAAGCAGGGAAGCGCCTGAGCTACCTTCCCCATAGCCGCAGTTTGCATGATCATAAAACTGATCGACAAACCGATAACAGTGCCAGCTGGCTGATTGCTTAGGCGGCGACTCTTTTTCTCTGGCTGATCCTATCGCTTGGGACTCACAATAGCCTAAGGAGTGATTTCTACTTCTTTGGAGCCCTCGATGAGCAGCAGCCATCTTGGAATGCAGTCTCTTCAGACATGAGGTGAGTGGCCATTTTCAGGCCAACAAAGACTCAATTGACAGCCATTCTCACAACGCTTTAGCCTTGCCTATATTAAAATAGATCAGGATAAGACTCATGCAGTGGAACAGACCATCAGACCCATTAAAAGGAAAAGACGCAAACAGCCGACTGCTCAGAGGGAAATGGCTGCAAAAATCAGAGCTAAGGCTCTAGCCCCCAAAAAGACAACTTAGGAAGTGGCTGAGTTGAGGGCAGAGAAATGCAGACGTGGCTCTAGAGAGGCAGTTCAACAAAACTATTCAACAAACGAGAGGGCAACTGCAACAAGCTTCCCACCCAGGTGAACATCAGGGTTCCCAGAGAAGCCCCCTCAGGGGAGGGGGAGTTGTTCATGGAGCCTTTGGACCCCCCTGCCTGGTCTCCTGAGGCATTTGAGGAACAACTAGATCCTCAGGCTTTGAGCAGGTCTGGGCCATATTTCCAACAAGTTTCTAGGCCCTATGCTCCCTCTCTTCCCTCTAGAGTTCAGGCCTCCTCCCAAATCAGGCCGGAAGCTACCTTTACACCCACGGCAGCTGGCCTTTGGCCCGACAACTCTAGAGAGATTCAAGATGTTGTTTCCTTAGCCATTAGAAGGATTGGCTGAAGGTTTTCAACAGGTTCTTCAGCCTCTGAAAAGGGTTCAGGCCCTTCTCCCTCCTTAGTCCATAAGCTCCTTACCTCCTCAACTAGATTTCCACAGGCCCCAGGACCTCAGGGCCCATTCTTCACAGGCAGAATGGGAGTATTATGAAGGGGAAGAGGATGCCTCCCCATCTGAACACAGTTGCTTTTCTTTTTCGGAGCGTGAAGAGGGCAAAATTTGTGATCGCAACCTTTCAGAGGAAGAAGACTCTCATCCAGATCAGCCTTTTTCTGCATTGGTCTTTAAACCAGCCCTCTTTAAACCCTTACTTAGTAAGGCCCTAGTCACTGCCAAGCTGTCACCTGAGGAAGTGGCTCCTGAACCACAAGGGGAACCCTCTGGGCAAGGAGACCCCCTCTTCTCCAAGCCTGTAGTACACACGGAGGTTTTGCCTTCCCCCCTTTTGTTTCTCGACATGGTCAAGGAGCAGTGCTCTTCCCCTTCAGCAGGTCCTCGTCCATCATCTTTGGACAAGCGGTTCTACAATGTCAGCACATCCCTAGCCAACGCCCTTGCAGTGCCCTCAGTAGACACTCTGGTTGTGGCATCATTCTCCTCTTCTGGCACTCCCATCAAGCCAGAAGATGTACTCAAATCAGAAGATAAGTGTTCCGAACAGACCCTCAAATGCAACCACCAAGCACCTGCGTGGGCTGTCCGGGCTTCGACTGCTGCATCGTTTTTCATGAGGGCATTTCTATGATGGCTACATCAACTGCAGGATCGATTGCCAGCCTCTGACCTCAGGTCTCATCAGGACCTTAACAAAATTATAGCAGCTGTGGAATTCACTGTAGTGCACCCTCAATTCCGCCAAATTTGCATCAAGGGCCATGGCAACTTCGGTGGCGTCGAGAAGGCTTCTGTGGCTCTGAAATTGGCAGGCAGAGTCACGCCACAAATGGAAGCTGGCTTCTGCCCCCTGCGTATGAAACAAGCTTTTCGGCGAGGCTCTAGAGCTGTATCTCATTGAGACCAGAGATAAATGGAAAATTCTTTCCTCCTTGGGGGAAAAAAGCTGACTATTGCCCAGCTCCTTATCGCCCACCTGCCTTTCGGGCAGAGACCACCTCCCGCTTTACTCGGCTACAGAGGGCATATTCCCAACACCAAGAACAGCGCCCAGAAACACCTGACAGACAACAACCTTCTGCTGGTAAATGGCACTTTCGGGGGGAGGGGGTTGTTCCTTCCATCGCTCTAAGTAATATCTCGTTCTCCCTACCCATCGGAGGTCATTTAGCCTTCTTCGCCTCCAAATGGGAGGAGTCAACGACGGATGCCTGGGTTCTCAATACTGTTAGGTCAGGACTACAATTGGAATTTCTATCATCACCCCTGGAAAATTTTTTGATTTGTCCCATTTCACGGGACACTTCAAAGAGAGCCCTTATGAATTCGGCCATTCAACACCTACTCAACATAAGGGATATTCAACCAGTCCCCACCTTACAACGGGGATGTGGATTTTACTCTCATCTTTTTGTTGTTCCCAAAGCCTTGGGGGGGGGGGGGGGTTGGCTTCTTGAACTGGAACCCCTTTCAGAGGGACAGGGAGAGCCACCAACTGAGGGACCGCCGGGCCTGTGGAGAGAGCAGGACCTTGAATGATGTGTGGCTGGTTCTTGTTTGTAGAAAGGGGAGCAGGAACCATTGGAGTGATCGGGAATGAACATGGGATGATGCCGATACAGGAGGCCAACTTTCCCTATAGTTTGGACAGCATCGACAGAGGAACAGTCTGTTGGTGTTGAATCTGGCTGATGATCTCTGCAACGTTTTTTCCACGATCTGGAGACAGGAAAACCTGGCACAAAGTTATATCAATAACTGCTCCCAAGTGCAGCAGTTTGGTTGTGGGTGAGAGATGGCTCTTCTTGGTGTTGATGGAAAAGCCGTAGCTTTGGAGGCAGAACAGGGTAATCTGTAGGTCTCGATGAGCAGAGTGGATGGAGGAGGACAGTATCAACATGTCATCCAAATAGCATTGGATCCTCACTGGAACAGAATATAGGTGAAGCCACCAATGCTGCTGGAATTTTTGTGAAGACCCTTGGAGCCGATGAGAGGTCAAAAAGAAGGGCTCGATACTGGTAGTGGGCATTCTGGTAACAGAAACGGAGAAACTGGCAATGATGAGGCCAGATGGAGATGTGGAGGTAAGCCTCCGTGAGATCACTGGAAGAGAGGAGGTCACCCTCCCGAACGCTCTCTAAAATAGAATGCAGTGTCTGCATTTTAAATCACCTGTATTTGACAAATTGATTGAAAAATTTTAGGTCAAGAACCAGCCACACATCATTCAAGGTCCTGCTCTCTCCACAGGCCCGGCGGTCCCTCAGTTGGTGGCTCTCCCTGTCCCTCTGAAAGGGGTTCCAGTTCAAGAAGCCAGGCAGGCTAGTAATCACCACAGATGCCAGCCTTCTGGTTAGGGGCTCCCATATGGAGGGTCAGATAGCTCAAGGGGTTTGGTCCAGGTCAGACAACCCATCCCATAAATTGGTTAGAGCTCAGAGCTATATCTCTGGCTCTCAGGCATTTCAGAGCCTCTGTGACTGGCTTCCATGTTCTCGTGTTGAAAACAATATGGCCGCAAAGGCACATGTCAACAGGTGGGGGGGACGAGATCCAAGGCACTTATGAGGGAGGCAGAATGTTTGGGGCTATGGGCAGAGAAACACTTGCTGTCAATCTCAGCGGATCACATCTCCGGAGTCGACAACTCCCAAGCCGACTGGCTGACCAGGAGTTTAGTCAATCAGGCAGAATGGTCCATTCACCCGTCCCTATTCAGGGATCTTTCTCTCAGATTTGGAACTCCAGAGGTGGATCACTTCTCCACTCCTCAAAACACCCAAGTCAACAGATTTTTCACCAGGTTTCCTTGCCAGGGAGCTGGGGGGACCCATGCTCTTCGGTGCAGATGGCCCATGGTTCTCCTCTACGCCTTTCACCCTCTTCCCATCATTCCGGCGGTCATATGGACGTTGTTGGAGGAACAAGCGGAGCTAATTCTCCTGGCACCATATTGGCCATGGAGGCCCTGGTTTGCAAACTTGGTCAGTCTGTCTGTGGCCATGCCTTGGTGAATCCCAGCCCATCTGATCTCCCTGCATCAGGGACCCCTGATCCATCCAGATCCCCAGTGGCTCAAGCTGACTGTGGTGCTTGAGCGGCAATGGCTAAGGGAGACTAATCTCCTAGAGAGGGTTATCCTCACCATCCTGGGGTCTCATAAACCATTTACGAGGCACATCTATGATGCCACCTGGAGGGTTCTCTGTCAATGGGGCCTCAAGGAGGGTCTCTCTCCTTCCTCAGCCCAATTGGCAGAGGTTCTTTCCTTCAGAATGGCTTGGAGAAAGGTTTAGCCCCCAACACCTTATGTCGCCAGGTAGTAGCTCTCTCCTCAGTTCTTTCATGGGGTTCATTTCCATCATTGTCTCATCACTCCTCGTTCAGAAGATTTTTAAAATGGGCTTCCAACCTACAACCCCCTGTGGTGCACAGGTATCCTTCATGGGACTTTCATATGGTACTCAATACCCTTACGAAGCCCCCCTTTGAACCTCTTAGAACAGTGTCTCTCCAATTCTTAACTCTAAAGGTAGTTTTTCTCGTTTCAATGACTTCGGCCAGAAGGGTGTCAGAGCTGGCTGCTCTTTCGATCAGGCAGGACCTCTGCGCCTTTCACAATGATAGGGTTGTCCTCTGTTTAGACCCCTCCTTTATCCCAAAGGTTAACACCTGGTTCCACTGTTCCCAGGACATTGTGTTGCCTGATTTCTGCCCCCTTCTGCATCATGACTTAGAGCACAAGTGGCACACTCTAGATGTCAGAAGGGCCCTCAGAATTTACATCAAGCGCGCTTTCTCTTTTAGGTAGACAGAAGCCATGTTTGTTTCTTTTTCCCCTTCTCACTTGGGCAACAAGGCCTCTTTCCCTACTATTAGCAGGTAGGTTAGGACATGCATTGCACAAGCCTACAAAGCGGTGGCTCTTCCGGTGCCTCGAGGTCTGACAGCGCACTCTACCAGAAGTGCTGTTACTTCAGCTGCCTGGGCTACCCAGGCATCCTTGGAAGAGATTTGCAGAGCGTCCACGCGGACATCTCCATCTCCCTTCATCAGACACTACCCTCTGGATTCCTTTGCCTCGGCTACTGAGGCCTTCGGCAGATGGGTACTTCAGCAGGTGGTTCCACAGTCAGAATGATTGGCCAGACGAGGACCTGTCCGCGGACATGCAAACTCTAGTATGTCCCATCCTGGGCTCTTATTGCAGCATGTAGGAGAATGGATGTTGGTAAATTTACCTGTGAACGCCCTTTCTATCTATGCTGTGAGTGAGCCCAGCCCCTCCCTTGGTTCATCCGGAGATGGTAAGACATGTTAATGTAATAGATTGTTTGCTTTCAGAGACACTTCTTCAGTCTGTCAAGTATCTTCACCAAAGCTGGGGATACTCCCGGGGGCTGGCTTTTATATATACAAGTACAGACTCAGCTTAATGACATCATAAGAAGAAGTCTACTCATCCTGGGCTCTCTTGCAGCATAGATAGAAAGGGCATTCTCAGGTAAATTTACCAACACCCATTCTTCTAGGAGAGAGGTGAGTGCTAACTTTGTACTGTGCACAAATTTGAAGGCCACAGGATGTCTAAGCTTTGCCTCAAACATTGTATACATTTGTTTTTGTGATGAATAGAGATATTATATGAGAACAGAAAAAGTCTATTTCAAAGGTTATTGTTACAATAGTGAGAGATTTTATTTTAATCCATCTGCAAATCTATGTTTAGGACAAATTTCTGATATAGCTTTTACAGACACCAGTATTTTCAAAGGTTGAGCTAATAGGCCAAAGCAGAAGCTGCTATTTCTTGCCAGAATCAAAGTTATCGATGAGAATTAAATAAATAATATATCTTTTCCAGGTCAGTCATGTTCATCAGTATTTCAGTCAACTGCATATTTTTATTGATACGTGTCCGAGGTCCAGTCTGAGAGTTGATATGTGGTGGCGAAAAGACATGAAATATTGTTCTTAAAAAGTAGATTGAATTATTTGCAAGATGTATTTCTCTTTAGGCAGAGATTTATGCAATATCACTCAACACTAACATAATGTAAGTGCAACAGGGTTGTAATTATTTCTATGATGGTTGGCAAATCTAATTATAGTAGTAGAGGGTTTTTTGTGCATGTGATGAAATGACTGATTTGTTCCTTCAAAGCTTGAGGAGTTTGAAAGAAAATTCTTAAGTACTTAAAGTTCTTAATTTGATTGCTGATTTAAGGGGGCCATTAGCACTTTATTTTTTGTAAATGTCACCTATTATTCCTGCTAATTCTATTTTTATTTCATTGCAGTAAACACCTATGGTTTGTAGATTCTGTGGAAGACTGATCTTGTGAGGAAGAATATGTCATTCATATGGTACAGAATAAATGTTAATCTTTTGTTTAGCATTGGAGGAGGAAAAAGCTTGCTTTTTTGTGTTTTATTTATCTTGGGATCTCTTTGTAGCCTCAATAAACTTCATATTAGTACTTAGGACCCTCCTCTATGAATGTGTACAATTAAGAATAATTTTCTACACAAAATATTCTGGCCTTTCTTTGTTAGAGAGCATTTCATTTAGCACAAATGCTATTAGCTGACAAAATCCTACCAGGCAGGATTGTAAAATAATTTTTCCAGATTTGAAGATTCTTCAGGCAGCCAAAGTTAAGACCAGGACCCATTTTGTAAGTTCTTTCAAAATACTTGTAGGTGACTCTTTATCGATTGCAAAGAATAGAATAGATAGAATAGAATTCTTTATTGGCCAAGTGTGATTGGACACATAAGGAATTTGTCTTGATGCATATGCTCTCAGTGTACATAAAAGAAAAGATAAATTTGTCAAGAGTCAAGAATCATAAGGTAAAAGTTACTCAGGAAGCAGATACCAAAGTCACAAGTATCGGATGGGAACTCAGAAATAGCGTTTGTGAAAAGATCTTGGAATATTAGTTGATTTGAATATTGAATATGAGCAATAGATTAATGTGGATGGGGAAAAACAGATGCAGTTTTCCATCAAGAGTCATGGACGAATAATGGGAAGCGATAATTCTATTTTATTTTGTATTATGCAAACCCCACTTGGAATACTGTGACTGGTATCAGGCAACATGTTTTTTAAAAAAGTTTTTTTTAAAAAAGAGCTGACTCTGAGAAAAATGGCAAGGATTGTCAGGAGCCACTATAGAGAATTAAATCCTAAAATGAGAGATTGAGAGAATTGGGTTGTTTGAGTAGTGGAGGCTAGATGGGGTTTTGACAGCACACTTCAAATAAATCTGAAATATTTGACAGTCAGAGGTATATAAAAATATAGTATCAATTATTCCACAGTATAATATATAAAATATTCAAGTTATCAAGAGGGATATTCCAGTTGAATGTTTAAAAGAAATCTAACATTAAGAAAAGTTTTTATTCACAAATGCGATGGGCTCCCCTTTTCTGGAAATATTCAGATATCTGTTGAAAGTACTTGATTCACACACTGAATTTTGGGACTCACTAGCCTAAATTGCTTATCTATTGTTCTGTTAAAGGAGGCTCATTAATCCTTTAAATTGTACTCAGCATCAAATTGTAACCAAATCAGCCCTTGCAAGACAAGGTATGATCCTATAAGTAGGTACATATCAGCATGCTTGCTGCTGCATTCTCGACCAGATGTAGTTTCTAAAGTCTAAAGAAATAAGCATAAATAATAAATATTGGGATATATGTTAAAAGTGCAGATTTGATCTTGTGAAGAAAGGATGATGATGCTATAGCTAAAGCCAAACACACTCCTTTCTGCAGCTGCAGTGTGAACATATAGGTTCAAAGCAACGTCTGCAAATACTGCAAACCGCTAATGTAATTTTCATAGGATAAGAGTAGTATCCCATTCCAAGGTTGCTTTTCCATTTCAGGATATGTGGCCTGCTCAACACTTACGTTTGGTCTGAATTTTCTCTCAGCTAATTTTTATGGCGTTCAGATACTGATGAAGAGTTTAATCCATGGCAGCAAATGAGAGCAAATACTGCTGTGTATCACCCACACAATGGTAACAATGCCTACATGATCTTTTAAATAGTGATTTCATTTGTACATTAAGCAATATGGCATGATCAGAGGTGTTGTACATTAACAGCTGTGGAATTGAGTATGAGTTTCCCCACATTATAGTCTTAAACCAGCCTCTAAGAAAGGCACTAACTGCCAATGTTGTTCAACTTTCTGCTTCTTAATTGCTTATTGCTATACATAAATTTCCAGCAGTTTAGTATCAGAGGTGGTATTCAACCGGTTCACACCTACTCGAGTGAACTGGTAGCGGTTATTTGGCATGGGTCGCCGAACCGGTGGCAACCCCTGGCTGCTGGCCAAGTCCCCAACCCGGTCACCCAGTCGAGCTTTCCGTTCCCCACGTCCTCTTTCTCCCTGGGGGAAAGGAAGAAAGGCATGGACGCTTCAAGTATCACTTTCTCCATGTGAGCTAAAGTGTCTGGAGTGAGAAAGAGTGCAGTCTGACAGGGGGTGAGGGTGAATTGAGTCTTGGAGCACTTTTGCAACATAAAAGAAATGCATTTTGGAAGCAGGTCTTTTAAAAACTTCTCCAAGGATTCCTCATGGACACTTTCCCCTTGTGAGTTAAAGTGCTGGAGTGAGAAGGAGTGTGGTCTAACAGAGGGGGTGGGGGAATCCACTCAGCTTTAGAGAAATTTAAAGGAGCTGCTTCCAAAATGCTTGTCTGTTACGTGTTGTGTGTGTGTTTGTGTGTGTGTCTCTGTGTGTCTCTCTCTGTGTGTGTGTGTACGAGAGAGAAAGAAGGAAAGAAAGAGGAAGGTAGAGAAAGAAAGAAAAAATAGATAGAGAGGGAGAGATAAAACTCTGTGCTATTATTTTTAATTGTTCCATTATTTATCATGTGTTAATATTTTACACTGTCCTTACACCTAGAGTGATTTTTCTGCCTTTCTTTTGCCCAGGGCGACCACATATTTTTCAGGGTTTACATGCATTCAATGTCAATAGTCCAGAGCATAAAATACACATGTGTTTAACAAGAGTTGAAAGGAACCTTGGAGGTCTTCTAATCCAACCCCCAGCTCAGGCAAGAAAACTGAGGATACCAAACTCTGAGTAGAAATCCTGGGAAAGGTGTCAGAATAATACTTAGAAGGGAGCTTGGGGTGAACCCTATACCATTTCAGAGAAATGGCTGTCCAGTCTTTTCTTAAAAACTTCCAGTGATTGAGCACCCAGAACTTCTGGAGACAGGCAGTTCCACTGGTTAATTGTTCTCACTGTCTGGAAGTTTCTCCTTAGTTTTAGGTTGCTTCTCTCTGTTCAGTTTCATTGCCTCTTCTTTGCATTCTGCTTCTTTGGAAAATACATTGTCCCCCTTTCTTTGTGGCAGCCCCTTAAAAGCCTGTTGCCTATCACACTCTTGAGTAAAGCATATGAGCCATTTCCTCCTTTCAGTGGTCCATGAAAGTACATCTATAGTATGCAGATAATAAAGTCAAAAAAGGTGAACAACATTTTTACAGAACTATAAATAAGTTGAGGTTGGGTGATAAGGAATGGCTGTGAGAGGAGGGGCCAGGTGAGGCACCCCTTGATGCGAGTAACATTGAGTTGGCCTACCCAGTCACATGACCACCAAGCCATGCCCACCCAGTCACATGACCACAAATCCATGCCCACCCAGTCACATGACCACAAGCCATGCCCAGCAAATAAGCCACGCCCACAGAACCGATAATATAAAAAATTGAATTCCACCACTGTTTAGTATGGTCTCATTTGCTTTATGTGTTATGCCAAATGGGTTTTGCAAAAACAGCAGCAGCAACAATAACAAAAATCCAATAACAAAACTCTACTTTCAGACCAATATTGTTCAACCCCAACCCTTTGAATAAGTGAATGTGATGCCTATTGGGAGAGAGTTCTGTTCTCTTGCACTTGCTATTCAGTATTGTGACTGATTTCCTTGCAAAGCACATTACAGTGATTTGCTGATAAGAATCATAAAATAAAAAAGTGGAACATAAATTGAGTTGGTAGTGCTAATGATGTGCTATTATTCTCTCTTATCTTAGAAATGTGTGTCTTATTTACTTACAAAACCTTACACTGTATCAGCACTATGCAGACAGAGTTGAACTTTAGCTGCTCGGTAGCCTAAACAATAGAAATCTGTTTTGGTTAGCTTCCTAGGATTTTATTTTTAGTTTGCAGTATAGTGGGTACCTCTTCAGTAATAACTATGTCAAACATTATCTGGAGATTAAAACTTCTTTCATTAAAAGGATTTGGGCTGAAATATAATTATGGAAGACGTTTTATACATACTGTAAATATAGTGTTCCTAAGATGTGTTGCATTCATCAAAATGGTGAGTTTATCATATTTTTTCTTACATTCATGATGAAATAGGTTTTTTTTTTCTGTTGTCCATCCTGATGTTGGTAATTTTTTTTTCAGGAGATAATCAGGAGAAGACGTTCCCTTTATCTGGGTCACTGAAATAGAGCGGAGCTGATGAAAAAAATCTTTCTATCATAAACCTCAACTTATATCTGACAGTTATATTCATGACACAATACCTACATTCAATTATTGCTGTTGAGATTTTTAATTCATGAAAATTCTCATTAAACTTTTTAACTATTTTTTATCATCATTCGGAGTGATGGCACACATTTTAAGGGAGCCCACACATCATACATACATATATACATACATACATACTCCAGTTCCTTGGCTCTGTAAAAACTAGTCATTTCAGGGACCCATTAGTCAAACAATAGGGCTGTATTCTGAAATCCTTGATTAAAATCTCAAGTGTTAAAGAAATGAAACTGGATGGAAAAGAAAAAGATGCAATGTATTTTAAGCGTGACTGTCTTTTGTGACAAACAAAATCTTTATTTAACATTAAGGTATACAAAAAAGATATAAAATAGATGTTGAAGCTTTAAAAAGAGTGCAGAGAAGAGCAACAGAGATGATTAGGGGTCTCAAGACTGTGTGATAATCAGTTACAGGAACTAGTCTAACAAAGAACAGGACTGTAGGGTAGGTGATATGATAGCCATCTCAATATTTGATGGGCTGTCGCAGAGAAGAGGTAATCAATCTATTCTCTAAAGTAGGGGTGTCACACTCACATCTGGGCAGCGACACGCGACATATCAAAACTGTTTTCCCCTTTGCTAAACCAGATATGGGCATGGCCAGCATGTGATGCATATGGCCCGTGGGCCAGAAGTTTGACAGGCCTCTAAAGTACCTGAAATAAGGGCAAGAAGTAATGTATGTAAGCTTATGAAAGAAAAGATCCAATGTAGAATTAAGGACAAATTTCATATCAGTGAGAACAATCAATAGAACCTCTTGAATCCGGAAGTTGTGGGTGCTCCATCATTGGAGGTTTTCAAGAAGAGATTGGACAACCATTTGTCCGGAATAGTACAGTATAGGGTCTCCTACTGAATCTCAAAGGTCCCTCTGTTATTCTATGATTCTATAATAATGTCTTCTATTGTTTGATTTGTTGCTTGCTAATGTATCATATATAATGAATGGATCATTTTTTCCAGGGAGAAGCCATGGGAAGTAGTGGTAGTGTAACATTTATAGCTGTAGGAGCATTGTAATCTGCACATCCTTCACTTGAAGGGTGAGCTTGGAATCAACTCTGATGGATTAGATTAGATTTAAGGAGGAACATATGGGTGTGACAGAGAAACCCCAGGAAATCTCTGAGAATAAATTAGATTGCAAACTTGGGAATCACAACAATATGAAAGTGATCATAACAGAAAGCAGTTGACACAACTGTAGGTGGACTGTTCCCTCTCAGAATGCTATGACAGTAGTAGCACTGGCATTGTTTGGCATAGCTTTCAGAACAGATAGGCAGATGTATAAATGATTTAAATAAATAAGAGTGATTATAATTATATATTTCTTGGGTTCAGTTTCCATTTATTATATTTTTCCCACTGCCAAATAGCTGGTCTCATTTCTTCACCCTTATCCTTTAGAAAGATGCATTCTAGAGTCTTCTAACATATACCGTATATACTCAAGTATAAGTCGACCCGAATATAAGCCGAGGCACCTAATTTTACCACAAAAAACTGGGAAAACTTATTGACTCGAGTATAAGCCGAGGGTGGGAAATGCAGCAGCTATTGGTAAATTTCAAAAATAAAAATAGATACTAATAAAATTACATTAATTGAGGCATCAGTAGATTAAATGTTTTTGAATATTTATTTCAAAGAAAAACAGATTAATCAATTTGGGAAACGATCTCACTTTCATGAAAGGTTTAATTGATTCACTAACCCAAAAGAAGATGACGATGACAGTGGGAGGCAGGAGTCACTCTCTCCCTTGCAAGAAAAAAGCAAGAGCCATTCTTATGATCTCTCTCTCTCTCTCTCTCTCTCCCCGTAATACAGTCAAGCCCTTTCCAGCACGCGCGATCTGCCGCTGCTGCTTTGCACCCTGCAAATGCAAAATCCCGGGGTTTTTGCATTTGCAAGGTGCAAAGCGGCGGATCCCACGTGCTGGAAAGGGCTTGACTGTATTACGGGGAGAGAGAGAGATCATAAGAACGGCTCTTGCTTTTTTCTTGCAAGGGAGAGAGTGACTCCTGCCTCCCGCTGTCATCGACATCTTCTTTTGGGTTAGTGAATCAATTAATTTGGGAAATGATCTCACTATTATGAAAGTCAGTGTTCTCTGCCAGTGGGGCATTTGGAAGAAAATGCCCCGCGGCATATCCACGCACGTGTAAGGGGAATCAGAAATCCCCGCGTTCAATGCCTAGCACAGCAGAAGAGAAAACGCAGCTGTGAGCAAATACTAGGAAAATCTAATTGATCAGAAGGAAGGAGGCAAAAGAGGGAGGGGTGGTGGTGGATGGAGGTCCCACTGGTATTTGTGAAACACTTGGTCGGCAGCGCTTAAAGTCAACGTCCTCGCTCCCACCTACCCAAAGCCACGAAGTCCCCCAATTGCGCAGCCCAGAATCGCCCTCCCCTCGGGGCAGCAACGACACCCGGTATTTCCCAAGATGAAGCTCCGCCGTGCAATGAAAGCGCCCTGGCTCTAGGCTCGTGGGTTCAGAAAACAACGCGAGGCGAGGTCGCTTTGGCTCCACTGAGCTTCGTTTCCTAGCTGCTTTCAGTCCGCTCGGGAGGAGGGGGAGGAGGTGGTGGCCTAGAGCTCAGAAAACAACGCAAGCTGCCGCCACCACCTCCTACCCCTCCTCCCGAGTGGACTGAAAGCAGCTAGGAAACGAAGCTGAGCGGAGCCAAAGCGACCTCGCCTCGCGTTGTTTTCTGAGCTCTAGGCTCCGCTCAGCTTTGTTTCCTAGCTGCTTTCAGTCTACTCGGGAGGAGGGGGAGGAGGTGATGGCGGCAGCTTGCGTTGTTTTCTGAGCTCTAGGCCACCACCTCCTCCCCCTCCTCCCGAGCGGACTGAAAGCAGCTAGGAAACGAAGCTCAGCGGAGCCGAAGCGACCTCGCCTCGCGTTGTTTTCTGAGCCTAGAGCCAGGGCGCTTTCAGTGCATGGTGGAGCTTCTTGTCTCGGGAAACACCGGGCGTCGTTGCTGCCCCCTGAGGGGAGGGCAATTCTGGGCTGCGCGATTGGGGGACTTCGTCGCTTTGGGTGGGTGGGTGGATGGGAGCGAGGATGGATGGAGTCCATGAAGTGGGGCTTGCCTGCAGGAAAGCGGCTGCCCAGCTCTGGAGCTCCACACCATTTTTTTTTCAGAGGGGAATCTGACTCGAGTATAAGTCGAAGGCGGTTTTTTCAGCACAAAGAATGGGCTGAAAAACTCGGCTTATACTCGAGTATATACGGTATTTCATGTTTTATTTATATTTGTTAAAAATAAAGAATAAAGTCATAATCTTATATTAATTTATAAATGATTTATCTTGGACATAAAGAGATGAAAAACAGCAATTACATTGATACAACAGCCCTAATTACGAAGTGGAGAAGAAGATTGAACTTTGGCTAGGTGATGAAAATATGATTTATGAATTTGGGGGAGTATATATTAATGTGGTGCCAAAATCTTCTTTGCTGTCTTTTTGGCAGTTTGGAGAGATGAATGGGGGAATTCAAGAATAGGGAAGGAAAACACTTTTAGCAAAGTTTCTGAAGTAAGGTTTGAGGTCCTTCACTTAGTTTATTCAAAAGACAAAATAGCAAAAAAAGAGGATTTTTTTACAAGATCATTTAAAAAAAGGCTATACATGCATGTGTATTTAACAGCATTGCATATCTTTGTGTGAAAGGTATGCAGTGCTGTTAAATGCATATGTATATACAGCCTTCTTTCAATCCAAAAACATTTCTAAAACTTTGTACACCTTCTTTAGAGTTGAATGAAAGACGTTTCGTGAGGTGGGAGGGAATAAACAATAACTGTTCATTCAGTACCCACCTCAACATTTGAACTTTCTATCAATCTACCTTATGTCAAATCTGCACCTCCAATGGAAATAAGTCAAGAAATTTCTGGAAGGAAATTACTGGATCATCCTGGAAATGGTCAGTTCAATATTCAGCTCTTATTTAAAATATTTATTAACTGCTTGATATTGTATAAAAGTGTATACAGGGTACCCTTTTGTGCATGCATAGTATTCTTTATTCTTACAGTATTTTGAGTAGGAAGTTGGATTATTTTGTAAAATAGAAGTAGCCTATACATATTTTAAAGAGTATAATTTTTCTATACATTTAGCCAAAAAGAGAGAAGCTTTCTGCTGTTTTAATTTTGCACGGATAAATAAAATACTTTTTTCCATAGTCATTATAATGTTTATCTTTCTTATCTCATCATTTAAATGAAGTACAAGTAGTCATCAAATTATAGTCATAATGGAGCTTGCCCCTTTACAGTTTGAAGTCAGGATGGCTGTTAAGTGAACTGCCTCATTTAATGACTCCCTATCCTGCTGTCCCAAATGCATTTGTTAAACAAACGTGGGCAGTTAAGTGGATCATGGGTTGCCTCAGGGGTGGAGGAAATCCTGGGTGACTTAGTGCAGGTACAAACTCACCTGCCTCTGGCTTTCCAAGGCCTTCTTCCACCCCCTGAGATACCTCATGCTCTGCTTTCTCCCCCTTGGGATCCCCACAGCCATTTGCGACTTCTCCCCATCCTGTCACAATCACACACATAACCTTTCAAAGATCTTCAGAACTTAGGAGGCTGGGGTAGGGAAGAAGGATGGTCTGCTGCATTGTTGGACCACTTGGCATCATTCGATAAATGAAAAATACTGGCAAAGCTAATGCTAGTGTTACTGAGAGGAAAACAAAACTCTTGGTTTTCCGTTCCTTACTAATGCTGGTGGAGCTAAGGCTAATATCAGTGAGGGAAAACAAACCAGAGAGGATTTCTTTCTTCGCTAATATCTGTGGAGATTCTCAATCATAAAGGTCATGATTGTTTGGATATTTTTCAAGAGGCAATGGGACTTTCTTGTTTTTCTTTGAAGACATTTCACTTCTCCAAGAAGCTTCTTCAGTTTCTTCACTAGTGCTAGCCTTAGCTTCTCCTGCGTTATTTTTTCACTCAGAAAAAGACAACTGCTTGTGGTATTGTGCCATGTGGCTCAGCAGTGGAGTGGCTTTTCTTTCTTCCCTTCCCCAACCCCTTTAGCTCTGGAAATCTTCCAAAGGTGAGTGATTGATGACCAAGTTGGGGAAGAGCATGTGGAACTTGGTGGGTTGCAAATTATTTGTGTTCAAATTAACAGGGTAAGACTCCAAATATCTGTTGCTTGTTTATGATATGAGACAATCAGTCAAAGATCTGGTGCACACTTTTGTTGCAATTTGAGGATTCTTAATTTCAAACTTCATCTTCTTTTCCAAACTCCAAGAAGGTCTTTATTGTGGTTGCACATGCACAAATTGATCTTCAAAAATTTTCTACATTTGAGAAAGTGTTTAGTGGGAATCCACTATATGTGGATTTTACAATTCCTTTCAGCAAGTAGTCAACTTGTAACTGTTCCTTTAACAATAGTTTGAAATTAAGACCATTTTGGAATAAGGCCGCTTATAACTTGTCCTAGAAGTTATGATTTAATGCACCAACTCTGTGGTCTTATAATTGCCATTCGGGTGCTTGGCAATAGACTTGTATTTATGATGTTTGCAGCATCTTGTAGTCATTATTCACAATTTGTGACCTACCAAGCCGGCTTCTGACAAGCAAATTCAGTTGGGGAAGTCAGATTCCCTTAATGACTGTGAGATTTTAAAACCATGTGATTTGTTTAATGCCCACAGTAAAAATGGTAGTAAAAGTGAGTCCAGTAATGCGATGACTCGTTTTATGAGCACATTCTGGTCACAGTTGTGGTTTTAAGTCAAGGACTACTGCATTCTTTCTTCTCATGAGTGATAAGGAAAAAAATCTTATTTTTTCTATCCCAGGGCATTTTTTCTCTGGGACATTGGAAACCTATTAAAACAGAAGTCCTTGGGCTATGGACTTGTCCAGGTCCTTGGCCTATTAGGAACTGGGCTGTATAACTGGAGGTGAGCAGCAGGCAAACTGTGCATATGCAAGATTTAGATACTAGGTTGTATGTTCTTCCCCCAGCCACAATCTATGGAAAAATGATCTACAAAACAAGTCCCTGGTGCTAAAGAAGATTGGGGACCACTGTGTTAAAACATTTCATGTTTTTCCTCATTCATTGTTCTAGTGTACCTGGCTAGGCAATTCGAGTACCTTTGTCCATTATCATAAAAAGAATATTTAGTGAATTCTTAATCATTACAGCATACACTATACTATAACCTCAGTTTTATCAGTTCAGCAATCTTGTAGCCTAAAATCTGTAAGAGAAAGTGACTGACCTAAAGTCAACTACTGAATTCTTTAATTGCATTATCAGCACAAAATTAAATAGTAACTTTCTTTAGTAAAAAAAGAACATGGGCATTTGTAAAAAGAAATATGAGCCTTTAACTAAATACTACATTATATTAACAGTAACCATCAACATGCAAAGGTACCCTATTGTGGGTAGAAAAAGAATCAACTGCAACAGAAATAAGAACTAGTCCCCATTTCCATACTATGATGAATTAAAATGGATCCATTAGCCAGTGTTTAAAACATGCACTGGGCAGAGTTAAGGTCAGCAATGTACATACTGCTATAAATTCAACACATTCTTTAAATTGACTTTTTGATGGATTCTGTATTGTTCAAGTTCATAGTAGGAAGGCTAAAGCCAGCAAGGCTGGAAGTAGAAAGTTGAAAATCAGACAAAAAAATTATGAAAGAAGTGCCTTCAAAATTCAGTTCTGAGAAATGGGAGTCCAACCCCTTAAGGCTAGAGAATAGACAGGGTTGAAACCTTGGAGCTGATTGGCTAGATTTCTTAGTTCCATAGTAGCCTGATAGTCATCTTTATAAGAGATTTTTTTGCACCTGCAACAAAAAGCAGCCACTTGAATCTCATCCTTAAAACCTTTTGTTCAGCCTGCTTGTTAAAGAGAGTTATTAACATGTCCCTGGATAAGTTTTGACATCTCACATGACTTCCCCTGCTAGTTTTTGCTGCTGTTTGGGATAGAGTACATTCAGAATAGGTTTCTACATTTGAAGAATTTTAGAACCCAAATGTATAAAATATATAAAAGATTATTATTAATGCTAGCTAGACCATCACTAGAAGGGGGTGAACTTGTTAATTTTTTTTGCAGTATTGTACTTTTGTGTATGGGACAGGTTCAGATTTAACACAATATATGTTTTTGCAAATAGTTCCTCCTTTGGTATTGGAGATTATTTATATTTTAATATCAAAGTGTCATTTATTTGGATTTAAAGATGATGACCCAGGGGCAGGGGCAATAGTAGTACAAATTTGCTCTTTGCCTTTATCGTAAAGGGTCCTATTCCATTTTAGATCTGGTGGGATTTGTGTTCGTTAAAATATTTTTTTGGTGATGTATACGTTTCAGCTTGTTAAATTCATATTGTGAAGCTAGTGTTGTTTCCCAAGCCTTGGGGATATCCTGACTCTGTAATTAGAGGTTTATGTACCAGTTATGCAGACGTGATTATTACCAATAGTATGAATAATTGCACCACTTGGCTGGCTTGTGGTCAGGTACTGTCTAGTTACCTAGATGTGGAGCACTTGCAATTAAAAACAAAACATCAAAATATGAAGCTATTGCTAAAATACCTTTAAGGACTTACTTCTGAGCAAATGTGATTTCTGTCTTCTTAAATGTGCATAGTGATGAAATGTAACTGATAAGCCAATCCTCTAAAGTTAAAATCTAAAAGAAATTTGCTGGTTACTGTAAGAAGATAATAGGCAAAAAAATATTACACAACTTCATTGTTAATGTAACTGTTTCCCACCCTGTCTAGAAATGTTAATTCCTTGACAGAGAATGCAAACAGTGCGCTGCTTTCAAACTCTATTGTTTAGATCAAAGGGAATGCTTAATATCATGTATGTACTTACAGACATTTTTATAGACAAGTATTACATGCTTCCCAGTTAGGATGGGCTTTATTGGATACTCAGTTCAAAATGTGCACTCATTACATTTCTGCTTGGTTAAAAAATCCAATTAAAAGTTGGAGATGTAATTTATTTTTAAAAAGCAACATGTGAGAGTGGAAGCATTTTCTCATAAGGGTGTATTGAAATCTTATTGTCAAAATATAAATTGATAATATTAGTCCCAAATAATATCTTCTTTGCTTTAATTTGAAATTAATTAGTGTTGCATTGCAGTAAGCTAATATGTGGACTTATTTGTTCTGGTTTAGCATGTTGTGTGCATGTAGCTGTTGTGACCTGTAAAAACTATAGTAAAGTTTATAAAGTGTATAATTTATGGCTCGACATAGTGGTTCTTAAACTTTTTGATCCAAATGCTCTTTTTCCATGTTCTGAATAATGTAATTATCCCCACTGCAAACAATGTAAAACACTAAGACTGTTGTTTTATATAAGTGTCTTGGCAGCACCAATTGCAGACTGGATCCTCAACTCATAAGAACGAATTACAAATTGCTTCTTTACCCTCAGGATATGCTTGGACTACCCCCAGTTTGAGCCCCACTGGCTCAATGTAGTCACTGTGGCTTACTCAGTTCAAGAAACCTTGTTTTAGTATACTGTATCTGTATTGTTTTTGTAAGTTCTCATTGACATTATAATTCCAATTTGAATAGGTGTTAGTAAATACCTGTCATCCCATTGCCATTTACTCATCACCTTCAACAGAATAGCAAATCAAAATGCCTTTTACCTTAGCTCACAATAGAACACATCTCCTAGATACTGTAGTTTTGAGGTAAAAATAATATAATTGTCAAAACAAAAATACTTAATTTCCAAAGAACAAGAAGAAATAATGAACATTTTTTATTTTTATTGTTTATAACAGTGGTTATAAAGGATAGGCTCTTTATGCAGGATAGGCTCTTTATGCAGAAGGTGTCAACCATACTCTTAATCAGTGAAAAAGATTAAGAGGGATGAATGGTCATAAGTTGAGAACTACATGTAGAACATTTAGGACTTTATTTATGACTTTAGTTTATAATGTCTCCTATATCAAATATCTGACTCTAGTCAGCTCAAACAATTAAAAACAGCATCAAAACAAGACATAAATAAGTAAAATAAAAATGCACAAAAATTAAATGATAAAATCAATATAAAATTTTCAAAAACCATGCAACAAAATCCATAGATAAGGTATTCTAGCATCCATAAGTAACAGTCTGTATAATTGCTACTCCTGGGTTCTTATGCTCGATGGTAAAGCCATTTTTTAAGGGTTTTATAGAAAGCTTGCAGGGTTGGGCTAATTTGTTCTCAAATAAGGGCTCTAGCCACGGTCAAAAAGGCTTACATTCTGGGCCTTGCCAGATGACCCTCCCTGATCCACAGCATGCCTCTCTTGCTGCACTTAATGGGATAGGTAAGGTGATTGGACAGAGACAGTCTCAAATATTTGGGTTTTGTGCTGTAACTTGGAAACATAGCGACCAAAGGTGGGCAGAACTTGGATTTGTTAAAGCATGCAGAAAATTGAGAATTTAAAAGGCACAAAATTCAAAACCTAGGATTAGAGGTCATCCCAGGAAAACTGGTTTGAAAGAAGTATCATCAGCATGTGGCATTCATGATTGCGAGATGTAATAATGGCCACTAAAATAGAAGTTTTAAAATAGAACTGGATAAATTTATGGAGGAAAGGTCTGTGAAAGTTAATTATTATTGAATGTTCAATGTTATCTCTTGATTTGGAACTCTGTTGAGTAAGGGGTTTGTCTCCATGTTTTGCTAGTCAGTAACCCAAAGACATTGCATTAAACCAGTGCTGGCCTAAATAGGTGTTTGCCTGATCCATCTTGATTTCTTAAAACAATCAGAACCAGAGGTGGTATTCAACTGGTTCACACTGCTCGGGTGAATTGGTAGTGGTAATTTGGTGTGGGTTGCTGAACCGGTGGTGACCCCTGGCTGGCCACGCCCCCAACCCGGTTGCCCGGTTGCTCATTTGCCCTGGTCGCTCTCCTAGGTTTCCCTACCACATGGTGGCTGGCCGCAGCTTGGGCAGATGTCCCGCAGCTGCTGCACATGTGCACTGTGAGTGCAGCCATTACATATACAATGCGCATATGCAGCGGCCCTGGAACATCCGGCCACCTGCCTATCCGCCCAGAGCACGCTTCTCCCAATGGACGTGCCTCCTCCAGCCCGGCCTGGCCCAGCTCAGCTTGCCAGATTGGAAAGGATCAAAATAACAGCATATAATTTAGACACGAGAATTCTCATTTCACCAATCAGAAAAGGGGAATATTTTTCTTTCTGCAGACTTGTAGAACATAGAAGAGAGGGAGGCTTACCCTATTCTCCAAAGCACCTAAGGCAGGACAAGAAGCAGTGCATGGAAACTAATCAAAGAGAGAACCAACCCTAGAACTAAGGAGAAATGTCCTGTCAGTTAGAATGATCAGTAGAATAAATTGCCTCCAGAATTTGTGGGGACTCCAACACTGAAGGTTTGTAAGAAGGGATTGGATTACCATTGTCTGAAATGGTATAGAGTTTTCTGCTTAAGAACTAGAACAGCTCCAGGGTCCCTTATAACTGTTATTTTATTATTCTGCTTCTTGGAAAAAATAAAGTACAATTAGATATAAAACAAAATTATTTGCTGTAGTAATCAATGCAACACCGTCAGTACAAATTACTACCTGAATTTCCATTCTGTTTTTAAAATATTTGGATAATGTTTTGAATAATATTTTATTTTTTATTTCATTGTTTAATTCTCTGTTCTCTTAATTCAGAGAAAAGGAAATAATGAAAATAATATGAAATAATGAATAATAGCAAAATGAATGTTTGGTATTCAGTCTTTTCTGAGCCTGCAGCTTATTTATGGTTTATGGCCACACAGAATACATTAGCTTAAAAACTACTCAGGTTATCATGTGACCTGATTCGATTTTATAATTATTTATATCATGGATGTAAAGTGAATTCCCTGGGTCTAAAATAAATCATGTGGTAGTTAAGTGAACCCAGGCAAAAAAGGTCAGGTAGTGTGAATGGTCATAAATGTGACTACAGATGATAAAACTCTAAGACCATAGAAATTTTGAACCTTGGTTAAACAGTTATAAGCCAAGGACTATATCTAGTACATAATAATATGCAATATAGTGTCAACAGAAATGCCAGTAAGTGATTTCCCTCCCCCCCTTTAAAAAAGAAAGAAAGAAAATCATCATTGACTTATCAACTAGGAGGAGACAAGCAGAGTCTTTGGAATGTCTGTGATAGTTGGATTTAAAACAACAACAAACAGACCCAACCCAAAATGAATAGAAGGGACAGTGAAGACAATGACCATTTAAAGTTCATGCAGAAGAGTAGATGTAGTTGAATTTTTTATGTAATAATGCATACATACCATAGTAACAGACCATACTTAAGAGTTCTTATATGTTTAGGATATAGAAAATTCGTAAGTTGGGGAACTGCTGAAAATAGTTTGCTAAATAAACCAGAACAATACAATTTGGAACTGAAACTTAAAAATCCTTCTGCAGGTCTAACCCAATGGCATGTTGTTTCTCTCAAATATTGAACAGAGAGACTCTAGAATTTTAACAAATAATCAGAGTTGGAAGGGACCTTGTAGGTCATCTAGTCCAACCCCCTGCCCAAGTGAGCAGACTCTACACCATTTCTGACAAATGGCAGTCCAATCTGTTCTCCCACAACCTCCGAGGACAAGCTGTTCCATTGGTTGATTGTTCTTACTGTCAGAAAGTTTCTCCTTATTTCCAGGTTAAATCTCTTGTTCAGTTTCCAACCATTGTTCCTTGTCTGGCCTACAGGTGCTTTAGAAAATAGCTTGATCCCTTCCTCTCTGTGGCAGCCCCTCAAATTTTGGAAGAACGTTATCATGTCTTCCCTGGTCCTTCTCTTTACTAGACTAGCCAAGTCCAGTTCCTGTAACTGTTTAAAAACAATTTTATTCCATTTAAGACATGATAATATAAAATTATCTTGGAAATTTAGAGTGGGCTGAGCTCTCAAAAGTGATGAGATTAAGCCAATATTTTAGCTAATAAGCCCACATTCAAGCTTTAGTGGAGATCTGTTCAGATTCTAAATTTAACAAGGGACACACATTGGAATACATCTAGCAGGACCCTTAATAATTTCAAAAAGTGACTGTGTAACAACATAAAATAGATAGGTCAAGACCTTTGCTCTGAGCTGGACCTTGCTTGTTGCCTCTGGGACTTGCAAAACAGCATGTGTGAGACATTGAGCTTTTATTATCATAATTGCTATGTTTTTTTTCCCAAGTGAAACACCAAGATATTTAAAGGATTTAACCTGATTGATATAGGTGCCATCTGTTGGCTAATTAAGGGAGTTGGAGGGAGTTTGGTACTAAAAGGACTTACTCCAATAAATTTATATAGTAGGTGCAAAAAATAGATACCATAATGCAATATTATTTTACCACTTTCTGCTACAGTGGTAATTAGTAGAGGGTCTTTGAGAGCACAACTGACCTACAAATGATTAATCTCAAGGAGTTTCAAAATTAAAATGAGATGATAGTGAACAATTTTTCCCTGAGGTAAATTTAATTAATTTCCTAACTTCAAATCTATATGGCAACATAATGTATTTCTAAGCCAATTGTAGGAAGGCTAAATGTTAAATCTACAGGGATGTTATTTATTTATTTATTTGGGTTTTTGAGCTGCCAAATCAAGTCTCAAAGTAAAGTTGCTCTGACTTTTTAAAAATGACATCTTCTTTCCACTAAGACGGGTTCAAACTCACATTGTCATGGCGTCATCATCTGACGTATCACAACTTTCCTCCTTCATTAAATTGGACATGGATTTGGTCAACACGTGACGCATCCAGTCCATGGGCTGCGAGTCTGACAGCCCTGTGTGCACTAAGATATTCTGTTCAACATTCAGTCTACCAATAAAGGTATCTTAGTTTTTACCTATTATACTCAACAAATGATTGGGATATAGTTTGATGGACATTTTTGTTGCCTATTCAATAGTGATAACAATGATATATATTTGAACAAGTCTTCTGGTTATTAAAAATATACAGTCAATTGATATGAAGACTTATCTACAACAGTAGAGGAACCCACCATCAATATTAATCTACAACAATTCTGAATTTAAATTGCCTACATTTCTTTAATTTTTTTCTTCAGATAAGATGATAAGTGACAGTTTTAACAGGCAGTTAACACTGAATACCACTGAATAGAAAGTGGTAAACCCATACACCTGGAAAAATGACACCACCAATATCCTTTAAGAAAAGGCAGCTAAAACAAAATGCTAAAATACAGAAGATTTTTAAAAATTTCATTATTTAAGCAATGTTTTCCCTATTTTGCGTTTCAAGTTCTATTTTTTTTTTTTTTTAGCAGAGCCTGATAGATTTTTGTTTATTTGCATATCATCCTTGAGAATTACTGATATTTGGTCATCTGTACATTCCCTTTCTATAATTTTTTCTAGCTATCAGAGTTTTAACCAAAACATCCTGCGTATTGAATATTATTTGGAAGAGCTTTAACCAAAACATCCTACATATTAAATATTAATAACTGAAAATTACTAATTACTGTATTAGTGGATGGTCCAGTTTGCAGATGAAGTCTGCAATCCCATTTGCTTTGTTCAAACTAGTGAATGTTTGCTCCCTAATTAGACCACCTGATAATTCTATCCTTTACTAGATTATCCTTATCCCAAATTTCAGGTTTTTTGGTTAGGCAGGGAAGGATACTGTTAGTATTTATCTACTATAAAAGAAACTGCACTGGAAATTGGGAAAGGTGTGTGGTTTTTATTCTTAAGTCAGCGGTACTGGAACATGCATACTCCCATAGACAGTGATTAGTTTATTCTGATTCAGTAGACTTCCAATTTCTTGTTACATAAAGATCCATTAGATTATTTGAATACATTTTACAGATAGTCCTCAATTTACAACCAAAGTTCATGTGGTTAAGTGAATTTTTACAACTTTTCTTGTAAGTTTTGTTAAGTGAATCAATGCAGTTGTTAAATTAGTAACACAGTTATTAAGTGAATCTTGTTTCCTCATTGACTTCGCTTGTCAAAAGGTCGCAAAAGGGGATTACATGACTCTAGGACACTGCAACCATCAAAAATATGAGTCAGCTGTCAAGCATCTGCATGTAAATCACATGACTGTGGGAATGCTACAATTTCATAAGTATGAAAAATAATAATGTCTCTTTTTAAAGTGCCGTTGTAACTTTGAATGGTCACTAAATGAACTGTTGCAAATTAAGGATATCTGTATAAAATGAAAAAAAAAATGTGTTTCAGAATCCATTACCTTCCATTTAGAGTCAAACAACCTACTCTCCAAAAAACAATTTGGTTTTAGAAAAAAATTGTCCTGCAATCTTCAACTTCTACACTGTAAAAAACATATGGACTATTCTACTTGACCAGACACAATTTACATAGACTTCTGCAAAGCCTTTGATTCAGTGGTACATGACAACTACTGTTAAAACTAAACTCTTATGGCATTTCTGGATCCCTTCATAAGTGGATTACTGTGTTCCTGTCAAACAGGCAACAAATAGTAAAAATGGGGAGCGCCCTATCAAACCCTGCACCAGTTAACAGTGGTGTCCCCCAAGACAGCATTCTAGAACCCACACTCTTTATACTCTACATAAATGACCTTTGAGATCACCTTATAAGCAACTATGTTCTCTTTGCTGATGACGTAAAATTTATTCAACACCACCGACAATGCTACAGTCCTTCAAAGTGACCTTGATTATGTGTCTGAATGGTCAAGCAATTGGCAATTCCAAATCTTGACCAAGAAATGCTCTGTCCTACACATTGGCAAAAAAAAACCCCAGTACACCAAATACAAGCTAGGCAGATATGACCTCACTGATGACCCTCACTCTGTCAAGGGCCTTGGAGTACTCATATCAATCAACATAAGTGCCAGAGCTCACTGTAACAGCATTGCCAAAAAGGCATTAAGAGTTGTAAATCTAATCTTACGAAACTTCTTCTCCGGTAATATTGAATTGTTAACTAGGACATACAAAACCTTTGCTAGACCAATACTCAAATACAGCTCATCTGTCAGGAATCCGCACTGTATATCAGACATTAATATAATAGAGTGAGTCCAGAAATATTTCACAAGAAGAGTACTACACTCCTCTGCTCGCAACAGAATATCCTACACCACCAGGCTTGAAATGTTGGACTTGGACAACCTAGAACTACAACGCCTACGTTTGGACTTAAGTGTAATATACAAAATTATCTGCTACAATATCCTACCAGTCAATGACTACTTCAGCTTCAACTGTAACAATACAAGAGCACACAACAGATACAAACTCAATGTAAACCGCTCCAAACTCTATTGCAGAAAGTTCGAATTGAGTAACAGGGTGGTCAATGCCTGGAATGCACGACCTGACTCTATTGTTACATCCTCAAACCAGGCCATCACAGGCGGCCCCCTGGCCATGAGTGACATCATGTTGGCCATGCCTGCCCCAGCCATGCCCACCATGGGCCCCTGAGGCCAACCATAAGTCTGATGCGGCCCTCAATGAAATCGAGTTTGACACCCCTTCTCTAACACATTCATTTCATCCGTTGTTCCTATTTTCATCTTTAAAGGCATTCCATTTCTTAAGAATCCCTTCAAAACCACAAGTATGCACAAAATATATAGCTATTACCAGAGTGGAACTCCTTGGATTGAAGCCCTGTGAGATTTTGTTCAAAAAACTTTCAGAAAATATTAAGGGTAGGGTGTAATTTTATCATAAGTTGATTTTTATGATATTTAAGTGATCCAGAAATAAACATTTTCTGAAAATACAGGGGTTTTTTTTCTTTTGGTTTTCCATGGAAATATTTTCTAGGGAATAGTAAAGGTAAAGTCTCCTTCAAGTCGAGCTTGACTCCTGGTAACTCCGTGCAGTTTTCCTGCCAACTCTGTAAAATGGGTTTGCCATTGCTCTTCTTCCAGTAGATCATTGTGCGCTATTCCTGAATCATTTAAAATTGTTAGCCTTTACTATTTCCTAGAATTTAGTTTAAAATTATACAATTTCTCTTCTCCCTTAGTGTTTATAATAACTGGCTTTTCCCTTGTATTGTTTAAGCACCATATAGAGTAAATATATAATGAGATTGATATCCATAGAACTGAAACTCATGGATGGCTCCAGCAGCTCTAGATTTATGAACAATATAGTAAGTAGGGCTTCACATTAGTGAGATATTTTTCCAGATAAATGTTAGAAATATATAACTTTATGAAACATATAACATATAGTAAAAAACATACACTAAAGATAGAAACAGAATAAAGCAAAATAACATGAGAGAATAATAAGAGAACAAACATTTTTGAGTTGGTAATAGTATATGTCAAAAGGATGTTGGAACTCCACATGACCACAAACTGAATGAGTAACTACTGTGACATTACTATTAAAAGGGCAAATGGAAGTTTAGACTGCAAAAATAGAATTAGATTCCAAATCAGGGAAAATAATAGCTTCACTATATTCTGAATTATTAGATTTCATTTAAAAAACACACACCACACTTTTTGAATATTCCACTACAAAAAGGGTTTAGACAAATTAGAACAATTTCAGATGAAGACAGAATAATCTGGAGAAGGGAACTAATTCTTTAAGGAGAGATTAGATTAGGGGGCAATGAGATTAATCAGAGGAGTAGAAAGTAACTGCTATGAAGAGAGATTGATAAACTAAATATAACTAGGTGTTTTTTTTTTAAAGAGAAAACCAATGGGAAATACAATAATGTTACATGATCACAAGACTGGAAGGGACCTTGGAGATGCAGTCCAACCTCCTGCATGAGTCAGGAGAACTTACACAAATGACTGTCCAAGTGTATCAAGAAAGTGTTTCCAGGGAGGGCTAAGAGTTTGGCTAGAACAAGGGTCTTTAAACTCGGTAAGTTTAAGACATGTGGACTTCAACTTCCAGAATTCCTGAGCTAACATGACTGGAGGAGGAATTCTGGGAGATGAATTCCACAAGTCTTAAAGCTGTCAAGTTTGAAGACCCGTGGACTAGAAGCTCTAAAATAATGGCCTGCTGTCTGAGGTCATTTAAGAGCATATTATTGAACTCTGTTTTTTGTCACTGATAATGTCTTGTGTTTCATATGTTTCATAAATGGGAAGTTTTCGAAGACAGATTGCTGTACATCTTTAGATTGTGTTTTGCCTCAGCCTAGGAAAAGAATAGTCACTTGCTTTATAATAAGATTATGTTATTACCTTCAGAGTGATAATAATGTTAGTAATATGATTAATATTCCAAGTAATTAATAATTGAAGAAATAATTTTGAATTTAAAAACAATATTATGCTGGCTTTTTTGTACATTTTATGCTCAATGGTTTGATAATTATCTGGTCATTCATCCTTTAATATTAGATTGTTAACTTAAAATCTAATTTTATTAATTTTCACAATAATATATCTGAATCTGATACATTTAAATACTTTTATAGAAATCATATTTATCTTTAGCTTTCCATATGTGTGGGCAAAAATATAGCTTTGGAAATGTTTTTGAAAGTATATTCTAAATATTTCTATATATGGGTGGTCACTAGCTTGATATTTTGTGGACCACACTTATTGAATCCTATATAACTTTGTTTTTTGAAATATTTTTCTGAAGTTAATTGCTTTAATTGTATATAGATTATTGTTTTAGTATAATTTAGTGTAGTTAGCAGAATTCTGAAGACATTGTAATACTGTATTCACTTTGTTTGAATGTAGAGACAGAATCATTTTTAAATCAGGAAAATATTAACTTCTGATATTTTTAAAAGAATAACATTTATGAAGTTTCAGTTCCAGCTTTTGTACATTCTTTAGGTTTTAAAAAAATATTTTATATTGAATAAATCAAATGCTATTTTACCCTTCTCTCTATTTCTATATGTCTATCTATGTATGTTTTACAACCCAAATTCTATGGATCATGGTCTGGTACATATTAAGGAATATTTGACTTCCCTATTAGATTAATTTAAGATGTTTCATTCTGGGATTGTAAGTTGGCCCATGACGACAATATATTTAAAAAATCAGTATAGGTTATCACTACTATACCGAAAGCTTCTATTTCAAAGTACAGGGTACTTCAAACCTTACTTTTTTCAGTGTCTTGTCAACTACATCCAAACATGACTTTGTTTTTTACTTCCTCTTAGCCTCCCTTTATATATTTGTTTCGTTATTAAATTTTCATTCATTCTTATGACTGAGTCTTAAAAGAGTCTTAAGTCTTATTAAGTATGCATTCTTGACCTCATCTCTTCTTGTTTCACCACACATTTCTTAAATTTTTACTGCATTCAACTTATTATGTTGTTCTTAATATAACTTAATTTTCATACATTGTAAAAATTGCACATTGTGTATGCTTTTATATCCAGCTATTTATTTCTTTCAGCAAATATTCATTCCTCACAGTAGACCAGACTATATTTCTATCAACATTTGTTCATCTTAAAATTGCTCCAATTATTTCCCCAACTTTAGTAATTTTATTATCAACACACACAAACTAATCTACTTGCTCTAATTTTTCACCACTTACATGTAATTTGCTATTGTTTGCTCTTTTTTTAAAAAAAATCTTTTCCTCTTAAAGGCATTTCTGTTTTCCTTGACAACAAAAATGTCCTGGTCTTTTGTACATAAAATTTGCAGAGCCCTATTACTCAGTGCATTGTACATTTTACCTAATGTTTGGTCTGCCAGAGATCATGAGTTATAGTCTAGTCTTAGCTGTGAAAGCCAGCTGGATGACTTTGGGCCAGTCACTCTTTCAGCCGAACTCACTTCACAGGGTTGATTTTTGTAGAAAGTAGAAGGAAGGTGTGTTGGATATGTTCTCCACCTTGAGTTACTTGTAAAAATGGTACAGATGGGATACAAATAAATAACATTGGATTCTGTCATTCCCTTGTTGGAGCCTGATTCTGAGGGGGAGATTGAGGAGCTGACAGGGAGTGGAGTGTGGCTCCGGTGGCTGTGGAAGAAACGGGGAAAAGGCACAGTCTGGCTGGGCATTCAGAGGAAGACCCAGGGCCACCCGTCTTCATCCTAGGGCACACAGGGAGGAACAGAGAAGGGAGGAATGTGGCTTACAGGAGAGAAAAAGGCCTTGATCCCTTTCATTAGTTGCAGCTGGGAGAACAGAATATAAGAAGGGCATTTGCACATAACACCTTGATGGAAGCAAAGTGTGCATTAACTTTTTCGAGGCTTATCTGGGTTTTGGCATCCTCCCAACTGTGTGTGCTACGTTATCTTTTGGAAGTCTGCAATTTATTATCGTGGTCTGTTGTGTTAATTACTTCAGAGTGGTTTGTGTTGGGTTTTTTTTACTTTATCTGTACTTTGGGTTCGGACTGCATTTCTTCCCTTTGTAGACTGTTTTTGGAAGAGTTCAATTTCCAGCTAAGGATAACTGGACATTGGGGGCCAAGTTGGAGGTATTAAAGGGACTTTACCTATTTTTGTGACATTGTTGCTGTTGTTCCATGCCCCAGGTCATCACAGTTTCTCAACAAACAATCTGACATAATCTGTGTAAACATGCACTCTAATTTTACATACATATTCTGTATTCTTTTATATATAAATACATTAAAAAAGCTAAGCTAAATTAATGAGCAATGATGAACATTCCACTTAATCTGGTCCATGATTATTTTCACAATCTATTGGACTTACTCCAAGGAATAAGAGGATTTAATAGCCAAACTTTAATTCTATATATGGCCAGGTTTCCATAACTTTGCTTCATCATAAGTTTTCTCTGCATCAGGAAATTTACCAGATTAAAAGATGTTATCTTTCTCTTTTTTGTATATTTCTTACTGACATCTCTTCCTCCACCCCCAAAATAAACCTGGAATAAATCTGCACTGAATTTTCCAGTTCTTTATTATTATCATCTCTTGTATCGAATCAGAATTCTGGCAAACATTTTCTCAAACTGCTTAATTAACTATATCCTTGCAGTTTTGCATTTACTTTTGTTACTTTTGTCATTTAATGGAATGTAAAACATTTTTTTAGTTATCGAACACAGTTGCATCTTAAGTTGCACACTAATCACTTCATTAGCAAACTATATCCATTTTTTTACATTTCTTCAGTTTAGAACTCCTCTATGTGTGGGTTTATTCATTCTAGATCTGAAGCCCCACCATTTCTCCGTCGAACTGCTGCGAGCATCCAGAGAGTGGGAGGTGCTCCAGTCTCGTGTCATACAGGCTGAGCTATAATTGAAGGAACGCCCTCCTCCTCCATGTGACTCCTCCATGCGTTCCCCCAGTTTTAGCTCAGCCTTTGACAGACAGGCAGCTATTTTCGTTCCTTGGCCGTTTCAGATTCCTTGTTTAAAATCCTTATATCAGGTTTGCTTTTTCTTATCCTTGTTCCTTGAGCTTGACTGTGTGGTCCCAGATTTCTGCTAGGCGAGGTTTTTCGCCTTTAGGGGGGAGTTAGGGGGAGTCAGAGCCTTTGCCCCCCCCCTCCTTCTCCCTCTGCCTTTCTTAATTTGCGCTCCCAGGAGCAGCCTTTTTTGTTCGGATTTATTTCTCTCCGTTGCGTCTTCCCCCCACTAATGCAATCAGAGGAAGCTCTGCTTCTTTTCCCAGCTCTTCTGATTTTCCTTGCCTTTTTCTTCTGTTTAAGAGCTGGTGCGTCTCTGGGTTATTAGCGCCACTACGGGCGGCCATTTTAGGCGCACCTCGTGGTCAGCGCCATTTTGTTTGAGCCTTTTAAGTTGCATAGTTGCTGGTAGGCCCTCAGCATAATAGACCGCGTGGAGCCTGATTTTATTGAGAATACCGTGGCTCCGTGCCCTGTTATTCTCTATTGCTTTCATTTGCCTTGTTGGTTCTTGTGACTGCCTGCAACTTACTCAGAGATGCAGGCACGTACCTTCCAAGTTCGCTGGGAGGCTGCCTTAGGAGGCCTTCTTAACCCCTTTTTTGTCTGTGGATATTTTACTTATTTTGTTTTCTTAAGTTTTCGCGGGTACTTACATGTCTGGCATTCAGCTTTGTTCGGGTATTTTCCCACGTGATGCTTTTAAAGTTGTAGCAACGTTTCAGCAGAATCTCATCTGCCATCATCAGGCTTCTGTATGGTGTTTACTTATATTTATATATAGGGGTTATTTTTTTCTCACTGGCCTCAGCATTGAATTTGGCCTCCCCTTTTACACTGTTGTTAATTAGCTAGTTGTTTATTGAGTTTCCTTTCAATTTGATTATCCGCCCACCTTTATATATTTGAAAAAAAAAATCTTTTTGATTATTCTTCAGCTGTTTCTAGTAGATAGTTAGTTAAGGGAATTTCCCTTTTTCTTTCCAGAAGGGGGACGTGTCCCAACCTTAGGAAAACTGGCTAGAGCGATAGGCTGAACTCCTTGGCGCACCAACCGCCTCTCCTATATTCTGGGTATCATGGCAGAGGGAAATCCGAGTGGGCCTTCCTTAAAGGCCAAATCCAAGACCCACTATTTGCGTACAAGGGACAAGGATTCCTCCAGTGCCTCCCAAAGGGATGCCTTGAGGCATCATAAGGCTCTGGAGAAAGAATTTAGCAAACACTCAAAGGACTCGCCTTCTGTAGCTCTTGCTCCTCCCTCTCTTTCTGTGCATCCCCCCCTGCCAGGACAGTTTTCCCCTTCCAGGTGTAGTTCAACATGGAGTCTCCAGCCCCTCACGCCCCCGAGGCAACCTTTACGCCAACTGCAGCGGGCTTACGCCAAGACCCAGCTTCTTTATTATCCCAGACAGTATCAAGGAGTGGATGCAGCTCGCCAACGGTCAAGGGATCGCTGAAGGCATGCAGCAACTCTCGAGGATGGAGCCTCAAGGGATGGCACCTGGATGTCAATCCGTGTCTACTAGACCTATCGCCGAGTCGGCTTCCCAACAGGGACAGGTACCTCTTCAATTGGAAGTTCCATGTCTGGAGGGTGAGGAGGCCCTGGTGGAAGAGGAAGGGGACTTTCAGTCTATAGGGGAAGAGGAAGGTTCCGATAAGAGGGTCACTGCATTATTCAGAGCCCCTATTTGCACTGGACCCCATGGAGGAGGAAATGTCGGAAGATGAAGGCATTTCCCCTGAGCAACCGACTATGGTGGGCCTGTTCAAACCTCAGTTGTTTAAATCTTTATTATTCAAGGCTAAAAACATTTCAAGTCTTCTTTCTCCGTCTACCTCTGAGCCGTCTCCAGCTACCACGGGGAGTCAAGAAGACTCCATTTTCACTCATCCGGTAATTGAGGCTGAGGTAATTCCTATCCCTCCAATATTTTCCGATCTTGGAGCAAGACAACTCACATTGACAGGGCCCTCTCCTGCCCCCTCTAGCCAGGATAAGAGGCTGTTCAATCTCGATCCGGAATTCTCAGCCTTGCTGGCTACTCCGGAGGTAGACGACCCTATCATTAGATTGGCTTCTTCTTCTTCCAATCCCACTGACGCTCTGGAGGCACTTAAACCTGAGAATAAACGTATGGAATTGGCGCTCTGGTGGGCGCATCAGTCAGATGCTTGGGCCATTAAGTCGGCCACAGCTGCCTCCTTTTTTACCCGCTCTTTCATAAGGTGGCTTAAACAACTTAAGCAGCATGTTCCCGCTTCCAACACCAGAGCCCAGCAGGACATCGCGAAGCCGGCCGCGGCTGAATTTGCAGCCGATGCCACTTTTCACTCCGTGAAGTTCTCAGCCCGGGCCATATCCTCGCACGTGGCTGCCCGTCGGCTGATCTGGCTACTGCAATGGCACGCCGATGTCAAAAATAAATCCAAGTTAGCCTCAGCCCCCATTTCAGGAGGGAAGCTGTTCGGTCCTGCTTTAGAACCGTTATTAATGGAGATGCGTAATAAGAAGAAATTTCTCCTGTCCCTTTTTCGTAAACTAGAAGCCAGAGGGTCCCAGCCATTTCAGAGGGGCTCCTTTCGTCCCTTCTCCCAGCATTCCTTCTCCCCTCGATATCAGGCCTCGTCGTCCTTTCGGCCGACCTATCAGGACAGAAGCAACTCAGGTGATAGAGGCAGGAGGGGAGGAAGCTACAGGAGGTCCTTCAGAGGTTCAGGAAATAGGGCGTCCCGGAGGCCCAGATAAATCTCCCGCCTCCTATCCCATTGGCCTTAGACATTTTGCTGAACAATGGGAAACATCCACTTCGGATGCTTGGGTTAGAGACACTGTTACATTCGGTCTTTCTCTCCAGTTTCATTCTCCACCACCGGATCATTTCATGGTTTCTCCCCTCTCCAGGGACCCCACCAAGCGGGAGCTCATGTCATCAGCTATCAAACATCTCGCAGATATTAGGGCTATCCAGCCCGTGCCTGCCTCACAACGGGGAGAGGGGTTCTACTCTCTCCTCTTTCTAGTCCCTAAGCATTCTGGAGGCTGGAGGTCCATTTTGGATTTGAAGAGGCTTAATCAATATATTGTCCGGCATAGATTTAAAATGCATACCCTTCAATCCATTTTGCAGAGCATCAGAAAGGGAGACTGGATGACTTCAGTGGATTTATCCGAGGCTTATCTCCATACCCCTATCCTCCCTTCACATTCCAAATACTTGAGGTTTTGTTATAATAATCAGCATTTTCAGTATGTGGCCCTTCCCTTTGGCTTTGTTTCAGCCCCAAGGACATTTACTAAGGTGTTAGCAGCCCTAGCGGCCCACCTCAGGCACTTTCCAATCTGGCTTCATTGTTACCTTGATGACATTTTAATTGTTTCGCCCAACCAAACTCAGGCTACACGTGACACTGTCACAACCCTTTCGGTGCTGCAAGCTCACGGTTTCCTTGTTAACTGGGAAAAGAGTCAACTTATTCCTTCCACCCGTTTAGCCCATTTAGGAGCTGTCATTGATTCGGTGATGGAGAAGGTTTTCCTTTCCCACGATAGATTCGTCAGCATACAAACTTCTGTCAAGTCCATTAGGCAGTCTGGTAAAGCCTCTTTACTTGATTTATCCAAGCTACTGGGGAAATTAGTTTCCTGTATTTCTATTATTCCATGGGCACGTTTGCATTCTAGATCATTGCAGTGGTTCCTTCTGCCGTATCAACGCTCCGGTCACAGCAACTCCAACATCGTGGTGAAGGTCCCTCCAAGAGTCCTCGCCTCTCTTCTATGGTGGACAAGACCTTCTATCAACAGGGACCATCTGTTCAAGGATCCTCCAAGAGTCACGCTCACTACAGATGGGGAGATCCTCACTACAGATGGAGAGATCCTCCAAGAGTCACGCTCTCCAGATGGGGAGCCCATCTGCACTCCCTTTCAGCCCAGGGCATTTGGTCTTCCACCGAACGGCGTTGCAGCATCAATTGGCTGGAGCTCCACGCAGTGTACTTGGCCCTGAAGGCTTTCCTCCCTCAGGTACAAAGGAATCACATACTGGTTCTAACCGACAACACCACAACCAAGGCGCATCTCAATTGCCAAGGGGGCACTCACTCTCTTCGTCTCATGCGAGAGGCCGAGCGGCTGTGTCGATGGTCAGAAACACACCTATCCATCAGAGCGGAGCACATTTCAGGAGTCTCCAATGTTCGCGCAGATTGGCTCAGCAGGGCCACGTTGGACCAAGCAGAATGGCACCTTCATCCTCTTCTGTTCAAGCAGGCAGCAACGATCTTCGGCCTGCCTCTGGTAGACCTATTCGCATCTCCGCACAATGCTCAGACACCAAGATTCTTCTCTCGATACCCCACCAACGGAGCGGAGAATTACGATGCCCTGCGTTGCCCTTGGCCTTCCGGTCTTCTGTATGCCTTTCCTCCTCTCCCTTTGATCCCAAGGGTGATTCGGAAACTGGTACTAGAGAGGGCGGAGATTCTTCTAGTGGCACCGTATTGGCCCAGGAGACCATGGTTCGCAGACCTTCGCGATCTGTCGGTGGCCCCACCATAGAAGATTCCACGGGACAAGATCTCCCTGTCCCAGGGCCTTCTCCTCCATCCGGATCCGCAGTGGCTCCAGTTGGCCGTCTGGAGGTTGAGCGGGAAAAACTAAGAGCAGAGGGTTTATCGGCCCAGGTCATCACTACCATCATGGCAGCGAGACGCCCTTCCACCACTCGCATTTATAATGCAACCTGGAATTGTTTTTCTAAATGGTGTCGTCAATCTTCTATCGATCCGCTCTTCCCTTCCGTTGCGCAGGTTCTGGCTTTCCTGCAAGACGGCCTAGACAGGGGTCTTTCCCCTAACACTCTGAGGAGACAGGTTTCGGCTCTTTCAATGGTGGTTTCTGGCGACTCGTCTGCGCCACTCTCCCACCATCCTCATATCAGGGCCTTTCTCAAAGGGGCTTCCAACCTGCGCCCCCCAATGGTTCACAGATACCCGACTTGGGACCTTAATAAAGTCCTTACGGCACTGACTAAACCTCCCTTCGAGCCTCTCAGGGAAGCTTCGCTTCAGTATCTCACCCTTAAAGTGGTGTTTTTTGTAGCAATAACTTCAGCTAGAAGGATATCTGAAATTGCAGCTCTATCCGTCAGAAAGGACCTGTGCGTTTTCCATCCGGATCGAGTGATTTTACGGCCTGACCCTGTCTTTATGCCTAAAATCAATTCGGCCGTTCACAGAGCACAGGAATTGGTCCTGCCTAATTTTTGCCCAAAGCCGGTATGGGAGAAGGAATGGCAGTGGCACACCCTCAATGTGCGCAGAGCTCTCCATATATACATCCATCGAACTCAGCCTATCAGAAAGTCTGAGTCTTTTCCTCTCCTTTCAGCCAAAGACAATGGGATGCAAAGTTTCCCTGTCTACTATAGGTCGCTGGATTAGGGCTACCATTTCTAAGGCCTATTTGGTGCAAACTCTGCCGGTTCCTAGTGGGGTAACCGCTCACTCTACCAGGAGTGCGGCTACTTCGGTAGCCTGGGCTACGCAAGCTTCCATTCATGACATCTGACTTGGGCCTCTCCATCTCCCTTTATACGACACTATAGAATTGACACTTATGCCTCTGCTGAGGCTTCCTTTGGTAGGCGAGTCCTTCAACAGATGGCGAGAGAGCCAGAGGAAATTCCGACCCAGACAGAGTCCCGCCCGTAGGACAAACATGCTTTGGTATGTCCCACTTTCTGGATGCTCGCAGCAGTTCGACGGAGAATGGGCGTTGGTTCTTACCTGATATGCCTCTTCTCGTTGAACTGCGTAGAGCATCCAGCCCCACCCTTTTTTTCCGTCTGGTAGGGAATTCTGTTTCGGCCAATGATACTGTTTATGGTTGTGAGAGTTGTTTTTTCCAGTTCCGTTAGAGGATTGTTGCTGTCCTCTCGTCTTCGTAAAACTGGGGGAACGCATGGAGGAGTCACGTGGAGGAGGAGGGCGTTCCTTCAATTATAGCTCAGCCTGTATGACACGAGACTGGAGCACCTCCTACTCTCTGGATGCTCTACGCAGTTCAACGAGAAGAGGCGTATCAGGTAAGAACCAACGCCCATTTTCATCATTCTGATAACAATTATGCTTTTTGTATAAGGATATTTATAATATTTATAACCTGTAAATGTCTGTAAAATGTGTCATCAGTCTCGAATCCCTTTGTGCCCACAAGAAATCTAAGTCTAGTCCACCTTGACCCTTATCTACCACCAAGTTTCTTTGATTATTAGTAATTCAAATTCTAGTAAAGAGCATTAGTATACAATAAACCTATCTTTATTTGAACTGTCTGGACTCCTGATTTCCTGCGCTTGACATCTTAATTTTAGTTCTGTTCTTTGTCATATCCTCATCTATATTTAAAATACACCTTATAGCATTTGTTTAGTTTCATTTCAGATAATATCATTCTTGGGAGCCGTGGTGGAACAGTGGTTAGAATGAAGTATTGCAAACTAATTCTGCCCACTCTCAAGAGTTTGATCAATGTGGCTCAATGTTGACTCAGCCTACCATCCTTCTGAGTTTGGTAAAATGAAGATCCAGATTATTGGAGGCAATATGCTGACATTGGAAAGCACTGTGGAGTGGTATCTAAGTGCTGTTGCTATTGTTATTATTCTTAATCCCACATGCACAGCTTCTTTCTTCATTCTTTCAGGACACATTTTCTTATATGAATTCTTTTTATCATTCAGCAACTTTTACTTTAGCATTCCACAAAGTATTTTTTTAATGCTCCATTAGCATAGCTAATAGGAAATTACATTGTGCATTTTTCTGCTGCAATCCGTAAAATAATGCCTTTCACTGTATTCCAGATGTGTTTCATACCACATTTCATTTTTCTCTTGAGAGTTGAATCTGTCTTTGTGTATTTGTGCTTGCTCTTTGGGATGTAATTTTACTTTCACTTTAGTTTGTTTCTTTCTCTTCCCTTTCTCATCCACCCCCCCAGATCTTTTAAAAGTTTGTCAGAAATTCACATCATCCTTGTATTCTTCACTGACTCTTATCTTACATTAGAAGGAATCAAATTATTGATGCTACCGAGCAGATTAGCTTTTTTCAGTGTATTGTATTCAATTATGATATTGCATAATTTTGTACAAAATGTATCCCTGGATCTTTAATTATCACCATTTTCTGAAGTATACTGTAACTGTTTTGAGAGCAAAGCATCAATTACTGGAAATCAATATAAATCTGCCTAGAACAAATCTGGTCAGATTTTGTTTATGAGCATGCTCTCTTAATAGAATTTAACTTAAAAGTGTCATAGATGTAATGTATCTTGATTTCAACAAAACATTTATGAAAGATGTTCTGTCACCAAGCTAATTTGTTGTGAAAAAGTTATTGCCTAAATGTAGAATTTTAAGGCATTTAATAAGCAGTGTTGCATAAAATAAGCAGTGTTGCATGTTTTTGTTACCAATTTTTTTTAAAAAATGGATTATTTGCTAGTTAAAATTGGTTGATATTTAGTTTTGATCTAAAGTGCGTTCTTCATGAAATGATTTTAGCTGCAGTCTTTTTTCTATCTAAGGGGATATTTGCAATAAGCATTTTTTCCCTACGTATTTCTAGAGGATTCTCATAATCATATTTTAGATTGCAGGAAGAGATAATATTGAAAGTATCCTTATTGAGAGAATGACAGTATAGTTTTGCTGGAGTTTCTGTTTGCACTTACTAGTGCCGGTCAGGTGAACTGTTGTTGGATCATATTTAGCATCAATAGATTCATAGTAAATTGACAGTGCATATTTTCCTCACTATTGTACTTCTAACACTGAAGCTAGAAGAGAATATCATAGAATTAATTTTAACAGCGTGAGTGGTCTACACTTTCAAATTAAACTGCCTATTTCAACTACTGACTTTTTTTTTTTTAACTTTAAGAATAAGTGCTGGAAGTGCAGCACTGTACCATAACTAACTGAAATGTCTTGTATGGTTAATTGTATATACTACTGTGATGGCATATATAATTAGTTTTCCACTGTGAAATGCCAGAATGTTCAAAAGACAAGGTCTGATGGTACAATATAATTAGCTATGCACAGTGTTGCAGCACTTTGAAAAGAGGGAAACATTTATGATTTTCTTAAATGTAAAATAACTATATAGTTAACATTTGAACAGTATCCTTTTTATAAAAGGAAAGTCTGTAAATTAAAACAAGAAACTATAATATTAAAATTCAGCTTTAGGCATTTTGGTAAAAAGCTTTAAGAACATTAATGTTTTAGTTGGAACCGATGTAAAAGAAGTATTATTTTAAACAAAACAAACAAACAAACAAAAAAACACCCTCTATGACTATCTGGTTGCGAATGTTACTCAATTACAGTGGCGTCCATAATCTTTGGGTCTGGATGTGACTTTGGTTAGAATTGCTCCACATCTAGCCTGTCGTTCCTTCTGAATTAGAAACAGCATGCAAGAATTATACATCCTATAATCCATTCCATACTGAAGAATTAAAAATTCAGTGAAAAATTATCTATGGTATAAAATTACTATGATTATGTGTTTCCTTCTGTTGTAGTTAGTATATACAAAAACATTTATAAAAATACATGACTGATGAAACTGTAGTAGTTACTGCTTTTGCCAAATATATGTGCATGAACTAGAATTGATCTGTAATTACAAAACAATTTTGAATCTCTATTGTATATTACAATATTCGTTATATTACTAGATAAACTCTATTGAGGATGCTATAGTACAGTATCATTAATTTGTAGACTTTTAAAAATGCATTTTAGAATGGTATTGCTTCAGCTGCTTTTGCTTAGAACATAGGTTTTGCTTTTCTTGAAACTCTGTGTTTATCTCAGTTTTGAAAATGAATGCTGAATTTCACCATCTCCAAGAATAAAAAGGTTTTGTTGGCAGCTAGGGATAAGAAAGTTGACCAGCTACACAGTCCTTACTATCCTATAGCCAGTAGAAACCTGAAGCTGTCAAAAACTCTCAGGGAATCTGTATGGCTTGGTTGCCTTGGCTAGCCAGCAAAAGCTCCCGCGAGAATTCCCCTAAACTGTGGGTATGTCATTGATTATTTTTCAAATCTCCAAAATCCTTAGCTTCAAACAATAGCTTTGGAATAATAGAGGCATGGGGAAAATTTGGAATTGCTGTTTCCTGCTTTAATAAAAATACACTGCTCAAAAAAATAAAGGGAACGCTTAAACAACACAGTGTAACTCCAAGTCAATCACACATCTGAAATCAAACTGTCCATTTAGGTAGCAACACTGATTGACAATCAATTTCACATGCTGTTGTGCAAATGGAATAGACAACAGGTGGAAAGCATAGGCAGGTAGCAAGACATCCCCAATAAAGAAGTGGTTCTGCAGGTGGTGACCACAGACCACTTCTCAGTTCCTACGCTTTCTGGCTGATGGTTTGGTCACTTTTGAATGCTGGTGGTGCTTTCACTCTAGTGGTAGCATGAGACGGAGTCTACAACCCACACAAGTGGCTCAGGTAGTGCAGCTCATCCAGGATGGCACATCAATGTGAGCTGTGGCAAGAAGGTTTGCTGTGTCTATCAGCGTAGTGTCCAGAGCATGGAGGAACTACCAGGAGACAGGCCAGTTCATCAGGAGATGTGGAGAAGGCCGTAGGAGGGCAACAACCCAGCATCAGGACTGCAACCTCCACCTTTGTGCAAGGAGGGACAGGAGGAGCACTGCCAGAGCCCTGCAAAATGACCTCCAGCGGGCCACAAATGTGCATGTGGCTGCTCAAACGGTCAGAAACAGACTCCATGAGGGTGGTATGAGGGCCCGATGTCCACAGGTGGGGGTTGTGCTTACAGCCCAACACTGTGCAGGACGTTTGGCATTTGCCAGAGAACACCAAGATTGGCAAATTTGCCACTGGTGCCCTGTGTTCTTCACAGATGAAAGCAGGTTCACACAGGCGTGACAGGGTCTGGAGATGCCGTGGAGAATGTTTTGCTGCCTGCATCATCCTCCAGCATGAACGGTTGGCAGTAGGTCAGTAATGGTGTGGGGTGGCATTTCTTTAGGGGGCCGCACAGCCCTCCATGTGCTTGCCAGAGGTAGCCTGACTACCATTAGGTACCGAGATGAGATCCTCAGACCCCCTGTGAGACCATATGCTGGTGTGGTTGGCCCTGGGTTCCTCCTAATGCAAGACAATGCTAGACCTCATGTGGCTGGAGTGTGTCAGCAGTTCCTGCAAGACAAAGGCATTGATGCTATGGACTGTCCTGCCCATTCCCCAGACCTGAATCCAATTGAGCACATCTGGGACACCATGTCTCACTCCATCCACCAACGCCACATTGCACCACAGACTGTCCAGGAGTTGGGGGATGCTTTAGTCCAGGTGTGGGAGGGGATCCCTCAGGAGACCATCCACCACCTCATCAGGAGCATGCCTGGGCATTGTAGGGAGGTCATACAGGCACGTAGAGGCCACATACACTACTGAGCCTCATTTTGACTTCATTACATCAAAGTTGGATCAGCCTGTCAGGACGACCAGATTTAAGAACAGTTTTTATCCAAGTGCAGTTTTGAGTTTGAATGCAGGGTCATAAGATTTATGTGGAAGTGAATGGCTGAGAGTAATGGGGTTTTACATTTTTAAATTGCATAGAGATTATTGCATGGTCGGTTGTGTTTAGTTTTAATGTATTTTTTTTTTCTTTTAGTGGTGTTTGTCCAGTTTTACTTGTGGAAGAGCACCTCATTTCGTTGCACCCGCTTGCGAGTGTAATGACAAATAAACTCTTATGTCTTATGTCTAGTGTTTTTTTCCACTTTAATTTTGAGTGTAACTCCAAATCCAGACCTCCATGGGTTGCTGAATTTGATTTCCATTGATAATTTTTGTATGATTTTGTTGTCAGCACATTCAGCTATGTAATGAACAAAGTATTTAATAAGAATATTTCATTCATTCAGGTCTAGGATGTCTTATTTTTGTGTTCTTTTTATTTTTTTGAGCAGTGTATATCAATTCATTTCCAACCAATTTGGGAAAAGTTAAATGGAACTTCCATTTAATGGAACTTAAAAGTGGAGTGTCTACAGGAGTGTAGAAACTAGTACACTAATGATTTTCTTTTTCATCGTAACATTCAGTGGAACTTGAAAATGTAAAAATAGGAAGCATTGATCTTTTGAAACATTTACTTAAGATTCTGTCGTCCTTTTGAAAAACTTAGTGCAACATTTCATCAATAAAGGACAATGAATCTTTGAAATGACTCCCCCCCCCCAAAAAAAAGATATTTCTCCATAAAGATTTTATTGTATGAAAGAGTTTATTGCAGTACAGTTTTGATTCTACTGTAACATGATGTTAATGAAGTAGCTTATACTTGTTTGGATACTTGTTTGATAGACTTATAAAAGAGAAATATCTGGGTCATAATATTCTACTAAAACTATAATTTTCAGACATCAAAGTAATTTTGGCATTTATGTTGTGGCTTAGACTTTTTAAGCGATCTGTTTCTCATATGCAGCTATTTTATATGCAGCTTAACTGCCAAAAACCCCAACCAACTAACCAACCAACCACCACCAGGGTATTATTAATGTGTTGGGGAAGTTGTGTATAAGCATCTTCTTCTCTCCTTTTCCTCTTTTCTTACAAAACCCACAAATATGAAAGAATAATAAAAACTGCACAACCATGAGTTGGGAAACTTCTGGCCCTCCTGATATTTTTCAACTTCAGGATTCCATCTCTTTGACATCATAATCTTTCTAGAGCAATGAGGGCAGACATTTTCTGAGGAGATTAGCTGGTTCCGTAAGACTTAAGAAGAAGTTTGGAATATATACCTGGAAAATTAGATCATGAATAACCTAAGTGCTATTGATTTTACTGTTTATATTTTTATTACTAGGAAGGTTGTATTACTATTATAAGGGATCATAGTATTCCTTCAGTTTCCCTATTTGAGATCAGGGCTGGGATTTGGCCTCAGATGAACACATTTGATACCCTTCAACTTCTTCCTAGTCTTGTTGACAGCTTCTTTTGAAAAAGGGGACAATCTCATTTTAAGAAGCTTCAAAAAATGATGTCAAAGTTGGTCTATATTTATGTTCTCCAGCTGACCAGAAAAAAAGAAGGGGGAGGACCAAGAAGAGCATAAAAAATATGTTTTTCCTACACTACAAGAGACTTTAACATTCCATTAATTTTTTTTCTTATTTGAAGAAAATGATTTGTGAACGCTGTCTAAATTTCCAGTTAGAAAGAGAATTATAGTATGATAGTTATATTAATTATATAGTCAGATATTATAATAAAGTTTCTGAAAAAATGAATAACCACAGATGCCTATCCTTTCTCAAAGATCACAAGAGGTAGAAAATAGATGAAGACAGGAATACCACACTGCATAAATTCTAACTTCCCCATGACAATAAATCACTTTATGGACAAATAGGCATTACTATTTTTTTAATGTCTAAAAATAATTTCCAGGCTGTAAACATATGCTAACTGATTCTCACATATCTGTTACTTGGGTCATCTAGCTGTAGCCAGGGACAGCAGAGACAGAAACTGTGCTTGCTGTTTCCTTCAATTCATAGAGACATGGTGGCATGGGTTAGAAGTATTTTAAAAAGAAGAAACCACTTGCTTGATGTAGGAACATTTGAAATAATGTGGATTAGAATGCCACATTTTGTTCCAACCTACAAACAAAAGTTTTAAATGTGTGCTTTCTAGATACAGAATAATTTGTACACTCTAAAAATCATCACTATCAATGCACCTAGGAATTGTTTAGAGATCAGTATAAGTGGCTCAATAGTACCATAATACAATTTTACCCAATCCCGGTCAATAATCTAGCACTTACTTTCAGTTGAATCTGCACTCCCAGATCAGTTCCATGTGGTGTTAATATCCTTTACTTCCTGATAATTGTTCTTCTATCAGCCATGCACTCTTCCAAAATACCATAAAGTCTTCAAGCAAGAGAATATATTCTCTCCTTTTTGCATACACGGGTGGTCCTTAAAATTGCATAACACCTAGAGTCCACCAAATGTGCTCAGTTTTCATTGAGCTCTGTGTAGTTTCAGAAAGGGTATGACTATTTTTTAAAAATGTCACTCTTGCTTAAAGGTTTAAGTATGCTTGTGCTTCTAATTGCTTCACAGTGTTCCTTTTTGGTTTTGTTTCTGTTTAGCTTCAACCACTTGACTTTAGTATTAAACAAATTATGATTATTATCATGTGTAAGTAAGATGGTATAGATCAGCATTGTGTTTCGAAAACAAAGATCAGAGGTATGCAATTTGTGGTCCCACCAGCTGTCATTAGACTTGAACTCCTACTATCACTTGAATTAGTCATGCTAGCTGATGGATTAGGACAAGGAAGACCCATGTTCAAATCCACCTTCAGCAACAGATACTCACTACAAGCTTAAACTGTTATGAGAAAGATGGGATATAAATCCAATTAAAAATAAGCCAATATGGAAAGCCACACATTATTCATTCATAATGCAAAGATACTATGATTAAATTTGAAATGAAGATTGAGAAAAAATGGTCACTTGGGAATCTTATATAAAAACATTGTTCCAATAGAAGAGAATATCTGTAGTTCAGGGTTGAACTGTTGGGTGTTTGGTCCTCTGTGACCTTGGTTGTTGGCTAACAATGCATCATTACTTAACTAGGTAATATATAGCAAATCTCACATTCACTTGCACTGATGATGTTGCCTAGTTATTCCTCCTCCTCCTGCATTTCATCTCCTATCTAAGACTGGGGAAGCCTAATAATTCATGTCCTAATCAAGGACTTTAGAATTATTAAGATAATGTTTGAAAATATAGAAAATGCCTTTCAGGCTGGGGTTTTGGATTTGGTTTTGTAAGGGTCTTCAGGTGTGATCAATTCAAAATTACTAAATACTGTGAGAGTCCTTTAGATATCCAAGGGCTCCAATCATAATTGCAGATTTTTTTTTCCATAGCATTCAGCTTTGATTTGCAAGTCCCAGATCTTTGCAACTTTTTCCTACTGTTTTTCTTTAATTCTAGCATCAGCTGGTTTAGCTACATCAATGAAGCAGACTTTCTTTTCTTCAATAACTGTTGTATCAGGCATGTTTTGAACAAGGGGAGATCTATCAGCTTGGATGTGAAAAGTCCCTTAAGAACTTAACCTGGTTATTTTTCAAAAGCTGCTCAACTTGATTGTCCCAGTGGTTCTTGATGTATTCAAATCAAACCCTCTGATGAAGTTTCCAATGAAGAATTGTGAAAACTCAGTTGATTCAAGGAGAAGTCAGAGCTTTGTTTCGGCGATACAGCTGCTATCTCGGGGCTCTGAGATCGCAGCCGATATTTTCGCCCCTGGTCGGTCCCAACGGACCTAAACCGTCCCGTAGAGATGGTGACTGTGAAGGGCACTGTCCCAGGATCCCAGAGATATCACAAAATCTCTGGTTTGATCCAGGAGAAGCCCTTTTGCTGGCGTCGGAGAGGCAGCCTCCATAGCTGCTGAAGTCGGGACAGCTCCGGAAAGAAAGTGGCTGGAGTGAAAGTGTGTTGGCTGGGTGAGAAACTTCTTTTGTGTTGTAAATTCGCTGAGATTTGAAAGGGCATCCTGAATAGAGAAGAAACCTGTGAGATTTTTTTTTGACAAAAACTGTATGAGCGGCGTTTTTTAAAGTGACGTCAAATTGAGGTTTGGATCTTTTTTTCTCTTTCTTTTACTTTTTTTCCTGGGACTTTAGTGTCCCAGTGGTTCTTGATGTATTCAAATCAAACCCTCTGATGAAGTTTCCAATGAAGAATTTTGACAACTCAGTCACAGCACTGCTTGTAATCAATTTGTGAACTTTTTGTGCTGTTTTTCAGTTGTTTTATCCTGATCAAAGGCGATGTTTGCTGTTGCTTGTTACATGGTGAATTTTTACTTTCATGCAATTGGTCAGCAAAGCATATTCTTCGGCCACTAAAAAAATCTTCTGTTTCTTTAACACTTTTCGTCTTAGCCAACTCCATACAGTTTTTTTTTCTTTCTATATGCTTCAAGCGTTGATCATGCATTGACTTATTTTTCTCATTAACAAATTGTTTTTGATTATTTCTTGATTATTTCTTGTCAATACAGGTAGCCCACAATTGAGCCCAGAATTTCTGTTGCTAAACATGGCAGTTATTAAGTGAGTTTTGTCCCATTTTGTGAACTTTCTTGCCACAATTGTTAAATTAATCATAAAATAGTTGTAAGCTTTCTTTACTCAGCTTTCATCTTTGTTATTTTCAAGATCTTTCCAAGGTTGATTTTTCTTCAAGGAAGCTTTCTTGGTGGAATTGTATGTTTTTCTTCCTTCGTACTTTGTTTTACCTGTTAGAGTCCCCTGCCTGCCCAGGTCTTGGCAAATACATTGTCACTTTTTGCATGTAGAGCATAGAATACTATCATTAGTTTTCTTGTTTTTCAATCCAAATTATCAAATTACATTTGAATCCAGTCAGCTATTCCTGCTGTATATGGAATAATAGGATCTGCCCAGGTATGCTTTAAAGATGTTTCCACCATTTAACTTTGATTTTGAAACTTTCTGAATTTCTTCGATGTATTTGTAGAAGCACTTTCTATAATAAATCAGAAGCTTCCAAAATTCCAAAATATTTGTAGCCTTTTTCTGGCACTACTGCCTTTATGAAATCTCCATTGTCAAGCTGTATTCCGTCATTTTTAACAATTTTGCCTGCTTTTATGGTTATGGTTGTACCCTTGTCAATCTCAAATTACATTCCAATATCTTTAGTGAAGTCTTTTGTAGATTTTTAGCAGGGAATCAATCCTTCATTTTCCCAAAGAATTTGATATCATCCTTATAGAGTAAATGTGAAATTTGTAATAATTTTTAATTACTATTATAAGATTTTTATTCTGCCTTTATATTCTATTATCTTTATATCATGTGATAATGCAAATAGAATAAGATTTTAACAATATTTTGGGTGGGAGAAGAGGAAGAGAGAAAACCATGTTCAAGTTGTTGATATATATTACTTGCATAGACAAGGACTATGCAAATCTATTGCATGGATTTGTGTCCTTACTGTGCCATAACATTAATTTATTTCAGTTTATTTATAGTCGGAGACCATAATGTCAAATATGATTCAGTCTGATAAAAGGAAAAGGAAAAACAGAGGACGCCCCACCCACAGGAATTAATAGACTGAATTACAAACCATCTGTGCAGAATAAATTAGGCATTGCCATTCCCTGTTTATTAAAACTCCCTATTAAGACTTGGCAGCAAACTCTGACTCATGTGTACTTTGATCAGGTCAAGTGTCTCAAGACTTAAATCCAGAGATTCTTATTGCAACCATATTCACATCTGATATCTGTACAATTAGCACATCCCCCCACCAGCTGTGTGCTTTCTCCACTTCTCTTCTCCCTATATACTAATGACTACATCTCAAATGATCAATCTGTTAAAATACTGAGGTGTGTAGATGATACAACTGTGATAGGTCTCATTTGAAACAACGACGAATCCGCATACAGACGGGAGGTTGAACAATTTGCCTCGTGGTATAATTGAAACAATCTGGAACTGAACACACTCAAAACCATAGAAATGGTGGTAGACTTTAGACAAAACCCTCCTACTACCACCTCTTACAGTACTAAACAACACAGTACCAACAGTAGAGACCTTCAAATTTCTAGGTTCTATCATATCACAAGACCTAAAATGGACACCTAACATAAAAAACATCATAAAAAAGCACAATAAATTATGTTCTTTCTGTGTCAACTCAGAAAGCTCAAACTGGCCAAGGAGCTGCTAATAAAGTTTTACAGAGGAAATATTGAGTCTGTCATGTGCACCTCTGGTTTGGTTCTGCAACCCAACAAGACAGACACGGACTCCAGAGAGTAATTAGGACTGCGGAAAAAATAATTACTACCAACTTGCCTTCAATCGAGGACCTGTATACTACATGAGTCAAAAAGAGGGCTGTGAAAATATTTACAGACCCCTCACATCCCGGACATAATCTGTTTCAACTCCTTCCCTCAAAATGACGCTATAGAGCACTGCACATCAGAACAACTAGACACAAGGACAGTTTTTCCCCGAACACCATTACTCTGCTAAACAAATAATTCCCTCAACACTGCCCAACTATTTACAAGTCTGCACTACTATTACTATTAATCTTCTCATCACTCCTTATCACCCATCCCCAAAGTTATGACTATAACTTTGTTGCTTTATATTAACTGTTTCCTAGTATAATTTGGGCATATTCTAGAGTAATGGGCATATCCTAGAGTAATTCAAGAATGTAATACTAAACATGGTAGGACTTTTTCAGTCATAACCTGAACATTCAACTATGCTTAGAAAGAAATAAGCAACAACTGCAATGTAAAAATGCATTAAAATGGCTCTTACCTGTCAGCAACCATGATGCTGCTCCTAGGGTATGTTCAAAGGCTATGCCAAGTAGTGTATTGCCATAATCCATCCCAGAGAGGATGAGTACGTAGGTAGTAGGCAGATAGAGAAATGAGTTAGATTTATAGGGCTCTGTGCTCCAAAGTAGAGGTAGTCGTCTACTTAGTGAGACCAGAATTTCTGTTGCTAAGCTTTGGTTGTTAAGTAAGTCATGCCCAATGTTATGTGGCCCTTTTTTGTCACAATTGCTAATTCCTGCAGTTATTCCCAATTAATTTTGTTTATTGGAAGAAGGGTACAAATGGTAATCACATGACCCCAGGATGCTGCCATCATTGTAAATACATGCTTTTTCCTAAACCCCTGAAGCTTGATCATGTGACTGTAGTGATACGAATGAGGACTGGTCATAAATCATTTTTTCAGTGCTATTGTAACTTTGAATGGTTGCTAAACAAATTGTTCTAATTTGAGGAATACCAATATTCAACAATACTTGTCATATGTGATTTTACAATCAATGAATTCTCTCTGCAGAAGGCTTATCTTGACATTGTTGTTCTTGAATTACAATGGAAAACTTTTTAAATTTGTTTCTTTTTAAATATATTGTCTGTCATAGTAGTTTCTAAACAGTTTCATGAATTTATTAAAAATGTAAATATATTTTACATCTAATTAATTGTAAAAGTTATTTTAGGTGAGCTTTTTTCTACTTGAGCAGTACTTAACTGTTCTGTCCCTAATTTACATACTCGAAATCCCCGCGCTTTGATTGGCTAAAGCGCGGGGATTTTTAATTGGCCAGGCGAGCCGCGCCGATTGGCCCGTTGAAAGTCTCCCGTGATTGGCTCACTCCAAGAGCGGGAGACTTGAAATGCTGCCATTGGCCGCGGCCGCCGCGGCGAAAAGGATAAAAGCCGCGGGCTTTTTCCTTTTCGCCGGTTCGGTTCTCAACTTCAAAATAAAGAGCTTTAAACGAAGTCACCGACTCCTGGCGTCTTTTGCGGACACGACACTGGCGACGAGGATGGGATCCAGACCCTGAACCGAACCCCGTGTCCGACAAGAGCCAGACTTAGCACCGAAATGGCGAAAATCGCACCGCCTGCCCCCTTCAACCCCGCCACCGAGGACTGGGAATCGTTCTCAGACCGATTCCGCATGTACCTCGAGTGCACCGGAATGAAGGATGCCCCGGGCCCGCTAAAACGCGCCGTTTTCCTCACGCATTGCGGAACCGAAGTATTCCAGATGGCCAAAGCATTGGCCAAGCCGGCCGACGCAACCGCCATGGATTGGGACGTCCTCGAACCTATCCTTCGGCGACATTACGCCCCCGAGGTCCCAATCCTGATCCGGCGCAACGAATTCTACCGGCGGGACCAGAAACCAGGCGAAAAACTGAGCGACTTCGTCGCCGAGCTGCGGCGCCTAGGAGGGCTCTGCGAATTTGACGGCCTGAATAGCCTCCTAAGAGACCGATTCGTACTCGGCCTATGGGACCCTGCGCTCCAGAGCCGGCTTATGGCTAAGGGCGACATCAGCCTAGCAGACGCCCTCACCGCAGCCGCAGCCGCAGAAGCGACCCGCACTTCCGCTGACAGCATGCGAAAACCAGACGCAAAGGGCGGAAACAACAACCCGGCGAGGTCGGCTGACCCAAAAAACGAAACAACTGCACACTACGGCGATTTCCATTCTACATCCAGCACGTCCGAAGACGAAGAAGACATACATCGAGTCCAGACGGGGCGCGGCGACCAACGGAACCGAAGAGGTCGTAGGTCGAGGACCAACTGTGCCGGCTGCGGCGGCGACCACCCCAGATCAGAATGCCGATTTTTTGACTCTATCTGTCGGCATTGTGATAAAAGGGGACACATCGCCCGGGTTTGCCGCCAAAAGAAGACTTGCAGTCCACCCAGATGGGACCAACATGATCGTAAAAGAGAAAGCCCACCGCCCAGGACCAGAGATCGCCAATCGGACAGCCGGTGGGACCGAATCCAGCGACCATCGAGAGGCGGCGACAACCGGCGCAAGGAAGAAACCCACCAGACGGTGACCATCGGCCACGCCATCTCCGACGGCGCCAGAAAGGTACACGTAGAAGTCCACATTGAAGGACGACCATGCAAAATGGAGGTAGACTCCGGGTCCTACCTCTCCATGATTGCATGGCACGAGATAAAACGGTTAGTGCCCACCCTCCATAGGAGAAACATAAACGCCCAAAGACTTATTATAAAAGACTACCAGAGAAACCGCGTCCCGGTAGTGGGCACCAAGAACTTCAATGTGACATACAAGGGCCGCACCGAACAACTCCCACTCACAATCGTCGATCGCGACCGCCCAAGCCTGCTGGGCTTACAATGGTTCGCCCTGCTCGACATCGCCCTCACGGGAGTCAACCACGTCACCGACGACGGCTGGGAACAGCGGCTAGCCCAGGAGTTCCGGGAGGTCTTCGACGGAAGCCTGGGCAAGTACCAGGGGCCCCTTATCTCTTTTGATCTAGACCCTAGCGTCCCCCCCAAGCGACTAAAACCTAGGCGGGTACCATTCGCCCTAAAACCTAGGATTGACGAGCAGATTGACAAGCTCGTCAAACAGGGGGTGTTACAACCTATAGACCATGCCAGATGGGAGACCCCAATCGTGACCCCGGTCAAGCCAGACGGGTCAGTGAGAATTTGTGGGGACTATAAGGCCACCCTAAATGGCGCGCTGCAACAAAGCGCTTACCCCGTCCCAATCGTGCAACACCTACTGCACTCACTGGGAGGGGGCAAGGTCTTTGCCAAGCTCGATCTCGCCCAGGCATACCAACAGTTGCCGGTCGACGAAAAAACAGCGGAAGCCCAGACCATCGTTACACATCGGGGGGCTTTCAAGTGCAACCGACTCCAATTCGGAGTCAGCGTGGCACCGGGCATCTTTCAGAGCCTGATGGAATGTTTGCTGCAGGGCATCAAGGGGGTGGTGCCCTATTTCGATGACGTATTAGTAGCAGCGCCAAACGAAGCCGAATTAGAAAACCGACTCAGAGAGGTCTTAACCAAATTTAAAGAAACAGGACTTAAAGTAAAAAGGGAGAAATGCCAACTGTGCACGGAGCGAGTGGAATTCTTGGGCTACCTTCTAGACCGGCACAGCATTCACCCCACAAGTAAGAAAGTAAAAGCTATCAAAGAGGCCCCCACCCCTAGGTCTAAGACTGAACTACAGGCTTTCTTGGGGTTGCTGAACTTTTATAATGTTTTCCTACCCCAAAAGGCAACGGCGGCGGAGCCTTTGCATAGGCTCCTGGATAAGGCGGCAACCTGGACTTGGGGGAAACGGGAGCAAGCCGCCTTCCAAAAAACCAAAGACCTCCTCACCTCCGACGCCGTCCTGATCCAATTCAGCGAAACCTTGCCCCTGGCCGTCACTTGCGACGCATCACCTTTCGGCGTCGGCGCTGTCCTCAGCCATACCCTTCCTGACGGAAAAGAAGCACCCATCGCATTCTTTTCCAGGACTCTAACCAAGCCAGAGCGGAACTATAGCCAGCTGGACAAAGAAGCCTTGGCTATAGTTGCCGCTGTTAAGCGGTTCCACGAATACCTTTACGGCCGCCCTTTTACCATTGTGACAGACCATAAACCGTTGCTGGGCATCCTTGCAGGAAATCGAGCCACCCCGAACATTCTGTCTCCCCGGATGACAAGGTGGTCCGAGTTCCTGGCAGCCTACAGCTACGAACTAATACACAAGCCGGGTAAGAAGATTTCGCACGCGGACGCTTTAAGCCGCTCGCCGTTACCAGACTCCGACCCTGACCCAGCACCAACGACAAACACCCTGAACATCGAAAACCTGCCCAACCTGCCCATAACCGCGTCAGACATTGCCCGAGAGACTATTAAAGACAGGCGTCTGGCGCGGGTTTTGCATTGGGTGGAAAAAGGTTGGCCAGAAAGGGACAATGACGAATCCGTTAAGACATTTAAAAACCGCCAAACCGAACTCTCGCTGCTTAAGGGGTGTATCTTATGGGGTGACAGGGTGGTCATCCCGGACAGGCTGCAAGGGAAGGTTTTAGAAATGTTGCATGAGGGGCATCCTGGCATCGTCAGAACTAAAGCCCTGGCCAGAAGTTACTCTTGGTGGCCAGGGATGGACAAACAGATAGAGGCCTGGGTAGCTAGGTGCCAGCGATGCCAGGAGACTAGACCCAGCCCACCCGCAGCACCCATCCTAGAGTGGGAAACACCGAGGGGGCCCTGGTCCAGAATCCATTTGGACTTTGCCGGTCCCACAAATGGGCATACCTTTCTAATAACAGTTGACGCTTACTCCAACTGGTTGGAGGTAAGCGACATGAAATCTACCACCACGGAGGCCGTAACCAAAGAACTTTGCAAACTCTTTGCAACACACGGCCTCCCAGACGTCGTCGTCTCCGACAACGGGCCCCAGTTTACTTCCCTCGACTTCGAGAGATTCCTGGCGGAGAGGGGCATCCGCCACGCATTAACAGCACCGGCGCATCCGGCGGCGAACGGTAGGGCGGAACGGATGGTACAATTTACCAAAAAAACCATCCGGAAAATGGACCACGGGGAGATCCAAGACAAAATTAACAGACTCCTCTTTATACAACATATCACCCCGAACACCACTACCAACAAAAGCCCAGCCGAATTACTAATGGGTAGGAAGCTGAGGTCCCCACTCGACAGGTTACACCCAACATATAACCCGGAGCGGCCCCCAGACTCAAGTTCAAAATACCGAACATTCGCACCCGGAGACCTTGTGTATGCGAAAAACCTGACGGGGGACCCTCTATGGATCCCAGCCGTCATCACCCAAATCACAGGCCCGCGCTCATACCGGCTCCAAACCACAGATGGGCGAGCCTGGAAACGACACATTGACCAACTCAGGTCACGTTCGGCAACAGAATCCACCCCCCAAGAAACAAACCAAGGGGGGAGGGAATACCCGAATAAACAAACGCAAGAAAAAATAAACCAGCAGTACTTACCGGAACGCAGCCATCGCGATCCCCCACCGGAGAAGAAACACCAAGCCAGCTCAACCGACTCGGAAAGACCAAGCGGGAGCGGCGAGACCCGTAGCTCAACCAACCTGGAAGGCCCAGGTGGGAGCCACGGAGAAAGAACCGGCCCGATCATCCAACCGGTTCGCACAGAAGAGGGAGCGGCCAAAAACTCGACCGCTCCGGTCGAAATCCAGCTTGCAACTGAGTTGCGCAGGTCAAGTAGGACTAGACGGAGCCCCGCCTACCTACGTGACTACGCAACGTAAAGACTGTACCAAGAGGGGAGGGGTGTTCTGTCCCTAATTTACATACTCGAAATCCCCGCGCTTTGATTGGCTAAAGCGCGGGGATTTCTAATTGGCCAGGCAAGCCGCGCCGATTGGCCCGTTGAAAGTCTCCCGTGATTGGCTCACTCCAAGAGCGGGAGACTTGAAACGCTGCCATTGGCCGCGGCCGCCGCGGCGAAAAGGATAAAAGCCGCGGGCTTTTTCCTTTTCGCCGGTTCGGTTCTCAACTTCAAAATAAAGAGCTTTAAACTAAGTCACCGACTCCTGGCGTCTTTTGCGGACACGGCACTAACAATAATAATTCGAAAGAAAATACTCAGTTAAATGCAGTCTTAAGGTAGAAGAGAACCAACCAAACTGTATGTTACATCTAGCCCCAGCCGATTATAATGTAAACACCATCAGATGAAGTTATTTCTGAGAGAGTGCTGCACAAATATATGATTTCTATTGCAGTTATTATAATTATGTATACATAAATGTGGCCCAAATTAGGGCCATTTAAATATAAAAGTGAAAATGCAAAAAATAAGCATTTTTCTCTGATAAGCTTACAAAATAATTTATATATTGTACATAAATATTCTCCTTTTTGGTATACTGTACACAGTTTTGTATAATGTTCTGATTCAAGGGGAAAAATGAGTAGGGTTACTTCCTTTATTATGCTTACTAAATTTTCCTTTTTTCTTCATAGGGATGTTTTAAAAATGGGAACCAATGATCACGATGATATTTGATTTCAAGTTTCTGAATTCTCATTTTTTCCAACCTTAAGTTCCTTCCATTCCAGTTTTACTCTGAAAGTGATATATAAAAAGCTTCTCAACATTTTTCATGCATGTTTTTTGTAACATATGAACTACTGTGCACTTCTAATACACACATTTTAATCATTAATAAAAGATTCATAAAATGGTGCTTGTTGTATGCGTTTGTGGGGAATATATTCTAAATCAGAACATTCTGATTTAAAATATATTCTGCACAAACAGCCCCCCCCCATGTATTTTTCTTAAAAAATAATTAAAGAATTAACATTCTGATTTAGGGGAGTTTTGATTGTATTGAAATATTTTTTTCTGAAAGCTTAATTCTGGATTATTGTGGAACAAGGTGGTAAATTAAACTATAATATTCATTCTTTACCTGTCCATTGAACAGGATTTCTCATACCAGGGAAATCAGGAGATTCAGGCAGTTCAAATGAATATAAAGATTTATTGTAAGCTTAAGAATCTGAGCTAATAGAGGTCAAAGGAAATGAGAGGGAATTAAGAAGTCATTCAATGTGGGCTGGACATGTGAGGTTGTGGACACACAGATATTTATGACTGATGATGCGTTTGACCCCTCCCTCGGGTTCAGCCAGGTCATCTACAGAATTTTTGGTATATCCTTTGCATTTCACTGATGAAAAATTGTTTTTTAAATTGATCTAGAATAAGTGATACAGAAAACAGCTTGACACTAATTAGGGTTTTCCATTAGGAATATAAAGACAGGAAGAGGAAGACTACAATAAATATATTTTATTCTAAAATTAATTCAGTGTATTTAAATGGATATTAGATTTAATGCATAATCAATTCAAATACATCTGTCATAAAGAATATTTTATTTTTAGTGAAGAGTTTCATAAACCCATATTTTGGGGGATCAGTTTAAATGTTAATTGCATCTGTGTCAATATGATTTTCCATTTTGCTGCTTAGGAAAAATAAAAGATAATAAAGATAGAAAAGTATAAAAGATAGATATATTGTGATATAAAGATATAATGAGAATCTAGAAACCAGCAAAAAGTGAACTATATAAGACTTTGGGTCAGTCACTCTCTCTCAGCCCAACTAACCTCACAGAGTTATTGTTGTGGGGAAAATAGGAGGAGGAAAGAGTATGTATGTTGCCTTAAGTTTATTGTTAAAACTAATAAAGGGTTGTAAATAAAAAAATAATTTAACTTGATATGCATAATAAAATAATATATGAAGAATTTGTTAGATAAAGCAAACTGTTAACAAAACATAATACTGGTTATATTAACTTATGAAACCATGAAGGTCATATGTGACAATTGATGAGAAAACAGATTTTAAAGCGTAAAAGCATTTAATCTAAATGAATTCACACCTCCATATCTCAGTGTCAGGAAGACATGATGAACTCAATGGGCACTAATTAGCTGCAGTATAACTACCAGATGTTTTAGTCCAGGTTTAATAAATATGGTGGATCCCTTTTTAGAGCTGTTGTCTTGACTACTTCATTTTACCTAAGAGGATCCATAACATTACATAGTCTGTCCTGAACCCATAATATAGTATGCTGTAGTCAGTTTGCTACAAAATAGAAACCACATATTAAAGCTCACATATTTACTACATGATTTTTCCTACTTAAAAATATCCTTTGCAAACATATTTAAAATTTAAACCAATATTTATCTTTTAATGAGCTTTTTGGCTCTAGTTTTCTGTAACAAAGCATGTTGAAGCCAGCCCATCTAAATATATGTTTAGGGAATGATCTCACAAACTTAGAGGTTCAAGGTTGTTGAGCCCCATTTCTTGTTCATTTAAATAAATAAACACATCAGCATAAAGTATGGTGACTTTAATTATTTTAATTGAAACATGAATCTTAATTTTAGCTAGCCTACTTTATGACGAATAACATAAAGCTAATATTTTTCAGGAAAGATTATTTAATATGAACAGTTACAGTTTTTACAGATGTCTTTTTTTTTTAAAGGAAGTTGTATGATACTAACACAAATTTGCTACATGGGTCTTCCACAGTATCTTCCTGCTCTGTGTTTTACTTGTAGCTGCACAGTGGAATGATGCTGGAGCATTCTGAGCTTTTGGCCACTTTTGATGGCTTTCCCAGAATTTTCTAGCCACAAGGATAATGTGCAAATTAAATAAACGTTCATGTTGTTTTACTGTTAAAGAACTTTGGCACACCTTTCATTAATGATGGTATAATAGTTACATTAATGGAGATGATCCAATGTCATCAATGACCTTGAATGAGTGGAACACTGGCAGGATTATATACGTATTTTGTACATTGTGTTGGAATCACAGAATTTCCATTTTCATTACAAATGAGAAGGTGTCATTGTAGGCTATGTGATAAGCCATTTGTAAATGTTTTAGTACTGAGAAATTATAACATATATATTTGGACTTCAAGTTTTGCAATGCGATGTCTGCTTTAAATACTACTAACATGTATATTAAATGTATATTTGCCATAAAAAAGAAACTATAATGTATATATCTAATTTCATTAGCATTAAGACTGGTGGAGATTGGTAATACTGAGCTTCATCCTCATCTCCACCCCAATCTGGCTTTCTATGGATGTGATACAACTTTGGATATTTGTTCAGTATAATTCAGGAATATCAGTTGCCTAGTTTATGATTTATTACATCAAGATTGGGATGATTATGGAGGACACGATCTATGAGGGAAATAGTAATGCCTGGAGAATATTTGGATTTCAGTCTTGGCCTCACTAGGGTCCTCTCATTTATCACTTCCTGGAACTCAAGTCCCACCCCTAATCTATGCTTCGGAGACAGGTTTTTGACACTTTGCTTCTACTCTAGTGATTCCTCTGAGTGTCAATTTAGGGACAAATGGAGGAATTCTAGCCTTTGGAATGACAGTAGGATTGGAAACAAAATAAACAATTTTTCCTAGGGTGGCACTGTTGTGGTATAATTATTTTACAGAGCATATCAGTTATGTATGATTTTCCATTGGAGAAAAATCACAGTAATAGTTATTCCTTTTCATATTTTTGTATATAACTCTACTGTGAAGTAAGTTAGGGAGAGGAAGGGAGGGAGAGAGAGGGAGAGGGAAGGAGGGAGGGAGGGAAGGGGAGAGAGAGAGAGAGAGAGACTGGCATGAAGTCAGCCAACAAACTTTCGTGGCTGAAAATAGACATTAACCCGATTCTTTCCACTTCAAGTCCAACACCTGAATCAGTACCCAAGACCAGGTGTTCATTGACTGCAGAGGCTGTATTTAGACACATTTTTGCATGTATCCTAAGCTGGCAGAGAATCTGTTTAGATAGATGTTGGGACATTACTCAAAACATTTAAAGAGACTTATGGAGCGAATGCATTTGGGCAGCGTCTTTTATGGTTTTTCTGTTCATGTTCATCTTGGGCCCTTTGTAGAGCACTTATTATTCTTCATAATAAGCAAAGTATATATGCATGTAGTAAGAATAAGAAAAAAGTTTGCACCTCAGAGGCTTGGTCATGAACACAAATTGTTTTGGAAGATGTGATTGTTGGAATTTTAAAACATTATAAAAGTGTTATACTGTTTGTGTTAAAAACTGAATGCATTCTAAATACAGTAGATGAACTGAATGTCATTTAGTTCAATTAGGTAAAAGCTCTTTTCCTATAATTAGTTCTCCTCCATGCTGCATCAAGAGCCCAGGATGGGTTGACTCCTTTTTATGATGTCATTTAGCTGAGTCTGTACTAAGATATAAAAGCCAGGCCCCGGGAGAGATCCCAGCTTTTGACTCAGCTCCTTTCAGTCAGCAGCTGTGTCTCTGAAAGCGTTCTGTTAGATAGCAATCACCAGCGATCTTCAGTACTTTTTTCCTCTCTTCAAACAGCTCCTAGGGATCTGGGCAGCTGCTCTTCCAGGAGAGCAGGGCTCTCTCTCCTGCAACATTGGGAGCAGTGTTGCCAGAGCCCTGTGCAGGCAAGTTGGGCAGTGTCTGCAGACCTCCCCCACGCCTGCGGTTTGAGCGGTCGTAAAAATCAATCGGCAAACCGATAACAGCGTCAGCCAGCTGATCATGTGGCCGGAAGCTGCCTTTTCCTTTGCTGACTTCGCTTGGGGCTCTTTATAGCCTAAGGAGTGATTCTTTGATCTCAGAGCCTGTTTCCCTTAGTCAGCGGCCATCTTGGATTGAAGCCTTCCACCACGAGGTGAGTGGCCATTTTGTAAGCCCGGAGGCCATTTTATATCCTAATTAATACAAAAATTTTCTAAACAGTTTCTTTCCAATGCAAGAGCCTTTATTCTACAAATGGAGCAAGATAAGGCTTAGGCAGAGCTCCCCCCCCCCAGTGGAACAGTTTCTTAAGCCCAATAAGAGAGAAAAACGTAGGCAACGCACCCAATCAGTCCAGAGGGAGGTGGCTGCTAAAATCAGAGCTAAGGCTTTAGCCCCTAGGAAGGCAACTTAGGCTGAGTTGAGGGCAGAGAAGCGCAGACATGCGGCCCTGGAGAGGCAGTTCAACAGAACTATTCAACAGAAGGGAGTGCAACTACAGCATGTTTTAGGTGATACCCGTGGGCCCCAGCCAAACCCTCCCAAGGGAGGAGAAGTTATCTATGAGCATTTCCATCGTCCATCCTGGTCTCCTGAGACTTTTGCAGAACAATCTGATCCTCAGGATCTCAGCAGATCTGGGCCCTATTTCCAACAGGCTTCTGGGTCCTATGCTCCTCACTCTCCCTCCAGGCCTCGAACCTCTTCTCAGTCTAGGCCTGAAGCCACCTTCACTCCCACAGCAGCGGGCCTTCTGCTTCTACCTTTGAGCATGGACCAGGGGATATCCAAGATGTGGTCTCATTGGCCATTAGGCAGGGATTGGCTGAAGGCTTCAAGCAAATTCTTCGACCTTTGGAAAGCGTTCAGGCCCTTCTCCCTTCTCAACCTATAAGTTTCTTGCCTCATCACCCTGATTTACACAGGCCTCAGGACCTCAGGGTCCATTCCTCTCTACCAGAATGGGAGGAGATTGATGAGGAAAGAAGGGCTTCACCATCTGAACACAGTTACTTGTCTCATTCAGAGCATGAAGAAGACAAGATTTTTGACCAAAATCTTTCAGAGGAAGAAGATTCTCGCCCAGAGCAGACATCTTCTTCATTGGTCTTTAAACCTACTCTCTTCAGGCCATTACTCAACAAGGCCTTGGTTACTGCCAAGCTGTCACCGGAGGAAGTGGCTCCTGAGCTACTAGGAAATCCCTCCAGCCAAGGAGACTCACACTTCTCCAAGCCTGTAGTACATGCAGAGGTTTTGCCTTCTCCCACTTTTTTCCTGGACATGGTTTAGGAACAGTGTGCTTTTCCTTCGGCAGGTCCTCACGCATCTTCTCCGGATAAGCATTTCTACAACATCAGCGCAGCACTGGACAATGCCCTGGCAGTGCCTTCTGTTGACATTCCAGTTCTGGCCTCGTTCTCATTTTCTGGCACTCCCACAGAGCCAGAAGATATCCTGAAACTGGATGATGAACATTCTGAACAGACCCTCAAGCGCAATCACCAGGCCGCTGCATGGGCTGTTCGGGCTTCAACGGCAGCATCCTTTTTCACGAGGGCATCCACGAGGGCTGTGCCAACTCCAGAATAGATTGCCTGCTTCTGACTTTCGGTCTCACCAAGACCTTAATAAGATTATCGCAGTAGCGGAATTCACTGCGGATGCCACTCTCAATTCCCCATCTTCAGTAGCAGCAAGAAGACTGTTATGGCTCCAAAATTGGCAGGCGGAGTCACGCTGAAAATGGAAGCTGGCTTCAGTTCCATTCGCAGGCGATAAGCTTTTTGGCGATGCTCTGGAACCATATCTCATCGAAACCAGAGATAAACATAAAATTCTCTCTTCCTCTGGGAAAAAAGCCGACTATCACCCAGCTCCTTATCGCCCTCCTGCCTTTTGAGCGGAGACCTCATCCCACTTCCCCCGCTCTCAGAGGCCATACTCCCAACGCCAAGACCAATGTGTGGAAGCATCTGGCAGGCAACAACCTTCTAATGGTAAATCACCCTTTCAGGGGGGAGGGGGTCGTTCCTTTTGTCGCTCTAAGTAATCCCTCATTCTCCCCATCCATTGGAGGTCACCTAACCTTCTTTGCCTCCAAATGGGAGGAGTCAACGCCTGGTGCTTAGCACTATTAGGTCAGGATTACAATTGGACTTCCTAACGCCACCCCCAGAAAATTTTTTGATCTGTCTCTCAGGACATTTCAAGGCAAGCCCTCATGAATCAGGCCATTCAACACCTTCTTGAAATCAGAGCTATTCAACCTGTCCCCCCTTCTCAACAGGGACGTGGGCTTTACTCTTGCCTTTTCATCTTTCCCAAAGCCTTGGGAGGGGGTGGTGAGCCATCCTTGATCTAAAATTTCTCAACCAATTTGTAAAATACAGGTGATTTAAAATGCAGACTCTGCATTCTATTTTAGCGAGCGTTCGGGAGGGCAATCTCCTCTCTTCCATTGATCTCATGGAGGCTTACCTCCACATTCCCATTTGGCCTCATCATTGCCAGTTTCTCCATTTCTGTTATTAGAATACGCATTACCAGTATCGAGCACTTCCCTTCGGCCTCTCATCGGCTCCAGGAGTCTTCACGAAGGTTCTGGCAGCATTGATGACATCTCTGTATTCTGTTCCAGTGAGGATTCTAGCTACTTGGACGACATTTTGATTCTGTCCTCCTCCATGCGGCCCATCGGGATCTGCAAATTACCCTGTCATATCTCCAGAGTCACGGATTTTCCATCAACACAACGGATTTTCCATCTCCCACAACCAAATTGCAACACTTGGGAGCAGTCATCGATACCTTGTCATGCCAGGTTTTCCTGTCCCCAATTCGTGGAAAGAACCTTGCAGAGATCATCAGCCAGATCCAGCAACTTCAAACTGTCCCACTGTCGCTGCTGTCCAAACTTCTGGGGAAGATGGTCTCCTGTTTTGGCATCGTCCTGTGGGTTCAGCTCCACTCCTGACCCCTCTAATGGTTCCTGCTTCCCTACCAACAAGCAGGAACCAGCCACTCATCCCTCAAGGTCCCGCTTCCGCCACAAATCTGGAGATCTCTCAATTGGTGGCATTCCCTCTCAATCTGGAAGGGACTCCTGTTCAGGGTCTCAAACAGGCTAGTGATAACCACCAATGCCTGCCTCCTGGGTTGGGGTTCCCATATGCAGGGCCAGATAGCTCAGGGTGTTTGGTCTAGGTCAGAGCAGACCCTCCCCTTAAATTGGCTGGAGCTCAGAGCCATTTTTCTGGCTTTCAAGCATTTCAGTCACTCAGTGACTGGCTCTCATGTTCTAGTCCTTGTGGACAACATGACCACAAAGGCTCATGTCAACTGGCAAGGGGGGGACGAGGTCCAAAGCCCTCATGAGAGAGGCTTTTCGGTTGGGGTTATGGCAGAGAAACACCTGTTATCAATCTCGGCAGACCACATCTCCAGGGTTGACAACTCCCAAGCTGACTGGCTCAGGAGGAGCCTAGTCGACCAGGCAGAATGGTCCATTCCTCCATCTCTATTCAGGGACCTTTCCTTCTGATTCGGAACACCAGAGGTGGATCTCTTCTCCACTCCTCAAACGCCTAAGGTACCAGATTCTTCACCAGATTTCCTTGCCAGGGAGCGGAGGGGACCAATGCTTTTTGGTGCAGATGGCCCAAAGGTCTCCTCTACGCCTTTCCCCTGCTTCCCATCATTCTGCAGTAATTCGAAAGATGTTGGAGGAACAAGCGGAGCTCCTCCTCCTGGCCCCCTGTTGGCCAAGGAGGCCCTGGTTTGTGGACCTGGTCAACCTATTGGTGGCTTCTCCTTGGAGGATCCCTAATCTCGCTTCATCAGGGGACTCTGCTCCACCCAGAGTCCCAGTGGCTCAAGCTGACCATGTGGCACTTTAGTGGCAGCGGCTAGAGGAGGCTGATCTTCCAGAAAGGGTCATCCTCACTATCTTGGCGTCTCGCAAACCTTCTACAAGGCGCGTCTATAATGCCACCTGGAAGGCCTTTTCCCGATGGTGTCTTAGGGAGGATCTCTCTCCTGCTTCAGTCCAGTTGGCAGAAGTTCTTAGATTCCTTCAGCATGGTCTAGAGAACGGTTTGGCCCCCAACACCTTACACAGGCAGATTCCGGCCCTCTCCTCGGTTCTTTCATGGGGTTTGCTTCTTTCCTTATCCCATCACCCTTCAGTCAGGAGGTTTTTGAAAGGGGCTTCCAACCTGCACCCACTGGTGGTTCACAGGCATCCTTCCTGGGACCTTCATGTGGTCCTTAATGCCCTTACAAAGCCCCCCCTTTGAACCCCTTAGAATAGTGTCTCTCCGTTTCCTGACTCTGAAGGTGGTGTTTCTCGTTTCCATCACTTCAGCCAGGTGGATTTCCAAACTCGCTGCTCTTTCCATCAGACAGGACCTTTGCTCCTTTCATGAGGATAGGGTTGTTCTCCATCTGGACCCCTCATTTATTCCGAAGGTTAACACCTGGTTTCACAGGTCCCAGGACATTGTGTTGCCTGACTTCGAGCGGCAGTGGCACATGCTAGATGTTAGAAGGGCTATTAGAATATACATTAAGTGCACTTCCTCCTTCAGGAAGTCTGAAGCCATATTTGTTTCCTTTTTCCCTTCTCACTTGGGGCACAAGGCCTCTTCTCCTACTATTAGGAGGTGGGTCAGGTCTTGCATTGAGCAGGCCTACAAAGCTGCGGCCCTTCCGGCTCCCCAAAGTCTGACGGCGCACTCTATCACTTCTGCTGCCTGGGCGACGCAAGCATCCTTGGAGGAGATCTGTCGTGCGACCACGTGGACGTCCCCATCTCCTTTCATCAGACACTACCGTCTGGATGCCTTTGCCTCGGCGACTGCAGTGTTTGGCAGATGGGTGCTTCAACAAGTGGTTCAACAGTCGGTGTGATGAGCCAGACGAGGATCCGCCCATGGACATGCAAGCTTTGGTATGTCCCATCCTGGGCTCTCGATGCAGCATGGAGGAGAATGGGCGTTGGTAGAAGTTACCATGAATGCCCTTTCTATCTATGCTGTGAGAGAGCCCAGCCCCTCCCTTGATTCGTCCGGAGAGGGTAAGACATTCATTCATGTATTCATTTTGTGCTTTCAGAGACACTTTTCAGTCTGTCAAGTATCTTCACCAAAGCTGGAGTCTCTCCTGGGGCTGGCTTTTATATCTTAGTACAGACTCAGCTAAATGATGTCATAGGAAGGAGTCAACCCATCCTGGTCTCTCTCGCAGCATAGATAGAAAGGGCGTTCACGGTAACTTCTACCAACGCCCATTTTATATCATCTACTTTTTGAAAAATAGTTTTAAGCCTTTATACAACTAGCAATGAGTCAGATACCACTAAAATGGGGTTGAGTGGTTTTTCAGGATTAATCCAGCCATCCCATTCTTCTCCATTCTGCATGGCAGTGGCTCCCTAGACTTTCAAAAAAGAACTCTTGCCAGACCTAATTGATGAAGATCAATTTTGGCGTCATTCTCAACATAAGGCATGTGCTTTGTCATTGAAGAATGTAGGATGGTTCTGATTGAATATATTAATGTTAGGGGATTTCTAAGGTAAAAGATGTTTGTGTAATGTTAAATATAAGTTGAGAGAATGTGGTTTTAGCAAAGGTATCATTCCTGTATTCTATCAAGAGCCAGAAATTGCATAATGAATGTCCTTCAGGGTTGTTTTTTTAAAACATAAATGCAAAACTGCCACCCAGCTAGTAGAGATCTTCCTAATTTTAACTTGATTGTATTTCTCAAGAAATATGGCAAGGCCATCCTAAATTTTCAACATGAATTGCATTTTTGTTGCCAATTTCCATATCCTTTTAAAAGTGCTGAAGCGTGCATTTGCTATTTATGTTTGCAGTAGACTGAGTACACTTTTACTATTTGTGGTTTTAGAAATTGGAAACAACCAAACAGTGGTGCTATGGTCTAAAAAAATAAATTTTAAACAGCTGTGGGACAGTATTTTTAGAATGGTAGGAGTCCATATAAAGACAGAATGGTAACCATATTTACTAATGGAGCAGCATACCCAGTGAAACTCTTTTAAGAATGCAAAATTTCATTATTTTCACACATTGGATTTTTTTCCCCTAATTTTGCTAATGGAAATTATCATTAGGTATAGTCACAGTAATGTTAATATATGAAAATCTTCTAGTTTTCTAATTACGTTTTCCTCTTCCAAACCTCTTCCAAACCTACTATAAAAACTGCTGGCTTCTGCATTTTAAAAGCTGTGCAAGCTGTTGCTTTCTCTCATGCTGAACCATTAAACTCTAATAGGGCATTTTAATAAAAACTGTAACTGAAAAATATGTACGCGTTAATTTTTATTGAGTTAAAATATTCTATGCTTTTTTTTTGTTTTAAAGGCAAGATTTTTTTTTGGGGGGGGGTACATCTAAACGGAAGTGCCCCAAAATAAAACTAACCTACTTTTAAAACATTAAATAAAAAAAAGAGCAGACTTTAAATTAAATAAAATAAAATAAAAACATTAAAATGTTTTTTAAATTAAATTAAATTAAATTAAATAAAAACATTAAATAAAAAAAGAGCAGACTTTGTGAAGCCACAATCTTCGTTTCTACCATTAAATAAATACACACACACACACACACACACACACACACACACACACACACACATGGAAGTCACAGGTCATAGCATCAACTTCAATGGCACCAAAACCCTAGCCACTATAGAAAACCCCAGCCACAGAATCATCAGAGAAGCCATAGAGATTGAAAAAAGACCAGAAAGCATGAACAGAAGAGATGATTCCACCAGGCTGTCAATCATTTGGAAGCCTGCACTCACAAACAAAAAAATCTCCACACCACAAGCCAGGCAAACACCTGACCACAAACAGACTCCCCTTGATACCTCCAGCTCAAACACACCCCAACCAGGCACCCAGATGAAACCCAGCTTCCTAACTAATGATAGCCATCCATTTACCCAGAGCCAAGTTGCACTAAAGGCCTCCAATAAAGTAACACAATGTTGCCAGCCAATCAAGATACAAAAAGAGCCAAAAAACAGACAGAAGATATTCGTAACACCAATCAAGCAGAACATAGCAAACTCCAAGACCAATAAACACAGACCAAGACTCCCAACCAATCAGGATGAAGAAAAAACCATTCTGACACAGCAATAGGCTGCCCCAAATTTAAATCTGAAACCACTGTAAAAGTCAGACTCACAGATGAACACTATACAAAAGCCTGATGATGGCAGATGAGATTCTGCTGAAATGTTGCTACAACTTTAAAAGAACAACTACAATGACATGGGAAAATACCTGAACAAAGCTGAATGCCATACATGTAAGTACCCGCGAAAACTTAAGAATAGATAGATAGATAGATAGATAGATAGATAGATAGATAGATAGATAGACAGACAGATATATACATATACATACATACATACATATATACATGCATACATGCATATATATGGTATTCAGCTTTGTTCGGGTATTTTCCCACGTCATTATAGTTGCGCTTTTAAAATTGTAGCAACGTTCCGGCAGAATCGCATCTGCCATCATCAGGCTTCTGTATTGTGTTTGTCGGTGAGTCAGACTTTCACAGCCATTTCTATTTTAAATTTGGGGCTAGCCGACTGATGTGCAGAATGGTTTTTTCTTCATCCTGATTGGTTGGGAGTCTTGATGTGTGTTTATTGGTCTTGGAGTTTGCTGTGTTCTGCTTGATTGGTGTTTCTAATATCTTCTGTCTGTTTTGTGGCTTTTTTTTGTCTTGATTGGCTGGCAACATATTGTTTCCTGTATTGGAGGCTTTTAGTGCAGCTTGGCTCCGAGTAAATGGACGCCTATCATTTATTAAGAAGCTAGGTTTCATCTGGGTGCCTGGTTGGGGTATGTTTGAGCTGGAGGTATCAGGGGGGATCTGTTTATGCCCAGGTGTTTGCCTGGCTTGTGGTGTGGAGATTTTTTTGTTTGAGAGTGCAGGCTTCCAGATAATTGACAGTCTGGTGGAGTTATCTCTTCTATTGCTTTCAGGTCTTTTTTCAATCTCTATGGCTTCTCTGAAAATTCTGTAGCTGGGGTTTTCTATAGTGGCTAAGGTCATTGAAGTTGATGCTATGACCTGTTGCTTTCATGTGTTGGACTAGTGAGGAAGTGTGTTCCAGCTCCTATGGGATCACCACTGTCACCCGTCATTGCAAACCTGTTCATGGAAGAATTCGAATCCTGTTCATGGAAGAATTCGAATCCAGAGCCCTAGCTAATGCCACCCACAAACCCAAAGTATGGTTAAGATACATCGATGACACATTTGTTATTTGGCCCCATGGAAAAGAAAACCTAAACAATTCCCTAACACACCTAAACAGCACACACCCCAAAATCAAGTTCACCATGGAAATGGAAACAAACAAACAACTACCATTCCTAGATGTACTAATCTACAAAAAAACAGATGGCACATTAGGACACACCATATACCAGAAAAAAACACATACCAACCACTACCTCAACACCCAATCCCACCACCACCCAGCACAGATAAACTCCATGGCCAAAACACTAATTGCCAGAACCAAATACCTGTCAGACAAGACACACATAAAGACTGAACTATGCACCCTGACTAAAGTATTGACAGCCAATGGCTTCCACAAAAGCAAAATCATTGGCTTGATCCACAAAAACACACTGAGACATAATGGAGACCTAGAAGATGAACAGACCTATGGAACAGCTGTCCTGCCCTACCTAAGACTTAGTACAGACAAAATCAGTAAAATACTGCACAGGCATCACATCAAGACAGAAAAATAGCAGCCATTCTTAGAAATCCCAAATATAAAATTGACCTGGAAAACCAAGGCATATATGAGGTTCCCTGTGCATCATGCCCTGCCACATACATTGGACAGACCAATGGAAGAATAAGTACCCGCCTGGATGAACACAAAAATGCAGTAAAAAAGCTGGAACACACTTCCTCATTAGTCCAACACATGAAAGCAACAGGTCATAGCATCGACTTCAATGGCACCCAAACCCTAGCCACAAAAGAAAACCCCAGCTACAGAATTATCAGAGAAGCCATAGATTTTTGAAAAAAGACCTGAAAGCATGAATATAATACATACATATATACATACTTTGCCAAAGTTGAAATTTGCTATATACCAGGTTAAAGCATATAAATGATAATAAAAAGGGACTTAATGAAGTTTTGGCAACTTTTTTGGGCTAAGGTCATATCTGAAATTTTGAAAACATATGGAAGATATGCTCATAAAATGGCTGCCACAGTAAGCATGGCCAGTCAGAAACATCAATAAAAGTAACCCATCGCCAGATATTCTGTACAATCTCAGTAAAACCATTGGGGGATCAAAGATGCTCCTGCATAGGATTAAAGTGCTAATAGATGGTGTTTTGTAGTATGCTAATTTTCTGTTCCTTCTTTATCATTAAAACATAATTCTTTAACATTTTTGAATAAGTCAGGCAGCTGAATATACCACTTCAGAATTGCAATCTGATTTAGATGGTGATTATTTCTTTGAATATGAAACAATAAAACATTTAATTTTATCATGTTGAGACAAAAAAAGTGAATGCCTGCTTCAAATTCATTTTCAGAATTAGATTATTGGTTTTTGTTTTTTCAAATGCCTCTTTTAGCATCTTCTGCCTCTGATAGTCTGAATATTTGATAAGTGTAATATCATTTTTAACAATAGTCTTCTATTGGCAAAACCATAATGTATAATAATATATTCTGAATACAAAAGAAAAATTGTACAAGTGTTTAGCTATTACTTATATTGTGAAATGATGCATGTCCAGAGATATTTTTGGAACAGAGAATTTAGATTTTAATCCCTTGGAAACCTTCACACTTTTAACTAGGATGGACCCAGCTCATTGGGTGATCTGGCTTTTTCTTTTAGCCCAAAGACTTTACAGAGTTGTGCTATAGGGAGAAAATGAGAATTCTATATTTGCTGCCTTACATAAATATAACTGTGGATACTAACGCAAGCAGTTGCCAAGAATCTACACTAACTCAAAGGCAACCGCTCTAAAGTTTTGGAGTTTTTTCCCAAATCTGTTAATTTTTCCTCATATAATTTTTGGTATGGCATAGTGGCATGGTCTAATATTCAGCTGCAGAGCTATGCTTAAGTTTTCTTATTCTCTTATTTATAAATGGGTATTAGAATGTTTTATTGATTCATATTTGTCTAATTTTTAGTTCAGATTTTATATTAGAAAAATGTGCAAACTAAATATCGGAACTCTTTTTGGACAGCTTTACTGAGCTGTACTGAACATTTTATACAATAGTCTTCTACAGATGAATGTAAGAGATTATTCTATGAGCAGTTACTATGATATTTTATTAGGAAGTCATGTAAAACCCTGTATAGTACATGGGAGTATGGCATAATGCAACCTCTGTAACTTTCTGCTCTAAGATCTAAGGAAAAATTGAATGTATATACTATTTTGATAGATTGCATATTTCTCTTCTAGCAGTATCACTGAGCACTAGAACCTGGATAGATTCCAAAACTAATATACTTTATGTAATCATCTACAATGAAAGGTCCATGAATTAAGTTCCCTGTAGAAGATTTGAATCCTCTAAATCTGATGAGTCCTCAATAGAACAAAGCTAGTCACATAGTGCTTCCTGTTGATCAATATAACTTCTGTGAATATGATGGAGTATTAGTCTCTTTCTCTCTCTCTCCTCCTACTTTCCAAATTTGAATGGTGCAGGATGTGGTGATGGAGAGGTAAGGCGAAGCCAAAATACAGAAATATTTACCAATTTTATTTCTACCATACAATTTTAATTATCTACCCAAAGCCAGGACCATTGTTACGTTTTTATTTTTCACCCAAAGGTGTTATCATTTCAAAGGCAATTTAAACATGTTGCATGTAGTCAACTTTTGGCTTGCCTTAATCTATATGAATTGTTTGGCTCTTCCTGCAAAATGACTTTTTTTCATCGTCCCCCAGAATGTTAACTGCACCTCAATAAATGCATTAAGCAAATACATATTCCTAGCACAATTCTTCCAGTACAGCCATGGGTCTCTGGGGTTGGAGGAAGTGGTGTAGACTAATGATATTTGATTTTGTTGTCTAAGTGACAAAGTGTATGTCATTTTTGTTGGTGCTCAGATAGTCCCTCTGTGTAAAGCTTTAATGGAAAGATTCATTCCACTTTTGTATCATCTCTGAATTCATCATCCTTTTAACTAATGTGGTTGAAAATATGAAAAAGTATGTTAATAATTCCTTGTTAATGTCCCAGCAGATATGTATAATGTATATTGAGGTAGCAGATGAAGAAATGATGAAGAAATGTGTAATATGTATATCTATGTACAGTACGCATATAAAGAAAAGAAGCATAATATCTGTGTATCAAGAAAATATCTGAAAATAGCTCATGGTAAAGTCTTTTTCAATTCCAGTGTCACATCATCTTGTATTGTTTGATAAAATTATTGCTTCTTTATTTGTTTCCCCTATTACAATGTGCCCATTATAATATATTCCTTTCAGGTAGTGGTTAATTCTTTGCATCCCACATTCCTTCTTTTATCCTAAAACTTTTGGTTAGTTGGTTTTAGGAAGATCTGGTTATTTAGTCCAAGTTAACTGTGAATTATTCTTGTATGAAAGTAAAAGTTGTTTGCTTATAATCCTATGATTTATGTGTTTTTTTATATATTGAAAAGGTAGACATATTTGGCTTATTTCACTTGGCTGGGATGTTTGGGTGGTGATTTGGTGGTCAGATAATCACAATTGCTAGTTTATTAAAGGGATTATATTGTCTATGTCCTTATTTTATTGCATAGTAGTTTACATTGAGAGACCAACAGATCCATTATCACTACAGAAAAGGACAATGTTTGTCAGAAAGAAATATGTACTTGGATAGCCAGTTTAGATGGTTCATTCCTAAAAGGGTCTGAGCTGTAAAAATCTTAGACTTGTCCCACAAATAGTTTCTCCTGGAAAAGGTGCTGTTTTCTTTGGTCCATAGGACTTCCTTTTGGAATTTCTGAGCTTTGACCAGTTGAAATGCCCTTGTGTGGTCTACTGCTTGAGGGTTTGAAAGGGGCTCTTACCCTACTTTTTTCCTGAGAAAGAGCAACACCAGACTTCCGTTTTAAGAATCCTCAAATGGAAAAAAAAAAGAACCCTTTCCCTTCTAAGACTTAACCAAACGCTTGAATTTAATTGCTTTGGTATATATTTAAAGATATCTCTCTCCTTTTAGAATAAAATGAATTAAATGTTTTTCTAAAGAAATACTCAAATATTCAAATTGCATTCTAAAAGAAGTAATATATCAGATTTTAAAGTAAATGATGAGTAATTCAGTTTTATTTTATGAAATGAGAATGTGTGGGGATACAATGGCATATGTTCAATCCCTATTACACAAGTCTCAGTAATTTCAGAAATAGCTTTTATGCTAATTTTTTTTTAGAGGCACAAGGCAAGACCTTTGTCACTATTCACATTTGCATTTATTTTATAACTTCTTGGTTATAGCTATAAGAAAAATCCAGCAATTTGAAAGAATTACCTTAGGAGAAAAGCAATCTAAAATATCAGTGTATTCTGTTGCTATGTTTTCTTTCAAACAAACTCAGAGTTCTATAGTTTTCGTTACTTGCAGGTATGAATCAATAATGTTCAGTATTAGTTATTAATACAAAGACAAGATTAGGAATATTTATCTTCAATTTAAGAAATTAAAGAATGGATTCATTATGGAAAAAATATTTAAAGCAGTCCTTGTTAGAATACATTATGTCAGATTACCAATTCATCTGAATTAGGTTTCTCCAGATTTTTAAATTTAAAGTGAGCCTTCAGAGGAATTGGTGATTTGGCATGATATGTTCAACCTTGGTCCTTTTAAATATTAAAACATGTAATTGAAAAAAATATTTTTACTTAATTTGCATAATAATTCAGGTGTACATTGAGTGAAGATGCTAAGATTAGGGCTTTTAGTCAGATGGGAATTAATTGTTTTGAAATTTTACACATAATCTGCGACATTTATTATAAAAAGGTTGTCCTCTTTGCTGAAAAATACTGATGAAATAAAACTTGTATTATGATTATATAAAATTATTACTACCTTGAAATTTAGAGTACAGATTATGCAAAATATGCATAATAGTTTAGGTTTATATATAGTAGAAAGTATGAGGGAAAAGATGCTATTTTTGTCTTATATTCTTTGTTTTAGTAGTACACAAGATTAAATTACAGAAAGATTAAATAAATAAGATTTTGAAAATTAGAATGCTAGCCTATAATTTTTTAAACATTAGGGATCAGAGGTTTGATTTTGCATTCTTTGTATGTGCATTCAAACAGATTGTTGTTTGTTTAAACTTTGCTGCACATAATTGTGCAGTTCTACATTTTGTTAGCGTTTTCTTTGATGCAGGTATTGTTAAACCACTCTTTTTCTATCCAAATCCTTTTATTGCAACATATAAATATTTTTCTTAAAATTATCCCTGATAATATAGTAATCCATGGTAATTCTACTATTACACGTTCTGGACTATACACGGGGGCCTTGGAAACAACTCTGGAACAGCTGGCCTGAATTTAAAAACAAAACTGTGGACCTAAAGTTCCTGTGGCTGAAGGCAGTCAAAATCAATAATGATAAAAATGGTCATAACAAGTTTGGGAAATCCTTATGTAAAAGAAGTCGAAAAATGTGAGATTGGACAGTTTTGCTTGTTATCCAAAGAATAAATAGTACTGATATACCTATATTTTCTAAAATTAAATGGTATTTTCTCATGTGGTTTGAACATCTTTTGCTTTTTAGAACTTCAAGGGGGTATCTGCCTATCATATATTGGCAAATGTCAAATCCAATCAAACACAGAAAACAGAAAGCATTAGAGAAAATGTAATCCATTTATCCAGAATGTTACATTCCAGAAGTCAAAGGAGCAGCTACTATATAATTCTGGGAACCTTTTAGAATTGGATGAACAATGTAAGCTCCTGAGCAATTTATTTTATATTTAAACTTAAGTTGAAAAATAGGAAAATAAATTGCTGTGATGTGGGTAAAAAAAATGGAGCACATGTATATTTCAAGGTTTATTTCTATATTCAAGTGTTTAAATTCATACTTGTCTCATTTGGGGGAATGGGGGTTAAGGAGCAAAAATTTCCAATGGAATACTCCTATTTTACACATTTTTTCATATTACTTTTGAAATAACTTGCTTTCTAGATTTAATATATGCACATTATGAGGTATCTTAACTGGTTTTCTAACAGGTTCTCTGTTCTTCTGCACATATAGAAGTATTATGAAAAGTTGTTCAGTAAGTAGTCAAAATTTTAAGAATTCTAAGTTTCCAATGGTTTCGTTGGAAAAGAATAAAACACGTACTTCTCTTTCATTTTGGGGGGAATGTAAACAGCTTTAAGATTTGTTTGTTAGATTTATATCATGTTTTTTGTTCAGGAGTTCAAAGTGACACTTCTTTCTTCCATTTTCCCTATAGTGAGAATGAAGAGGTACTGTAGCTATTGGGTCAAAATTAATAAGTGAGTTTATGTGGAACATAGAAAAATCTGCTTATTGACATAATCAAAAAATGCAGGAGGAAGCAAAAATAGTTTATTTTAACATATTCATTATAAATCAGGTCTATAATTCTCTACATTGAAGAAGGAAGGAAGATGAAAAGAAAGATAAAGAGGATGGCAAAGTGGGTGGATTCAGTTATGGCAACAATGAATGCATGCTTGAAAGATCCTCCTGGAGGAAATTTATCTTTGGAGTCACTAAATATTGATTCTGACTTGATAAAACATAATCAGCCATACATGATAACAAAAGTTACATGAACTGGGCATGGATAGTCTCGGACCAGGGGATACATGACAGCAGTGTTCCAATATATGAGGGGCTGCCACAGAGAGGAAGGGTTCAAGCTATTTTCTAAAGCACTCAAAGGCCAGGCAAGGAATAATGGATGGAAAATGAACAAGGAGAGATTTAACCTGGAAATAAGAAGATACTTTTTGACAGTGAGAACAATCAACCAATGGAACAGCTTGCCCTGGGAAGTTGTGGGAGCGCCATCATTTGAGACCTTCAAGAAGAGATTGGACTCCCAGCTGTCAGAAATGGTGTAGAGTCTCCTGCTTGGGCAGGGGATTGGACTAGATGACCTGCAAGGTCCCTTCCAACTCTGATTATCTGTTATTATTTGAGAAAAAGAATATGTTCATAATGTTTCATTTATGCCAAAGTACTGCTTGAAGTATCAGTCAGGGTTGAATCCTTTGCAGTAAGTGTTGAGGTAATTCCCCGTTAGGAGAATGAGCACATACAGGGAGATGTAGTGAGAGAAGTGTTGAATAATACACACACAGATAACACTGTACAGTAAATGTAGGTTTTTACTTCCCTAAACTTTTAAGCAAAGTTCAAACACAGTCCAAAGCCATTCACAGGTTAAATCAGTCAATGTACAATCCAGAGATAATCCAATAACAAAGTCCAGTGTCAAAAACAGTTCAGTATCAGGCTTACATCAAATCCATGAATATCAGTCAATTAGGAAAAATGGAGGAACAGTAATACTTTCCAACAGAAGGAAAACAGACTCACTGAGACACACTCTCTCCTGAGACTAAGACTAAACAACCCAGGTTTCTGGCTCCATTTTATAGCCGTTTGAGAAACCACACCCAATTACACTTTTAGGATTCTCTTAAAGAGACAGTATTAAAATGTCTATTCTGGTTTATATATTGTCCAACCCAAATAGCTATTAGGTGACTTACATTCCTAACATTCTCCCCTTTTGGGAAAGACAATATTTACAACCTTACATTCTAAGTCCATAATCTTCACAGTAAGCCTTATGCTTTATAGAGCCTTGGGCCTTTGTAAAATTATCTGCTATATTGTTTTCTGACATACAGTATTCTAGCTTAATCATCTTACTTTGCATACATTGTCTCACATTTAAATATCTTAAATCTGTGTGTTTCGTTCTTGTTTTAACAGCAATATTTGAAGCCATCTGTATTGCTGATTGGTTATCTTCATAAACAACAATAGGATCTGTTACATTAATTCCCATATCAGTTAATAATTGCTTATATAAAACTAAATCTGTACATAGTAAAGACAAACGTTCAGCCTCCATTGTTGACAAACTTAGATGTTTCCATCTAATAGATCGCCATCCAATCAATGCCTTTCCCAATAATACTACAGTTCCCGATGTAGATTTTCATGTATTTATGTCTGTAGCAAAACTTGCATCAGCATATGCAGTTAAATTCAGTTCATCTTTTGGCTCGAAATACAATGAATAATGCAATGTTTGTTTCAGATATCTTAACACACGCTTAGCAGCTTGCCAGTGCCTTTCAGTTGGCTCAGCGTTAAATCTAGCTAATAGATTAACACTGTATGCAATATCGGGCCTTGACCAATTACTGAGATAAGATAAACTACCAATCAAAGACTGATAAATGTTCTTATCAAAAACAGGACTTTGAACATCACTATGGCTAAACTCCTGGCTCATCGGTGTTTTAGCCGGCTTACAAAGTTCCATTTTAAAACTTTTTAGTAATTGGTTAATTTTATTTGCCTGTGAGATATTGTATCCTCCCCTAGTTCTATCTATCTTTAAACCAAGATATTGTTTGATTTCTCCTGACTGTTTTATATTAAATTTTTGTTCTAATAGTGAAATTATCTCAGTAGCTTCTTGTTCAGTTTTGATGATTAATGCTATGTCACCAGTAAATAATAGCAATAATGAAATTTTACACCATTACTTTCTCTTTTAAACAAACATGGATCAGCCATGCCAGCTACAAAACCTATCTTAGTTAATTCTTTAACTATACATTGGTTCCACTCATATCCTGATTGCTTTAAACCATAAAGACTCTTTCAATTTCCAGCAATCATTATTATCAGTATTATCATTTTTGAGACCTAAAGGTTTCTTTAAATATATAGCGTGTTGCAATGGTGCATGCAGATATGCCGTCTCTACATCCAAATGATTTACAATGTATTTCTCTTTAGCTGTCCACACAAATGCTGCCCTTAATGTAGTAGCCTTCAGACTAGGTGCAAACACCTCATCATAGTCATTTGCTGTCTGATTGAATCCTTGTGCTGCTAACCTGGCTTTATGGGTAACAGTCCCATCCACACCTGTCTTCAGTTTATAAACCCATTTACACTCTATGGCATGTTTACCTGGTGAACATTTTTGTATACTTCCAATTTTTTAATGATTCCAGTTCCTTATCCGTTGCTTTCTGCCAAGCAGCCTGATCCTTAGCAGGATACAGTGTCATGAAGTTTAAATGTGCTAACATATCTCCACCTTTCAGTGCTCCTTAATTTACAGAAGACGTGCTCTAAACAGTTTACGTGTAAGATGTACGTGTGCACCTACACTATCATGAACATAAATCCTCTTCAAATTCTCCCAACACTCAGCAGCAGACTCTTCTCCACAAATATGGACTAGCTGCTGGTCACTCAATGTTAGTCCAATTATACAAAAAGCTTGTTCGTTCTGTTTAAAATCAGCAAGCTTCTTGGCATCATCCTCATTATTTCGATCCCAAGCATTTACATCTGGTGGGTCTTGAATTACATTCCATAAACCTTCTCTACGCTGAAGTAGACTGCACTTCATAGACCAGGAAACATAGTTTGTTCCATCCAACTGGGTTATCAGTGATATACTTGTTGAAGTGACTTGTGCCATCTTGACCAGGATAGTAACCCATAATTAAACAGTAAACAGCTGTCTGTATACAGTACTGTGTATTCACACCAACTCTCAGTTATCTGAGCCTGGTATGGCCTGGGCCCAAACCAGTGTTGAGGTAATTCCCCGTTAGGAGAATGAGTGCATGCAGGGAGACATGGTGAGAGAAGTGTTGAATAATACACACACAGCACACAGATACACTGTACAGTAAATGTAGATTTTTACTTCCCTAAACATTCCTAACAGTATGTCACTATATCTTATCATGGTTTTCAAGAAAGATAACCCTCCAGATTATCTGAATTAAACTCTGCTTTGTATATTCTCCCATCATATAGCTTCTGCTGATCACGTGTAAAGTTATTTTCTCATAATGTATTTAATCAGTAGTTGAGATTATTGAGAAGAATTGAATTTCAGTGTCAGAAAATTAAGTTTTATGTTTAAAGCCAGGACAAGAAACAAGTAGAAGAATTTAAGGGAATCTCAATTTTTTATTTGTTTTTCATTGAAACACATAGTTTTATTTCCTTCCTTTCATAGAAGATTTATCCTCTTTGCCTCTTATTTTCACATAAATTACTACCATAGGCTTGGCATCTCTTAGGTTGAACATCTCTCTGAGCTTCAGGCCTCCATGTTTTTTAAAGATCTGTAGCCATTATAATTTTTTCCCAACTGAAATCTGACCTCTAATCCTGTATCATTGGACCTAATTGCAAGAATGGCACAGAGACAGGAGACAGATTCTGTAAAAAGCAACTTCACTGATAATAAAATCAACACAGATACAAGTAAAATCAAATGATGTTTCCATACAATTGCTTAATTAGAATTGCAAATCTGTATAGAATTGAGAGAGTTGTTTGGAAAAATGCCAACTTGTATTTAAAATACAGGGCAAATTACTCTTCTTATTTTTCATATTTTTTCACTGATTTTTTTTCACAAAATTAAATTGTTTTCTTCTATTGTAGCCAAAAATTAAAAATTATTGGGGGGGGTTTCAATTATTTCCCATACATTCAATAAACAATATTGCTTCAAGCACTATGTTATTCCCTCCCTCGCTACATTCAGGCGTAAATACCTACTTAGCTAAGACTTCTCAGCCAATAGCAGCATCAGAGGGATCAGGGTGGAAGGAGGAGATTGAAGAGACTAATGGAAAGTGGGATAGATTCTGCATCTCCACACTGCTATGAAGTACATCTTCAGTCTGCTTTAACCCTGCTAGTCTGGAAATATTCTCAGTGTTTATATTATTCCTCTGTGAGGATATATGAAACTCACTAAGATGTGTTTGCTGGAAGGCCATTCAGATTGTTGAAACTGACTTGAGTGAGTCCTTAATGGAAGAGTTTCGCATAGGTATTAGCAATTTAGAGTCATAGACTCTTAAGATTGTAAGGGACCTTGCAGGGCTTTTAGTCCAACCCTCTGCCCAAGTTAGGAATTCTTATACTATTCAAGACAAATGGTTGTTGTTAGGGATAACATTGGTTACCTAACTTAATTTGGGTAAAAATAATATATAAACTATGTTAGTGAGTTTAAGTGTAAGTATCACTTTAACTGCAAAACATGTATTTTGGGTGCGGTTGTAAAATCACCATAAGAAGGAATAAGAGAGCTCACTGTTAGCTGGCTTTTACTGGAGAGCTGACAATGATGGATTGATGATGATAACTGCGTGTTTTCCCTGCTGTTGCTGAAACGAAGAAAAGGGGTTTGATTTTCTTCATATCTCTGACTGCAAAAGAGATATATTGCTGGACTGATTATTTGTAAGTTTACTGACCTCTATTTTCGACACTGGACTTTGCAACTGATTAATCCCTGGATGGACTGAACTAGTTTATGACATATGGACTGTTTTGACTATGCTATAACTCTTGCTGGAATAAAAAACTATTTAACTGGCACAGTGTATCTGTCTTACTGAGTGTAAACTACAACAACATTTATCTCACATCATTTGCCTGCCTGCTAGACTGCCGTTGCACATTCTGCTAGGATGTGTATCCCTAACACTTGTCAAATCTTTTCTTCAAAATTTCCAAAGATGGAGCACCTACAACTCCAGGAACAAACACTTCCACTAATTAATCATTCCCACTGTTAGCAATTTCCTCCTTACTTCCAGGTTGAATCTCCCTCTTATGAGCTGCCACCCATTGTTTCTTGCAGTAGTTGTGAGATAGCCCTCTTCATTATGTCATTATAGCTTTTATATTAATCAATTGTGGCAGTTTGCTGATCAGCAAGAGGAAGAAGTTTAATGATTAAGACCTATTGATTACTAAGGTAAGGATTGGTCTGAATTTGACTGTTACAACCTGCAGGTCGTCATGAGGACCCATATAGAAAATAATATTTGGCAAGAAGTTTTAAATTAGTGTTGATGCTAACATGCAGGTTTTTTTAAAAAAAAATTGGATGAAATTATTTTGCATAAAATTATATTTAATCAGTTAATAGGTATAAACTCATACAAAGTAAAACAGTTTTGGTTATTTATGACTTGAATTGCTCTTCTATTATTAAATCAGGATTTGTAGAACTACATTTTATATGTATTATGGCATTTATCAAACATTGTCCAAGTGTGTTTATTTTGTGAATACTTTTAACAGAAGTTGAAAATACCAATTACTATAATACTATGACTTCCATCTCTTACACATCAAACTGATTTTTGCACACAGTTGATGACATTAAGCATATTAGTAGTCTAGACATTACTAAAACAGTGGTCATCTGCTTATTTGTAAATTAAAATAATAGGATGCTAGAATGTTAGAAATGTGATTTCCAAATCTTTCATATTATTTAATTATTTATTTAATTCATTCATTCATTTATATTTCCGCCTATTTGGCCAGGGTGACTCGAGGTGGCTTATAGAATGTAAAATCATATTTAAAATAAAATAAAAAAATAAAAACTAACAAAAGGAATCAAATAAATTAATAAAGTACAATAGAACAACATCTGAAAAATAAATAAATAAAAAATCACCCCAACTCCCACCCCCGCCTGATGACAGCAGATGCTTCATAATTGAGACATTTTTTTTTTTTTAAAAAAGACCCAACTTGGGAAATGGCATTTGAAAATTGGGAGCCCAAGTCCTGTCTATAAAAGAACAGCCTAGCCAAGCCTAGGAAGTGCTGATGCTTTCAATGTTTCTGATTGAATTATGGCAGTTGGGTTCTTGGATTATTTTAATAATACTGATAAAAAATTACTTTGTATCCATCTCCATGTTCTTATAGCTAAAAGCACTGCAACTTTGGAAAGATAAATGTATCATCCCATTTACTCAGTGAATTAATGTTCTGATAATAATAATTAAAAAATTGTGTTCCCTATTGTTTAATATTAGAGATATCCCTATATAAGATTATCCATTATTTTCTCTCTATTGCATCCCAAATCAGATTTTCCACTCAGAAGTTTCATCTTAAAAACAAAAATGCTCAACTGAAATAGGTGTTGAAGCCTATGAAACATGTCAAGAAAAGAATATATGAAAAAGCTAGTTTAAATAGCTCCAGCACTTCCTTTAATAAGCTAGAACCCATCTTGCAAAAGTTCCATGTAGTTTTTGCATTTGTCTGCTCATGACAATCTAATTCTAGAAGGACATTGCAATTTTGTTAGTTAAAGACAACTAAACAAATGATGAAGATATTAAAGGAAGTTATTAAATTGAAAGTCTTCCTGTATGAAAGGCAAGTCCAGGTGGTTCAGTTTGTGGCTTAGGATGTGGGTTTCTTCAGGCGTAATTGTTCCAGATGCTGTGAAAATAAGTTGAATATGCAAAACAACAAATATTCCCAAATTTCCCTTTCGTCTCTCTTCCCCTCCATGCTTTGCTCTCTTCCTTTTTAATGAAAGGGTATCTCAAATTTCTTTCTGGTGTTGATATGAGTAGCATAAATGCCAGTACGTTTGTAGTGACAGAATGGCAGAAGTTCAGGATCTGTCATGTAAAATCTGGGTTCATGATTATCTAATCTGTGTTTTGAATGGGATATAAGGTGTTTGTTGGAAGTTTCAGCTTTGCTAATTTCTACTAGTTTTCCAAGTAGTAAGGGAATACCGATACCCTGAGATTAATCCTCAGCTCAGGAGTACAGTGCAAGTTAATTTGAAATTCTGCTCTTAACAGGAAGTTACCAGTGCTTAAAGGTTGATCCTGGCCTTGCCTTTTGTTATGCTGTGACCAGCGTTAAAGTATTTTCTAGATGTAGAAAAGGCAGTCGCTTGAAAGACTTGCCTACAGCTAATCACAATCTTATGTATTTGTTTAATTATTTTTTTAAATTTAGATTAGCTGTCTTGCTTGGAATTGCAATGAAGTCTTGTGGCTTTTGTGCTTTTTTTTTTTTTAATATAAATTTTATTTGGGTTTTTACAAAAACATAACACAAATAAAACATCTTTTTTTTGAGAATAGCATGATCCCAGGTTATCACTTCTTCATACAGACACAAACTCAATTTCATATTCATCTTTGTGTTCTATTCCATATCTTATTACTATTTTAACATTTTCTCCATAATTTTTCCCCTCCCTTGGTTTTCTCAACTTTATTTTTAATTATCTCATATCGAAATTCAATTATATATCTTTTTCTAAGTTTCAATGTCTTTCCAAACATTATATTTATACTTTTGTCTGTCCTGTTTCAATTTCATATTATCATATGACACCTTTATGTGTTTTAATTTTATCCATTCAACTCTTATTTAAACTTCAATTTATGCCTTTAAAATTATAACATTCAATATAGTACATAACTTCCAATCGAATTCTGCTTGGTACATTCTTAAAATATACACTATGTTCTTTAATATATATATAACAATAGTAAATAAAACATTCATTCCATTCCAGTTCAATTCTATCATTAATATTAGTTAGAATCTTAACATCTTTAACATTTCTTTTCAATTGAATGTCATACTTCCTTGTGAACACTTATAAACTTTCCATAATTAATTCTTTTTTCCCATATTTCTCTTCACTTATATTTTTATAAATCAATAATAATTAAAATGTTCCCATCCTTTCCTGATTTCATTCTGTCATTCACTTTATTTCATTTATTTATTAACAAACATTCCACTGCATTACAATAAGTATTTTATCCATCATTTTAGTCATACATTGTTTCATATTTTCTAAAATTATATCTATTTCTAATAGAACAATACTATCTTATGTACCTTTGCAGAATCCCTTTTTCAATTAAATTTTCACCCATTATCTCTAAATAGGCTTATACTTTCAATCTTTATACATTTTCCCTGTTTCTCTATATCTTGTTTCTGTCTTTTATAACTTCTTTTCCTTTCCTTCTTCCCCCTCTTCTTTTCCCACCCCTTTTTGCCCCCTTGTCTCTCTACTTCTAATTCTGTCTTCTGTGATCCTCTCTTCTGTTTCTTCCTAATGTTGTAATTATTTTTCAAACTATTCTTTTTTTGGTTGTTTTTTCAAATCTTAGACTTTTCACTCTTTTCCCCCTCTTTTCCCCCCACATAAAATTGATAATTAAAGATGGCTTCTTCTTTGTCCCAGCCTTCTTGTTCTACATGTGTTTCTTGTTGTTTCTCATAGTTCCAGATCTCCCTTTCTAAAAATTGAAATATGAAGCCAAAAGAACCTCTTCCTTGTGCATCTTCTTTCTGTTTTTTAAGTTCCATTTTCAGTTCTTCTAAAAGTGATGCCATTTTAAACACTTTTAAACAATCACCTGATTGATTTTAGTCATTTAAATCCAATTGCCAAAAATCCAAAAATCACCAAGTAATCCAAATAATCCAAAGCTATTTCTTCTTGCTTCTTTTTTCCACTTTCTCTTCCTGGGGTTCTATTTTGTTACAAAGTTTCAGTTAGAATGTATCTTTTAGAAACCTTGTTAAGGTTTCACTGTAAGTTCATTTTACTTCCAGGCAGTCTCCTCCATTTTTCCAGATCCTGCCCTTTTATTCTTTCCTTTTCTTTCCTTTCCTGCTTTTAAAGGTTTTTGAGTATCCAAAAGTCTTTATTATCCTTTTGACATTTTATTTTCAGCTTAAATGTCTATTGATGTCAAAGTGGATTTTTGACAATTTCTAACTTAAATCTCTTAGCTGTCAGTATAAGGAAGGGAAGAAAAAAAGCCAAATCCTTTCCCTTCCCTCTCTCCTTCGCTGCTTCAAAGTCTTCTTTGGGAACAATGTTATTTTTTATAGTTCAAATTCCAGGGTACCTTACATTGTTGCTTTTTAAGTTTAACCTGGTCAACCAAAACTTTTTCTTCTTATCTTCCTCCTGCACATTCTTTTTTCTTCTTTGAGGTGGCCATTTCTGACCACTGTTGCAACCGCCTTTGGGAAAGGGAGTAATGGCCAGCTGAGGAGGAGAGATGCGACTCTCCTCGACCTTGCTGGCAGTCTCCTCCCTCTTCACCACCTCTACGGGATGGCTTAGCCCCAAATCCAGCCAGCTCAGGGCACTCCGGCGGTGAGCATCAATCGAAACCGCACATGATCACAGATTTCGGTCCATTGCCAAAGAAGCTCACACCAGAAGTCTGCTTTTGTGCTTTTATATTATCTTAAATTATGTTTGTATTGTAAGTGATTACAAAAGTCCTTCTGAACTAGAGTAACTGACCCATAGAGTAAAACATACCCATATCTCTGCTGACCAGAAGCAGAATTATATTTCATAGGTTTTGAATCTACAAAATGTAGAAGAGAATGTATTAAAACATTGCATGCAACATCAGAGACAGTCACAGATTTTAAAAAATTGCATAATAGAAAATAGACAAGATATAATAAAATATCATAAAGATGACATCTAAATACACAAAGCTATATCCTTGCCTGGCATGTTCTGTACTATTGCTGTTTCTATTGATATTCTCTAAGCATGCAGTTTAGCAAAATCTCTTCTATTGCTGCAACCTTTAGGATTCCTATCAAATTGTTCTCATAAGGTCAACCTGATTACTCATAATTCTCTGTGGCAATTGAGAAAAGTCCATAAGATTTCAGTTTGTCAGAAACACAGCTAGGGAAAGCTTACAAACCTTGGATGAATTCAGATATCCAGATTAAATTTCAGATATTCCAATTAAATTTCACCTTAGAATATTGAAAAAAGATGTCAGTTTGGTTGCATCTCTGCTCATTGTTTTTGAGAATTCCTTTTAAAAAAGGTGAAGTATCACATATTCACTTAGCTGCTGGTTTATTTCCACCTATCCCAACATCTCTTTATTTCCACCTATCCCAACATCTGGATTGAATTGTTGATAGTACATTTGCTTCTTTTTTGATATTTGGTCTTCTTGGGAATCTCCAAAGAAAGAAGTAAAGTCTGAGCATGCACACAGTGACTCTGGTACTTAATGTATATGCACATATTTTGGCAATGGAAAAAAAAAAGCCTTTTCTATAGTAGCCTCAAGGTATATCTCTGAGTAAAGAGAGAAATAACTTTCAGTATGAAATAATTTTGTAATACCTACTTTTCTCAGGTATATTTTTCAGTTTCTGTTAACAACAAGACAAGTCAATGTGTCCAAGACTTCCTTCAGATATTCAAGTTCTGACAACAGGGTTATCTTGACATTATGAGAATGGCAATGAAATAAAAGATAAAGGGACAGAAATATGAAATAAAATAACCAAGATTTTGTGCCGAATGAGGTTTTTTTTAAACAGTTTTAGCTGGATCCAACCATGGTTCTAAGCTCTACCATTTACAAGATGGATTGGCACACATTCTCTACATACTACAAAAAAGAATGATTAAGTTTTTGTTTCAGTTTAATGTCAGTTTAAGGAAGGCATTATTGGCTTAATAGAATATTCTTCTATATTTTAGTAATTTAATTTTTTCCACAGTGCTCCAGAGAATGTTGGATACAGTTCCTGCATTTTCAATGACTAACTCAGTAACAAAACATAATTAATGATTGTATAAATGTAGGCATTCTCCAAATGGTCAGCCTTTGTTTTTATAGCAGATAGATTAAAACTAAAATTACTTTAAATCATCAACTATTTGAAAATTCTTATTTTCTTCTTCCAAAAATCTTGCCTGATTCCCCTTAAATGAATACATATTTTGAGTTCTTTACTATAAATATGTTTTGTGATCTTTACGAAGACTAAAATATTTAAAATGGATTGAACTGCAACTTTAATGTACTGTTATCTTGGTAATGTTTGTCATAAAGGGTTTTTAGGTATCACTTTGAACTTAGAATTATTGGTAAATGGACCCAAATGAGCCATAATTTATAAATTTAAGTCTGGCTAATGCGGTTTCTTTGTGCACATTAAATCACAATGTTGGAGAACAGAGGACAACATAGATAGAAATTGATATATTTAATATTTAACAAGTTGTTTATATAGCAGTTGACACAGACTGAATTGTCCAAAAGAGAAAACTTGATTTTTTTCAGATTTAATGATTTGATTTATGTGACCTCCATTTTGTAGTAGTGATTCAGGGTGAATACTGAAAATTAAAATAGCAGCTGTCCGCCTTACTGTAAGAATGAACCTTGACTTCATTTGGTGAAAAAGGTATATGTATAGTTTACTATAGTTTAGGTATAGGTATAGTTTACTAAAGATGAAGCAGAGTACAGTGGAGCAAAGTCAGAACTAGAGTTTGCACACTGAAACTCCGAGTAAGGCACTTCCCATTGCTGATTTCTCACTATCCAATCAATTTTGAATAAGAAGTTTTGGAAATGGCTGCTCTGATTGTAGACTGGTTTGCAGCTGCTTTCTTCTCATCGCAGAGTGATCTTGAGATCAGGAACTCTCACTCTCTTAACTTTTGTTTTCCCCTCAGGGTTCATGGCAGACTAGTACTGAAGTGATTGGGGAAAGCAGGCATGAGTAGCAGTTCTGACAGCAGTTGTCTCACAATCCAAAGCATAACATCCATAGTTAAAGCAATCCTGGTTTATAAAAAACAACTTTAACCAACATGGCTTACCTAACACTCTGATTCCTGAGGAATTAGGGAGGTCTTCAGTGCCTTATGCAAAGCTAACATGGTTGGGACCATCTGACTTTTGGAGGAATGCCATTCCACAGAACAAGTGCTGACTAAGGAAGACACGATTCCTGGGTACAACAAGATAACAGAGGGAACTCAAAACATGCCCTATCTTTCAGAACTGGTGGGACAGGCAAGAACAATGGCAGACAGATAGTCACACAAAGAGCCTAGCTTTATAGATAATAAGCAGCACCTTGAATTACACCTAGAAGCCAATGCAGCTCCAGACCAGTGGCATTATATGAGCATAAAAAGAAGCATCAAACACTACCCACATCACTGTTTTCTGAATCAGCTGCAGTTCCCAAATGGTCTTCAAGTGCAGGCCCATGTAAGGTCTAATTTTGGATTACTTGTACGTTTTACTCCTGAGGCCTTACAAGGTCTGTTTGGAGATAGCATACCCCAAGCAAAGGATCTAGAACTATTCAACAAATCTACAATAGCAAGATATTTGTCGTAAATAACTAAATGTGTCTCTAGATGAATTGGCAAAAGTAAGCTAATATGAAGAGACATATCAAAGACTTGGTTAGAGTTGACAGCCACTGTTAAAATGAATATATTATCCAAGATATATTAATTTTTAATTTCAAAGTGCAGCAGTTTTGCAAAATTGGTAAAGAGGAACCAATCGAGCTGTATGGAAGGGAGAACCAGAATAAATATTAACATTTTGCAAGACTCAAAAGATACAGTACAGTGTTTTTCCAAATTTTAAATTATTTTGTTGTTGAAGTTGCTAGTCATAGCAATAGAATGTATAAAGTGCCAAATAATAGAATGTTCAATATTATAAAGTTTACCTAGTCATTACATTTCACTGATGTCTATGGATAAAGAAACAAAAGAAGACAAAAACCTGAAAGGACATATTATAAGAGAACGTTTGATAAATATATAACTCCTTAAACTATTAGTAAGTTAAGCAATGTCACCATTCATATGATTTTTATTCTGGGACAGTTACAGGAAACAAAAAGTGTAAGTCCATGTGCAGATATCAGGCGTTCAGGTTGACACTTATTCTGTGTGTCTGTGTTTGTAAGGGTGTCAAACTCAAGGCCCACAGGCCTTATTTGGCCCATGAGGTGCTTAATTCTGGCCTGCGGGGCAGCCATGGAAGTGGCAGACTGGCTCGCAGTGCCTCTGCCAGCGAAAATGGAGCTTCCCAGGTCCTGTTTTTGGCCTGGACGGCCTCCTGCAGCCCTCTCCCAGAGCAAACATCCCCTCTGCCCTCCGGTCTGTTTTCTCTGGCAGAAGATTTCACAAGGCCATCCAGGCTGAAAATGGAGCTGACAGAGGGCTTCAGGAGGCTGTCCAGGCTGAAAACCAGGCTGGAAGAGGGCTTTAGGAGGCTGTCCAAGTCAAAAACTGGGCCTGAGGCTCTGTTTTTGCTGGCAGAGGCCTAGCAAAACAAACTAAAAGTGAAACAAAACAAAAGGAGAAATATTTCCTTTTTGCATTTGAGCATCCTAGAATGGAAAGAGGAAAGGCAAAGAAAAAGGAAAAATGGGAAGAGAGGGAGGAAAGTAAAAGAAGGGAGGGAGGGAGGGAGGAAGGAAGGAAGGAAGTGAAGTTCTGCCTTAGCACTTGGTCACCAGCAGATGGCAAGGCTCCTCTGAAGGACAAGGGTTTGGCATTCTCCCTGGTCTTAACGTTCCTCCACTGGAGACAGTGGATCTCCCCTGCCCTGTCTGGGCCACCACAGGTGCCCCCACAAGTAATGTCGAGCTGGCCATGACCAGCCGGCATCCCGAGGCAAACATAACTCTGATGCGGCCCTCAATGAAATCAAGTTTGACACCCCCGGTTTATTGGATATTTTCAAGAAAGATTAGACAGAGATCTCAGTTTAAAAGTTCCAGCATAGAGGAGGGGTTGGACAATGTGTCTCCTTCCACCTCCATAGGGCTGGTGGATATTGTCTCTGTCATACACATTGTTATACAGTTTGACTTCCCTTGCTTTTCACTCTGCTTCTTCTCAGTCCTCCTGGATTCTTTCAGCATGGGATGATATGCCTGGGACCAAGACAAGTGTGCTCCTTAATTTACAGAAATGATTAATCATAGTCCAGTTTACATCATGTGGAAAGCCTATTGTCTCATTTCTTTCTTGATCCAGACTAAATCCTATTGTAACAAATGGAACATAGAACTGAGCTAAATTATATTACGTGTTTTCTTTTTTGTTAGTCAGAGGATTTATACAGTTCACTTACATAATTATTTTGAGAATGAATAATGTATTGTTTACTTCTCATTTGTACTGGTAGAAATCAGCATAAGTTAGGTATTTTTTAACGTACAAATCAACATGTTGTGATTATTCCAAGGTAATGTAGGGTTATACAAGAATAAAAAAGCTGAAAAATTATTGAAAGCAGAATAAGAAAAACAAGTTTTAGTTATTTTTCTTTTTATTGGAATTTTTTCACAAATATCTCGGAGATAGAACTAGTAATCTACTGAACCCAATAACTATAAGAAATAGTATATACATTACAGAAACCTTTAACAATGTTTGCTTATTTTGTGGTTGGCATGTGATGTGAATCACTATGGTTTGCAGATTGTTGTAAACCATGATTATGGTGCACAATGACATGTGCTTCTTACTATACACTGTGTTATTCTGCATACAAAAATAAAAAGTGCACTTTTGTTATTACAAAGCCAGGATTCTTGAATCTAATTTTTAGATACAACTTCCTGGTATTAATTTATTAGGGATTACAGTCAGTCATCTGAAAATCTACCCTTTATTTATATTCATGTTAAAAACTAGGTAGTCTTAGTTTTTCTGGATCTATATTTTGGCTCCTTTTTGGAAAACAGGGTCAATATTCATTTAGCTCAGATTTTTCTGGAAACCTTACACAAAGTTTGTAAAGTATACACACAGAAATGCTATAATTTGTGATAGAAGTTGATTTTTTTTTGTATCAGTAACACTTCTCCTGGTTGTACCTTTATTACTATTTCAAATAAGTTTAAAATATGCCTCTTGTAGAACTATGATTTTTGACATTAAGGAAATTTCTATGAAAAATACAGAAATAGATATTGATTGGTTATTATTAGGTATAATTTTAATTACCATCAAATTTAAATGTTTTAAAGTGTATTAGGACCATGCTAATGATCTGGCTGATACCAGGATACTCTTTTTATTGACAGAATAAACACAACTGATCAGCAACTACATCAGTCTATACAAGTATAGACTGCACAAACAACCAAAAAGCAAAATTACATTGGGCAGGATGGAATGGGAGAAAAACATCCAATATAGTTAAACAAATTAGACTTCATTTATATATTGGTACATTTTATGGGCAATTAATAGGAATATTTTTTCAGTATAATGCATAAAACATTAATGTGAGAAAGCAATAGAAAGAATCTTACAACATATGATGTATTAATTATGGTGTAAGCTATTGTGGATTTAGATTGTTTCAGAAGAGACATCTGATGAAATGGACTGTAATCTATTAAAATATATAATATGATGAATTAGTCATCAAGGTATTATAAAAATATGATAAAAAGATTTTAAAACAAATAGATTAAATGCATAAAAGTAGCTCTATCAGATTTAATCATATTTATGCAATAAAATGGAATCATTTATAAGGTATGTAGCAATATTTCAATTTTAGTTCTCCCCATACCACCCCCTGAAGCAAGCCACCTCTTTCAACATAAAATGGCTACCTCTGGTACTAGAAAACCACTTAAGCCTTGTAGGAGGTATATTTTCCCAAACAAGGAAGAGGAGATGATGGTGGTGACAGAATCATTCTGGGAACAGGATCAAATCAAAGTTTAATTTTAGGAAAGTATATGTGATAGTGTTTTAATTTGGCACATACATGTTCTATCCTCATATGTGATTTTGAATATGCAAGTCCATTGAAGAAATACAAATTATCATAGTAAAGGGGACAGAGGAATCAGTTAGAGGAATTTGAGAGATAAAAGCATTTCAGAGAAGAGGCAGTAATCTTTAGTAGCACTCAAGTGAAATAAGTACTTTGAAAAAGAATGGGAGAAGAACAACAGTTGCTAGAGGAGGAATAAGAGTCATTAGAATAATAAGTAAAAATAATTCAAAAATGTTCAAAAGACTCTGAATATTGAACATTTTAATTACTGTTTATACTTCATAAAATCCCCAAGTTTCCTGGAAAACAATGCTTTTTGACTCCAATGGAAGAAGGGGGAATACTGCTCTATGAATAGGAGCTTGAATTTTAAGTGAACCTGTCTCAGCTTATATAATGATGTCCAATTGGCACAATTTAAAACAAGCAAACAATCACAATATAAAATCAGCCCACATTCAGTTAATATAATTTGCCAAAGGGATGCAAAAGATGTTGCAACTAGATAAGGAAGTCAGATCATAAAAAGGAAAGGCAATGATTGGGCAACAAATGTAAAGGCAATGAGCACATCTTTAAGATAAGGGACATGGTTGATGTCAGCATCCTATCAAGACTGTAGAAATAGTTTCGAAATCCTACTCAACACAAAATGTACTCCACTTACTGGAATATATTTTGATTTTATGTCTGTAGGAAACTTTTTCTTTAAAAGGCTGTGTGATAGACAGAAAATATACCACCCTGTTTTCATGCTAGAGGAAAGATTCTTTTATTTCCATCTTATATTGTAAAAAATATAAAAAAATTTGCCCCAGGTTGTCTTTTTAACAGTTCCACATTTTCTCTCTTAAATCTTAAAAAGTACATGCAAGCTATACCAGTCTTGGGTCTGGAAGCCACATCCAGCCCATGAGCATTCTCAATCTGACCTGCAATAGTGGGGCGGGGTGTCAGCAACATCAGGGGTGAGGTGGTGATAGCAGAGGATAGTAGAGGCTGGGGTGGTGGTAAAGTGGGCGCAGGGTGGGGAAAGCATTGGGGCAGGGAGGCGTTGCTAGTTGCTGTCCACAACTGTCCCAATTTATCATGTGGCCCCTTGGGAAAATTAATTGCCCACCCCTGCTCTACACACAGATACATATTGATTGATAGAAAATCTGAATGTACTACCACAAAAAGAGCCTATTTTAATTTATAGCAGGGCTACCATATCTGTAAAAATCCAGATGATCACTAGATGGCATAGTTTTACAACAAGATCTGAAAGCCCTATGAAAATAAGTAGAAAGAATGGAGATTAAATTAACACCTTTACTATTTGTTTTTAAATCCTGTTAGGATTGATTAACACATATGCATAGAAGGACTGAAGGGGTAGAATTAGTTAACTGTTTATTTGGTTTAACCAAAGATCGTCTCCTTTGAAATGAATCTGTGAAAAGGTGAGAAAAAAGATAGGAATGTGCATAGGGCTATTGATTAGGTTTTTCTCATTATTGCTACATCATGTAACTTGGGAGTGCTAAAAAAAGCTACATGTTAAATGTCCTTACTGAGAACCAGCTTTACCGAATTCAGAGTATTTACTAGATAGGAGTGACAAGAAATTGATTTTAAGACAAGCTACTATGCAGTATAATCCTTCTGCTAGAGAATTCTCTTAGATGCTGCAATACTAGATTTTACCTGGGAGTAAATTTCATTGAATTCAGTGGGATAAAAAAAAAAAAGAATTCCTTCTGTGGAAAGCTGAGTAACCACAAGTTTATTTCTTCTGGCCTATAAAGCACTTGCATTGGGAAGTATTATGCCTTTCTTAAATTGGATAAATTATTGTTACAGAGGGTGGTTCACCACTGAACGTAGGGACCAAATGAGCCCATTAATTGCTGTGTACCTAGTGGGTGAATTTGAAAAACACGCTAATTCATTTTTTTAACCATGGTTTATTGAATTATCTCAGTAGACCTACATAGTTCACACAACAAATAGAACTATAGACTAATCACTCTATATGTGTACAAAACACTGAGCCATAAATTAGTGAGATAATTTTTTTATCAGTATATTGTGCTCATTCATTTTTTCTTATGTAGGATGTAAGGAACTGATATTGTCCAAAGTAGCTTGCTTTTAGAGTGCAACTAATATGTAGCCTCTAGTTGTTTGAGCTACTAGAATCACAATATAATTTGGGGGGTGGGGTTGTCTTCGAATCAGTGTTGACTCTGGGCAACTGCCTTAGGCAAGTCTATAGTTTTATTAGCAACTTTTTCCAGAAGTGGTTTTCCATGACCTTTTTATTTCTGGGGCTGAGAGTGGGTGATTGGTCCAAGGTCACCCAGTTGACTTTGTGTATAATACTTACAATATCCTGGTTTCTCCCATGAGCTGTTCAGAGCATCCAGTAGTGCTTCAGTCTCTGCATGTCTAGGCTGGGCTTAATTTGTGGAACGCTCCTCCTCCTCCATGGGACTCCTCTCCAGCATTCCCCAGTTTTTGCTCAGCCTCATTGTGGATAGGCAGTGCTTTTTGTTCTTCCTTGGCCGAAACAGGAGTATTACTCAGCAGGTTTGGATATAGTCCAGTTCGTTTTTTCAGGCTTTTAGCCTCCAAATCACTTTACGATCTCCTGACGTTAGCTCTCTCCATCTGGTTGTCGGAGATCATTTACATTTTCAGGCAGCGCTGTTTCATGCCCAAAGTGGCGGGCGGCTTTGGCATTGCCCACGCCCCCCCCCATCTGCTTGTTCTACCCCCTGCCATTGTGATTCCGCATTGCCTTTCTCTATATCGGCAAAAGCACCGTGGACATTTTCGCTGACATCCAAGTCGTATCGTTGAGTTTTCCCCTCAGAATGACGTCTTGGTGTGGAAAGCAGAAAGAATTATTTCTACCCCTTCCCCCGCTGTTCCTTTTAGCCACAAGGGGAAGCCGTCGGAGGCATTTCCCCATGCGGCGGGAGTTTGTTGCTGGGAAGCATGTGTGCGCCAAAAATAACGGCCATTGTTTTTGCCTTTACTTTAAAAAAAAAAACCTGCGTGGCCACGCTATTTGTAACTCGAGCTGTGTGAGGTAGTTTTCCTTCCCGATCAGAGGTTTTTCCTTCTGATAACCTAAGGAATTATTACACCTTGTTTTCTTATTAGATTCGAGGCCATCCGTGTATTATTGTTGGCTTAACCCTCACAGCCTTACCCAGCGGCACAACAGCGAGCACCCAGGCCCGTGTCCGCCTGTGCAGGGAAGCCGTTGAAGGCCTCTCTTTATTATCTTGGCCTTTCAGGCGTTCTTAATTTGGCTCTTTGGATATTCACTTTATCTAGCTGTTTCTCTATTAATTTTTATATATATGTTATATATATATATATATGTTTTCTTAAGTTTTCGCGGGTACTTACATGTGTGGCATTCAGCTTTGTTCGGGTATTTTCCCACGTCATTGTAGTTGTGCTTTTTAAGTTGTAGCAACGTTTCGGCAGAATCTCATCTGCCATCATCAGGCTTCTGTATAGTGTTCATCTGTGAGTCAGACTTTTACAGTGGTTTCAGATTTAATTTTTTTTAATTTTTTAAAATAAATTTACCCAGAGCCAAGCTGCACTAAAGGCCTCCAATAAAGTAACACAATGTTGCCAGCCAATCAAGATACAAAAAGAGCCAAAAAACAGACAGAAGATATTAGAAACAACAATCAAGCAGAACATAGCAAATTCCAAGACCAACAAACAAAGACCAAGACTCTCAACCAATCAGGATGAAGAAAAAACCATTCTGGCACAGCAATAGGCTGCCCCAAATTTAAATCTGAAACCACTGTAAAAGTCTGACTCACAGATGAACACTATACAAAAGCCTGATGATGGCAGATGAGATTCTGCTGAAACGTTGCTACAACTTTAAAAGCACAACTACAATGACGTGGGAAAATATCCGAACAAAGCTGAATGCCGTGTGTGTGTGTGTGTGTGACTTTCATTCACTCCATTTAATAATTTCACTTAATAACAACAACAACAATAATAATAATATATTCAGTATTAATATCTTAATAAGGAAAGATATTATTACTGTGATACGACTCATATATACATATATCTTAATTGAAAAAAACAAAACAAAACAAGGGAATAAGATATTATTAGGGCAACCGGTCCTTTTTTGGATCAGGCCCCTGGGCGTACCAACCGCCTCAATAGTATCGCTTTGAATAATGAGCATACTGCATCTCTTTCAATTCAAAATGGCAGGCAGTAGTAGCTCTCAACCCTCAACATCAAGGATTAAAGCTAAATCTCAGCACAAATCAAAGCAGACAAAAGGTCATTCTAAAGCTTCAGAAAAGGATGCCAACAGGTGCCATAAAGCATTAGAAAAGCAAATAGATAGGTGTGCAAGGGAGGCATACAGGGCCTCACAGGACCTTCTGCCCCCCAGTCCAGTACCGTCTACCTCTTCCCATCCTTCTCCTCCCCTAGATCTCTCCCTCTCATCCAGACACAGCTTGGTTTCCCAGAGTCAACAGGCCCAGTTACCTGGAACACAGACCACGCAAAGGGCTCCTGAAGCTACATTCACTCTGACAGATACTGGTCTTCGACAGGACGACATTCTTCCAGAGGAAGTTCTAGAGAATGAAGGCATGGATGGAGCTGGCAATCCGCCAGGGAATTGCAGCAGGTCTTCAACACGCAGTTCTGACCAGGGAACACCTGGTAACCACTGACTATGATTCTCAATCTCTAAGGTCGTTGACCAGATCGGAGCAACACTATACCCAGGTATAGTTTCAGGGGGACATGCCCCCTCCAGGGGCTGCAGGAGGAGGAGGAGGAGGAGGCGGCAGAAGAAGTGGATCACATTGATCAAATAGAACAGATTGGATCAGGATCAATACATGACAATGACCTGGTCCTGTCAGAAGCAGACCCCCTAGAAAGTGGGATGTCCGAGGATGAGGGCCTTATTCCTGATCAACCAGTATTTTCAGGCTTATTCTGTCCACAACTATTCAGATCACTTTTGTTGAAGGCAAAAACATTGCACACCTGAACAAGTCTGCTCCTTCTACCACTCCAACTCCTTCAGAAGTGGGACCACAAGATCTAATTTTCAACCAACTGGTAGTTGAGGCAGATGTGATTCTAGTTCCTCACATGTTTTCAGACCTGGTACAGAAACAGTGGGCGTGTGCCACGGTGTACCCTGCCCCCATGAGATATGACAGGAAATATTTTAATTTGGCCCCTGATTTCTCAGAATTGTTGAATACTCCTGAGGTAGACGAACCTATAGTGGGACTAGCATCCTCGTCCTCCATTCCCAGTGAAGCGCTGGAGGCATTAAAGCCAGAGGAAAAACGAGCTGAGCTTGCCCTACGCAGGGCCCATCAGTCTGATGCGTGGGCCATCAGAGCGGCCACGGCCGCTTCCTTCTTTGCCCATGCTTTTCTCAGTTGGCTCCGTCTCTTACGGGAGCATGTCCCTAATTCCAACATTAGAGCGCACCAAGTTCTTGCAAAACTTATAGCAGCCACTGAATTCTCAGCTGACGCAACTTATCATGCGGTCAAGTTTTCAGCCAGGGCAATTACCTCACATGTCACAGCGCAAATGCAAGCTGGCTTCATCTCCTGTTGTGGGAGACAGACTCTTTGGCCCTGCCTTCGACCCGCTGCTAATCGAAACCAGAAAAAAAAAAGAAAATTCTACCTTCCCCTTTTCAGAAGTCAGATTCTAGAAACCCACAGTCCTTTCGGAGGAGATCCTTTCGGCCCTTTTACCAGGGATTCTTCTCACCCAGATACCAGAGAACCCCATCATTCAGACCAGGGCAGCAGCCAGAGAAGTCCGACTTCAGGGATAGGAACAGAAGGGGTGGCCAATCCAAGAGATCCTTTCGAGAAGCAGGAAATAGGTCTTTCCGGTGTCCAAAATAACTCCCCGGACCTGGCTCCCATTGGCAGGCGCCTTAAATTATTCGCGGACCAATGGGACTCCTCAACGTCTGATTCTGGGTCAGAGACACAATCAGATTTGGTCTTGCGCTGGAGTTTCAATCCACTCCCCCAGACTTTTTCATGTCATGCCCTGTTTCCAGAGATCCAGCTAAACGTAATCTTATGGAAACAGCTTTCCATCATCTACTGGACATACGAGCCATCCAACTAGTAGCTACCAATCAACGAGGGCGAGGTTTCTATTCACATCTTTTTGTTGTTCCCAAAAGTTCGGGGGGGTGGGGGGTGGACAGCAATATTGGATCTGAAACATCTCAACCTGCAAAACTTATAGCAGCCACTGAATTCTCAGCTGACGCAACTTATCATGTGGTCAAGTTTTCAGCCAGGGCAATTACCTCACATGTCACAGCGCAAATGCAAGCTGGCTTCATCTCCTGTTGTGGGAGACAGACTCTTTGGCCCTGCCTTCGACCCGCTGCTAATCAAAACCAGAAAAAAAAAGAAAATTCTACCTTCCCCTTTTTGGAAGTCAGTTTCTTAGTATATCATAAGTTTTAAATGCACACCCTGCAATCTATCTTACTTTGCATCAGAAAGAATGACGTACTTACGTCCATAGATCTGACAGAGGCGTACCTACATATTGCTATTCGGCCTTCCCACTATAAATTTCTGAGATTCTGTTATAATAACCACCATTTCGAATATGTGGCCCTTCCTTTCGGACTAGCTTCTGCCCTCAGGACCTTCACGAAGGTTCTCGCAGTGCTAGCTGCTCATTTCCATGACATCCCCATACAACTCCAGTGTTATCTTGATGACATCTTGATTTTGTCATCTTCCTTTCATCAAGCAGTCAGAGATACTCAGAACACAATCCCTACAACAACACGGGTTCTCAATACATTGGAAAAAGAGTCATTTAACACCATCGACTTGATTAATCCATCTGGGGGCAGTCATAGATAAGGTGGAAGGCAGAGTTTACTTGTCAATAGACTAAATAGCATTCAGCAATTAGTTAAGGAGATCAGGGGTCTTAAGAGGGTGTCCCTAGCGGAACTATCAAAATTGTTAGGCAAGATGACCTCATGTATATCTATCATCCCTTGGGCCCGGCTCCACACTAGATCCCTCCAGTGGTTCCTGCTCCCGTACCAGCACTCCGGCCAAAGCAACTCCAAATACAAGGTCAGGGTATCATCAAAGGTCCTCATATCTCTCCTCTGGTGGACCAGACCAGTCATCAGCAGAGGCTGCCTCTTCAAAGAGCCACACAGACTTACCATCACCAGCGATGCCAGCCTGTTTGGATGGGAAGCACACGTTCAATTGCTCACAACCCAAAGCCGCTGGTCCGCCATAGAACAGTCGTGCAGCATAAACTGGCTGGAGCTTCACCTGGCTCTCTGGAGCTTCCTTCCACAGTTACGCAATCAGCATATACTAATATTGACTGACAACATCGCAAGGAGCGGAGAACTTCAATTCACTCTGCTGTCGTTGGCCCCCAGGACTTCTGTATGCATTCCCACCATTTCCACTGTTTCCCAAGGTCATCCAGAAACTGCTAGACGAGAGGGCGGAGCTGCTTCTAGTAACTCCTTACTGGCCCAGACGACCCTGGTTTGCAGATCTCCACAGTCTATCCATATCAACACCATGGAGAATTCCGCCAGACAGGTTCTTGCTAACCCAGGGACCCCTTCAACATCTGGACCCTCAATGGTTGCACCTGACTGGAGGTTGAGCGGAGTCATCTGAAGAGCGAAAAGTTTTCCAACAGAGTTTTCGCCACCATCCAAGCCGCCAGACACCCCTCAACAACTCACATTTACAATGCCACATGGTCCAGTTTCTGCAAATGGTGTACCAAGTCTCGAATTGATCCCATCTCTCCATCTGTGGCTCAAATCCTAGAGTTCTTGCAAAAGGGACTTGACAAGGGATTATCACCTAATACGTAGGAAAGACGGGTGGCGGCCTTGGCGTCAGTTCTCACTTGTGAAGGTCTACTATCTCTTTCCCATCATCCACGCATACGGAGTTTCCTTCAAGGAGCCACAAATTTACGCCCTCCAGCGGTACACCGTTATCTCACCTGGGATCTTAACAGGGTCCTCGTCACACTCACTAAGGGCCCTTTTGAACCCTTGACATCGTCAAGTCTCCAATTTCTGACGTATAAAGTAGTTTTCCTTGTAGCGATCACTTCTGCTCATTATATTTCGGAATTTGCAGCTTTGTCTATCAGACAAGATCTTTGTGTTTTCCATTCTGACTGGGTGGTCCTTTGTTTATTCCCAAATAAACCTATGTTTATTCCCAAATTTAACTTGGTTTTTCATAGGGCACAAGAGCTGATACTAATTTTTGTCCCAGACCATCCCAAGGGTTGGAACTACAATGGCATAGGCTTGATGTGAGGCGAGCATTGAGAATATATATTAACTGCACAGCAACTTTCAGAAAAACGGAAGCCTTATTTGTGTCATTTCAGCCCAACACTCAGGGATCTCATCTTCTACAATAGGCCGTTGGCTATGGGCCGCGATAGCGAAAACGTATCAGACTCAATCACTGCAGATGCCCAGGGGCATAACAGCTCATTCAACAAGGAGCGCCACAACATCAGCAACCTGGGCCTCTCCATCGCCATTCATTAGGCATTATAAAATAAATGTGTTTGCATCCGCTGAGGCCTCCTTTGGCAGAAGAGTTCTGCAACAGGTCCACAGAGACCAGGAGGGGTTTCCAGGCCAGACGGAGTCCCTCCCATAGGACAGGCCAAGCTTTGGTATGTCCCACTACTGGATGCTCTGAACAGCTCATGAGAGAAAGGGCGTTGGTACTTACCTGACACACCCGTTCTCTTTGAGCTGTAAAGAGCATCCAGCCCCACCCTTTTTCCATCTGGTGGGGTCCTGTTTTGGCCACCAAATTTGTTAGGGCATTGAGGACGAGGGCCTTTATTTCTCTCGTCTTCGCCAAAACTGGGGAACACTGGGGAGGAGTCCCGTGGAGGAGGAGGAGCGTTCCACAAATTAAGCCCAGCCTAGACATGCAGAGCCTGAAGCACCTCCCACTACTGGATGCTCTTCACAGCTCAAAGAGAACGGGCGTGTCAGGTAAGTACCAACGCCCTTTCTAGCCTGGTACCTTAATCACTACAGTATTAGTATAGATCTATTCATTGTTAAAAACTATTCATTATTATTGCCCCAAGTACCTACCTACCTACATAGGAAAATTTGTATTTTAAACATTCTTCTTTGATAGATCAAACCCACTTTATGCAAATAGATTATTAGTTCCTAGTTTGTTTGTTTCTCTTTCAAGCAGGCTGTTTCTGTAGATGCATAAGTATCTGCAGAAACTTTTATGAAAGCAGGTTGAGTTGCATGCTAGAAAGTCATTGTGCTTTGCATCTGAAACACTGGTTGTTTTCATTGCTGCACATTTTTCCTGGTTGTCTTTGTGAATCATTTTCCAAGACAAAAGCATACAACATTATTGATTTTAGTAGATTACAATCTTTGCATATTTTTTAAAAAGAATACATGAGAAGATACTGATTTTTGAGCAGCTGCATGCCATATTGCTTGTATATCAAGGTTTGCTCAAAGACAGAAAGATATAGATAGGGAAAATATGCTGCTTTCTGAATATCGTACGTACCCACACCACAAGTCCCTTTGGTCCTTGATTCCTTTGCTGCCAGAATCATCTCCTCACTCTACTGACTTAAAACATATGCATACATACTCAAAAACTTGAGGATAATTATCTGGGTTGTCATATTTCATAGGATTGCAAATTCAGAATGCAGTTTCTTTATTGTGTTTATTGCCTTCTTTCACCATGAGCAGGGGTGGAATTCTACTGGTTCTGTCCATTTCTGTAGAACTGGTTGCTCTAAAGAGCAGCAAACAGAGAGCATACATAGAACTGCTTCTATGTTTGTTGCTGCTTTGGCCACCCGCCCTCCCGGGCTCTTACCTGACCTTTATTTCCTGCGTTTTCAACTGCAGCTGCTTTGCACGATACAGCTGCGGTTGAAAAAGGAAAAAAAGGGCCTTTCCAATCACTGCGCCCTTGAACGCAGTGCTGCTCAGCTATCCAGGCAGCTCAGCAGGTCATGCATGCCCACGATGCAGAGCGACAGAACCGGTAGTTATGCCGGTCGGATCCCATCCCTGACCATGAGGACATCCCTGTCAGTGGACACGTTCCTCCACCATGAGTGGTTTGAAGTTTGTCTCTAAGTCTTTCTTCCCCAGAAACATCTTTCATTATGAAACAAATAATTTTGCAGCGTTAATTGTTTGCTCTACATTTTGCTGACTATGGCATGAAGACTCCCTGTAATAATTTTTAAAGGATTTATCTATAGGATGCAGCCATTGTTTCATCCCATGGAGGGAGCTGTCAGCTGCCACCTTATGCTTGCTTGTGCTTCACTGCTAGGTGATGACAGACTGCCATGAACTGTGGGGAGGGGGAAGGAAGGGGGAATGTTTCAGAAAACGAAAACAAGTGCTGTGTCTCCTCAAGGTGCTGCCTCAAGGTTACCCAACTGGAAGAAGGAGGGAGCCACATACCAAACTATGCTTGAACTGACCATTATGAAAATATCTTGCCTGAACCTGATGGGTTCCCCCAGGGTGGCAGATACTTTTAAGCGAGGGAAAAATAGAACATAGAGAATTTGGAGCGCAATTTTCAGTTCTGGCTTTGCACTACTGCAATACACTTGAACTAATAAACTATACCTTTCTCAATAATTGGAGCCAAGGAATGTTTTTATTTAGAGTTCTAAGTTGTGGCAGGTCCAACAGGAACCTAAATTTGTCCTTAATCATAGTATATTCTAACTTTTGTCATATAAATTGGAATTTGGAAGATTGATGCTACTGAGGTTTTTTTTTTTTTTTATAAATGCTCATACCTATTTGTGCACCTATTTTCTTTGTACAGTAAATTACTCTAAGAGTTGTTTTGGCCTTTATTACATATCTTTTGAGATCTGTACTCCTTTTTGCATCATATAATCTATCTAAACATTTGGGTTTTCTTCAATAGTAAGTATCATTTGTATCCATTCACACTCCCAATTATCACACTTCCAATATCACTACAGCAATCCTTATATGGTCATTATAAATATATTAAAGAATAAATGGCACAAAGTATATCCTTGCATTACTTCTTGCTTAATGTTGAACTTTTCACTAACCATTCCATTTATTCTTTCTCATATTTTACTAATATTACACTGATTGCACTTAGAAACCAATCTTCAACTATGTACTCATGCATAACATCCCACAATTTAATAATACGCATAATAGGCATAAGCATAATAAACGTAATTGATCATACATTATCTCTAAATCAACAAAGCAACAATAAACTTTTTAAACGTTTGTGTATTTCTTAATGAATTGCTGAAGAGCAAAACTCTGGGTTGCCAGCCCCTTCACTACAGCTCCCAAATTTTGCTCATGATTATTCTCCATTTTTTCCCATTAAAACTTTTCTGTTAGAAGTTTTCACACTGGGCAAAAATGTTTTGCTATGGAATAATGGCTAGAAATTAGCTCAATGTACAATAATATGACAGAACTGAAAAAATGTAAAAATGCATTACTTTCAGAAAATATTTTATTTTTCACATTGCATCATTGGGTTAGGCTTGGGCATCCAGCACCCAAAAGCCAGGCAGAAAAAAACACAGTCATGATGAAGGGATCAATAGGTAAATCCAGTAGTAGTTGAGAGGCAAATGAATTCCATCAAGGGACACTTGTGTAATTGGAAACATAATTCTAGTGAAGAACGAATTATGGACCTAGTCACCAGTTTATCAGCTTTACATCTTACAGAGTCATGATGGCAAACCTATGGCACGCATGCCACAGGTGGCACGCAGAGCCATTTGTGCAGGCACGCGAGCCTCAGCCAAACTTATTTGTACTGTGCATGCATGTACCTCCCAGCTGATTTTTGGCCCATTTGAAGCATTTTTCAGCCTCCTGGAGGCTCAAGGGAAGCCTTTGAAGCCTTGGGAGGCTGAAAAACAGGCCTTCCGGAAATACCAGAAGTGCTGAAACAGGCCTGTTTTTTGGCCTCCCAAGGTTGCAGAGGCTTCCCCTGAGCCTCCGAGAGGCCAAAAACAGCCTCCCCGGGCTCCAAAGGCTGAAAACTGGCACTTCTGGTATTTCTGGAAGGCCCGTTTTTTGGCCTCCCAAGGCTGCAAAGGCTTTCCTCGAGCCTAGGGAGGGCAAAAAAGGCCTCAAACGGGCAAAAAAATCAGCTGGATGGCACGTGCACGTGCAGTGCAAGTAAGGGGCAGGATGGGGCACATGCATGCACTCGTTCATGCATGCTTTCAGCACACCACAACAAAAATGTTCGCCATCACTGTTATAGAGGGTATTCTGCCTGTCTATAGAAAAAATTGGTATAAAGTTTCTTCCTGAAGCTGTCACAGTTTATTCTTTGCCACAAGATATTGTGATGACCACTATTTTTGATGGAGATTAGATAAACTTATAGAACATAGGACTATGAGCTATTTTCTAGGTACCCTAAATCCTACTAAATCTACCAAGTTTACATTAATGGCATATTTCAGGAAGTCAATATAAACTTTTGAATTTTAGCAATAGAGGAATTTTTGGTGGATGCAGCTATTAATCACTGAACTGTGGAGACAGCTTAATTGCTCCTAAGTATTATCTTCCCACAGAATAGAATTCTTAAAATCCTGATTTATGTCCAGGTTAAATGTCATGAAGGCCATGGGTTTAAGTTTAACATACATTTTTTTTCTTTTCAATCCATTTGCATCATGTCTAATAATTTACTATTTACCACTATATATTTCTTTTTCTCTCTCCTTCTGCATTTATTTGTTTTTCGTTTGCTAATTACAGTAAATTGTCTTTTAGGTTTTCCTTAGGAGATGCTCGCAGGCCCCTACATGAATCAGCAATATTGGTTGAAGACATTGTCCACACTCAACTGATTAATTTGGTAAGGTTTTTGTTGTTGTTGAACAAATGAAAACAGAAGACCAACAGTTTCAGTGAAATATCTGTTTCTGACAAAGTGATCAGTATCCCATTTTATGAATATTACTAGCCAGTAGGATAGGTAATCTTCATTTGCTGCATTTCAGAATGTAGAAGTAAAGCTATCAAATATTACCCATGCCTGATGCCAAGAGTCTATGCAATACCCTTTGCCTTGTTGCATCAAAAAGTCTATGTAACAATTGAGAAAAAAACCCATGAACATAATATATATATATATCTTGTTTCAGTATTTTGAGGGAATTAAAACAAAGAAAATGATTTTTGGTTATGTTTTTATTTAATAAAAAAATAAATTATGTAATGTTTGCATGCTCCAAATTTGCACTTTGAAAACACCCTGTAGAATGCATTTTTAAGTATGGCTGCCATTATGGTTTGGTATGTAATCTGTATTTAGTCTGAGATAATATTTTAAGTATTACACAAAAGTATTTTAAAAATATTTTGCATTTTTGCAAACTACTTGTACTTTGTAAATACTAATAAAGTTAAATATTTTAATGAATGAATAATATGAGCTATAATTGTGTGTTGCTCCTAGATTTGCTTAAAATGAGTGTGCTAAATTCATTATTGTTAAAATGGCAAAAAAATCCTTAACTACTTTTAGAAAATTATTTGCCACTGTCACTTCTTGCCAGTAGGGCATCATAAAAAGTTCTTGTTGTATGTGATTGTTTTAAAAAGTAATAAAGCTTCCTGTGAGGACCTTAATTAAAGAGGTTACCAAAATAGAAAAAAGTCGTATAATTAATTTTCAATTGTATAAAATAAAGGGAGTAGTTACCCCATTGGGATCTTATTAATCACAGGATGGAAACAATCTTCTAGATAGCTAAACATGTGAGCTTAATAGAAGGTTGTATACTTAATTCAGTAGACTGGAAAATACATAAGGTATATATGAATAGGTAAAGATGATATAAAAACTATCTGGGTATAAAATCCTTTTTTTTTTTTTTTTGATATTTAGTTAGGAATTGGATCTTCAGTCTTAACACACACCTGTTTTAGTTCAATAGCACAGAAATCTGGAAGCACAGAAATTGAATAAAAAGCCATATTTTTATTTGACAGAATATCAGAGAATTAGGAATTGGAACGGCATGGTGGCCTAGAGGTGAAGCGACATGGTGGCCTCACTTCCCACTTGGAAGGTTAAGAGTTCAATCCTAAGCAGCGGCAGATGTTTTTCTATCTGGCATAAAGTGAAAATATCTGCTGTGAACTTCACATAGGAGTCAGGAAGGGCATCTGGCCAGTAAAGCTCAGCTCCATTCAGCCACTCCAACTCCACCTTAATAAAGGGATTAAAGAGTTGTAAAAAGAAAAAAAAATCAGTGCATTAGAAAGTAACATTGTTATGTTACTATTTAACATAATAATGCAAAAAATAAGAATTTTATAAAAATGTGTGCTCTGTAGCTAACAGATAACAACTTTTTAAAAAGCTGCATACATTTCAAATATTTAAATGTTCCTTATAATGGAACATTAGTACAGATGAGAAAATATATTTTCCTAATTGTCCTAATTTCCTAATTATTTCCTGTCTAAGAAGGCAATGTCTAAATAAAACATCAATTCTGTTAAAATACATTTTATTGTTTAGTTGTATTATGGAGCACATATTTTGTTGAATTATAACTTTACATGTTTTACTTTATCTTTGTTCTTTTATTTATCACTTCATTTATCATACAGCTACAATGAGTGAATACTTGATACTCATGAAACACTTGAAAATGCAATTCTTTTCTATAGTTCTGCAAAAGATTTGTCAACAAGAAAATTTAAAAGTGCTGATATAGCTTTTTTTCCTGAAGATAGCAGTTTAAAATATACAGAGGTAGTATTCAGCAGGTTCAGACCAGTTCTGGAGAACCAGTAGCGGAAATTTTGAGTAGTTCGGAGAACCAGCAAATACCACCTCTGATTGGAGATTTTACAGTATCCTTCCCCTGCCACGCCCACCAAGCCATGCCCACAGAACTGGAAGTAAAAAAAGAAATTGAATCCCATCACTGACAATATATAGCAGCTAACTAAAAAAAAAGACTCATTTCTTTCCATCTCCAAAATCAACAATTTCAAAGTTGTTTGATAAGATAAATGTTTGGTAGATAGATATTGCCTCTGATTCCAGATTGTATGAGGAAACTTTGTAAATTGGATGCTCCCATTTCCATCTTTCTTCTGGCACTCCCCAATATGAGCTCCAGAGAACTAAGAGATCCTGAAACAGTCTAACAGTTAAATTTCTTAGTTTTCTAATAAATCTAATAAAACTAAATTCTGGGTTTAATTTTTGAAATAGCTACTCTTATTTTCTTGTTTCAAGTTTATTATAGATCAGGGCTTGCACTTCGTAGCAACAACTGTAGAAAACACTGGCTTTGCTCTTTTGTCCAATTAAGGCATACAAACAAAATCAGCCTTATATGTATGCTTTGTGTGTGCGAGACACCTGTGACCTTTTCCCTCAAATTTAATTGTGACTTCTAACGAATTAGGATTATGATCTTGAAAATTGCTTATTGGATCATATCCATCCATCTCTCCTTAAGGACTGCTAATCCATAAAGTTGCATCCAAATTCTCATCAAAAAATTGAAATTGGCTGGACCTGAGAATGATTTAATGGGATAAATCAGGTGCATTATGTCTTGCAGAAACTGCATTTGTTTTTCTGGTAAATACAAACAATTATCTTGGGGTGGGGGTGGGAGGGAAGGGGATTATGGGATGCCAAGTGCTCAACCCTGACCTGTGTGGGAGAATAGAAATACTACATGAGAATAAAACCATAGTAAAAATGCAATTTAAAAGTTGTGGGTTATTTTAAAATTCAGTCACAGGTTTCTTGGATTTTCTCAACCCAAGCAGCAAGAGAGAGAACATTCTTTCATCTCTTGAATCTAAAGGTCATCACTGAATGTTTAAAATTCAAAGTGTTACCTATTTGTATGTATTGTTTTAAATTTATGTTTTACCCTACAAAATAAAAATGACAATTTTTAAAAATTCAGCTACATTGTAGCTAACTTATGAAATCAGCTACAAGAGAAAGTGTGAACATGAATAAATGATGATGGCTGTGAAATAGAAAGTTGGATACTAATACTGATTTAGTAGCAATTCTGCATAAAGCAACTATTTTTAAAAACTTGCCAATTTTAGTCTAAGTTAAACTTCTGCCAGACTGCAATCCTTGGGTTAAGAAATCAGTTATATTTAAAGTAACATCAGCATTTCTATTTTTTTCAATAAATAATAATTCCAGCTGGTTCGTTTTGCAAAGTCAAACATATTACAACCAAATATGCCCGTACTAGTTCTGCATCAGTCCAAATAGATTAATCTGATCAGTAGCCATTACACTTTCCAAATTACCAACTGAAATACTCAAATCCTATGCCAGTTATTAAGGAACTTTTATAGAGTTACAGTTGGTGTGGTCAGCTTCCATCTGAATACATCCTTGACAAGTATTGATGAAATAAATTAATGCCTAATGTTATAAGGTATTTTGCTTTATTTTAACAACCACTTCAGTGGCATTTAATAGAGAGAAATCACTGCGGCTTCTAATACTTATCTGATTTCAAGTGAACCCAATGGTTTGGGAATCAGTTTTCTAAGGAAGGTTGGCTTGTTAACAGTATTATGCAGTTACAAGTAAATGTGGTCACAGCTGGTTCTGGTTTTTTAGCTTATCCACCTGATTGGAAGCAACAAGTTTTTTATTTTTTTTCTTCATTTCTTACACTGACACCTAGTGTTCATCTACTTAGAAGTAAACAATGTGAAGAGATATCTGGGAATGTAACCTATTTCATGCTATTAATGAGTTACTGGCAAGACAATAGCTTCCTTAAAACATTTCTATTATAAATAATCAAAACAATTTGCTAGTCTGCATTGCATTCCTATTAGCAATAAGTATAAGAGATTTATGCAGATGTAAAAATGGGGTTCAGAAGTAAGATGGTATAATCTGAGTACCTGGAGGTTAAGCAAGAAGAAGTAAACACAATTACTATCTATCTATTTATAATTTTATTAACAATTTTGATTATAATATAAAACTGAATGCAAACTAAATTTACAGAAAGAAAAGAAAATAGAAATAAAAAGTGCAAGGAAATAAAAAAAGAGAAGCAAGAGAAAAGAAATATATAAAGTGACTTCAAACATTCATCTCAACAAGTATAAACAAATGTAGTAATCTTCACTCTCTCTGAAGTTACAAGCATTTATCTCCATCCCATTTCTTATATATAAACAAATCCATAAACATCTTTTCAGTCCTGGTGTCAGCAGAAAGTCCAAATAGTGTAGCCAGAAGTAAGATACCTTTCTTTTTTTTAACATCGATCAAATACACCAACTTTATACTTCTTCCTTTTACTTCTAACAGTCTTAATCTTTTAGTTCCAATTTTGCCAGAGTATTTGATTCTTCTTCATTTCTTCTTTGATCTATTACAATAAGATCTTCAAGATTTTAACAAGCTTCTTTTATAAATCCAGTAGGAAAAAGTTATCCAGGTCATTCTCCAGGTTTTTCATTTATATTTCCTTTCCAAATTTTAAAAGCTCAGGTAAGGGTTTTTTGTTTTTTGTAGATCTAGTGAAATTTCCTTTTATAATTCATTATCTTGCCCCATCAGTTGTAAGTCTTTTGATATCCTCTCTAACTTGTTAGTTTTTTTTTTCTAAATCTGATATTTTTCAGTATAATATTTGGACGTAGGGAAACCCAAGGGGGGAAAGCTGTGTGGAGGGGGAAATCCTGAAATAGTTTGTGTTGAGAGATGGAGGCCCTGTTACTGGAAGCATAAATTGAGGTATTGTTTTCTTTTCAAATGGCTTTTTAAAAAAAGGAATATTTAGTTTTAACTATTGTATTCTACTCACAAATTAGAAAGTACTTTGTGCTTATACAAAGGGAAAGAGAAAGTGGGTATGACATGGGTTTTGTGAAACTCATAGTTGCATTTTAGTGGGAAGTCTGAAGTATAGGCATAAGAAAAACAGTCATTAGGCAGTGGTCCCTGTTCTCATCTCTGGAGTGGAGAGGAGTGACTTTTCTAAAATTTTGGCAGATTGTATTCTTAGTATAAATAAAGGTATTTTCAAGGAAATTCTGAGAAAATTCTTCTTTAAGATTTATTCGTAACTATCTGTAGGATTTTATTTATTTATTTCCAGTTGTATCCACTTCTATCCTTCTGACTCTCAGCACTGCACAAACAAATCCTGCCAGCTTCCTAACAATCTTTGTTGTTGTTTTTAAAGTACATTAGCTCCACGTATAGGAAATTATCAGAATATGTATAAAGAAGATTGGATACTTATTTTCTAAGAATAGATACCAGCAACAATTCAAATATAACTGGTACAGAAATATATCCTGGAGTGTCATTTAAGGGTCTATAAATATTCCCTGAGTTAATGAACTTTGTTTCAGGGTTGATTTAATCCTGTGTGTTCTTGTACAAATAATCTAATTCATTGCCTACTATGACCATCATCCAATTAAAAGCCTACCTTAGTTCTTGTCCAGTTTATAAGCAGTGATGTAGAAATATAGACATTTTCATAGTATGCATTGGTTATTGACTGTTTGATTAAATGATGTTTCAGTTTAAGAAATAACCCATCTTTTTTTCTTGCTGTGAATGACTATGTACCTTTTGCAATACTGTGACTTTGGAGCAGACTGTCCTCTTATTGGGAAGCTACTCTTCTCCTTTCCTCTCCACCAAGCTCAAATGAATCATTCAGTTTCTAAACATATCCAGTCTAGTGCTTTGGTCCTCAATCGAAGAGAAATGAAAAACAGAACTTTTATGCTGTTTATCCCTACTTCTTTTGCCTGGGCTGCTATGTACATGGAAAGAATTGCAGGAATCTGCAAATAGCCCAAATTGACCTGTATTTTAAAATAGAATTCTTGGAGTTTATACAAATAAGATTTATTTTTCTCTTTTTTCACTCTTACTCTAGCCTTTCTAGTATTATATGCATTCATGGTTAAAAGTGTTAGGGAAAGCACATTGTCTAATGATTTCATATGCAATGTAGGAATGATAGCAAAAATGTTTGGATGTTTCTTTATTTTTTTAACAAACATATCTTCCAGGAAATATCACATCAACATGGTAGGAATATTCTCAGTAGTTTTAATGACTCTGTGCTAGAGTCATGCTGGCAGAAGTGTGCCAGGTCACTGATAAGGTCAAAAGGGAGAAGTGAAACTAAGAATAATGCATCACACAAGTTGGGGTCAGATGGGGCCTGCTGCTGTGAGGGAAGCCTATATGAGACACTTGTCAGCCCAATTATGAAAAATACTGTGGCAGAACATATGTTATGGACCCTGTGAGTTAAAGTCTTTTGACTGACAGGGACCCAGGAAGAGAGCCTTCTCTGCCATTGCAACTTAGTAAGATCAATCTTGTAAGACCAATCTTTTGAATCTCAAAAGGGACAAAATCTTCATTTCATTTGGTTATAATATATATCAGGCTGATAAGATGCACATCTTTGGTTTGCATTGCAGCAAAAGTGCTAAAAAATCTAATAGTCCTGCTAAAAATGAACAATATTATTAGTAAGCTGATATTTACTATTGTAGACAGATTGCATAAATCTTGATCTGAAATGTCTTTGGTCTACCTGTGAGGAACTCTTCCAAGTTTCATCAAGCATAAGGACTAAGGGAAGCACAGTAGAAGTTAACATCAAGGTCTATGCCAAGGTGCTTATTTCACAGTATATTCTTTATGATATTGAGCATGATGTTCAATAAGAGCATCCCATCTGGATACTATTACCTGTAGGATGTGCAGCTTGTATATATCTTTTAGAGGTTAGTTTCTAATGTTAAACAAAGGGAGCTGATTAAAACCAGCTGTAAAACAATTTTCATAGTTTTTTCTTACAATGAATATTGAATTCCATTGCACATGACTGTATGTCTGAACTTGAAGTAAAATAAATCTTTGCTGACTTATTAAAATTAGTATATTGTTTATTTAAAACTGAACTAAATGTAGCACTTTACTCATTTGGCAGTGAAATTTAGTACTGCTGATATCAATTATATGTGTGTGTGTGTGTGTGTGTGTGTGTATTCATGCCTGTGAGAAATAATTGGTGATTTATTCGTGCAGTGTGCTTCAGAAAGCACATTTTAGTGGCCCCTGAAAATGTAAACCCTGAAGCAAAGTCATATTCTTTTAAAAATTAACATGAAAGATGTATTAAATTCAACAGCGCAAACATGTCAAAGAAAATTCAGTCACTGATTGTAACATTTTGTATGACATAGTCATCATAAAGGCTTGTATGAAGAAGTTACACTGAACTGTCACATATTTAAATATTTGTTTGTGGTTCATTTGCTTTGAAATCCCCTCCATCAAATTGCCATTTCTAATTAAATAGGAATAGGCTCCCATGACATGACTCATACCTAAAGCTAATTTAGAAAAGCAGCCGTTTCCCAGGATTTCTTCCCTGTTCTACTACCTGTCATTGTTTTTAATTTAAATCTGAAAAATTGTGTTTATATATATACATTTGTGCAAATTTATGAAACATTCTATATTTTAAATACATAGTTGATTATGCTTATATTGATTCTATTTATGGTTCTGTTGTTTATTTTATACAATTAATAATTTATGCTATTTGCTGAGGTCAATTCTAAGTTGCATTGAAAACTGGCATGCCAACAGCATTACAAGTATAAATTAGATACTTAAAAAAAGCAAAACCAATGGGACTATTACTACTAAGATATTTTTAAAGGAGAATTACAGGTGCATCATTGGATCAATTGAGAGCAGGGGAATTCTAACAGAGAAGGCTAAAACTAAAAATACCTGAACATGTAGTTCCTATTTTAGGGATAGAGTGATCAAATTACAGTCCTCTGTATAAGAATTTAGTGACAATTTTCTTACACTGACTTAGATTTGTGCACTAAAACATCTACATTTGGAATCTGACTTTAGGTATATGGGTTAATAAATATTAATTTGTCAGTATTTCAAGTATAAAAGTCTACCTCAAAACCTACAAACATACCATTATCTCTTAAATGTGTCTATTGAAACAAAATATGACAAATAAGTTTCTCTAAGGAAAATATTTTGAAATTCAGAAAATGTTTTCAAAATGATTAACAGTGTTGTTTGTAGTAAATGTTCTCTGTGAAAAATCATATTTTTCTTTTAAATGCCATGTAAGGCAAATGGCCAAGGACATTGCTAATCTTTCATATAAACATTTCAGCTTTATTTTCATCCAATTGTATCTCATTTGGCTGTGTTTTTTCACAATACTCTGTTCTGTTGTACAAGTTTATTTAAAGGCAGCATTCTTAGATAAAAAGTGGAATAAAAAATTCTTTGTATCAATGGTACAATGATCCAGTACTACAATGCAATTTTAGTGTTCATTCTGTGCTATAAGAGCAAATTTAAAACATTTTTAATTGCAATAATCATCATAAGGTGTGTGTTTGTATACATAATACAGTGCATGCATACACACATTTATTCATGGGGAAAGGTGCTTTTTTTAACCTTTTTATGCTACAGTAATCAATTGTAGATGGTAACAATAAAAAAGCAATCCTTAAAGATGAATTTACCTGACTTGAACCATGATATAATTAAAACATAGTTACCTAATCATTATCACCTGAAAATCAATTTCTGCAGGAAGAATCAGATTTAACTATGGAAGTTGTGAGTGTTCCATCACTGGAGGTTTTCAAGAAGACATCCATTTGTCCTGAATGGTTTAAGTTCCCATGCTTGAGCAGGAGGTTGGTCTGGAATACCTCCAACCTTATTATTTTATATTCTATTTGGGTTAGGTGGTTCCTGATGTTTATCTGGTGCTCTACTATAATTTAGTAGTGGATAGCCAATACTTTGAATTGGATCCTGAGGTTTACTGGCAACCATACAATGATTTGATAATAGGTGTTATCTTGATATGATTCTGGAATTTGCATCCTCTACCAATTAGTAGAATAGAATAGAATAGAATAGAATAGAATAGAATAGAATAGAATAGAATAGAATAGAATAGAATAGAATTCTTTATGGCCAAGTGTGATTGGACACACAAGGAATTTGTCTTGCAAACACTCTCAGTATACATAAAAGAAAAGATACATTCATCAAGAGTCAAGAATCATAAGGTACAACACTTAATGATAGTCATAGGGTACAATAAGCAAACAAATCATACAAGGAAACAGTCCATATAAATCATAAAGATACAAGCGACAAAGTTACAGTCATGCAGCACAAGTGGGAGGGGATGGGCGATAAGTAGTGATGAGAAAATTAACAATAATAGTAGTGCAGACTTTGTAATAATTGAACAGTGTTGAGGGAATTATTTGTTTAGCAGAGTGATGGCTTTCAGGAAAAAACTGTCCTTGTGTCTAGTAGTTCTGGTGCGCAGTGCTCCATAGCGTCGAGGAGTTGAAACAGTTTATGTCCAGGATGTGAGGGGGTCTGTAAATATTTTCACAGCCCTCTTTTTGACTTGTCCTCGATTGAAGGACAAGTCACAGCCCTCTTTTTGACAGGTCCTCGATTGAAGGCAGGTTGATAGTAATTGTTTTTTCTTTAGCTTGAGGTGTCTTCCAAGGCAGTCCACATAGAGCATGCTGCAGTAGTTATGCCATGCGGTGATAACAGCAATATATTTATCAATTTAACTGTATATACCTTTTAAAAATGAAATATTTCAGAGTCCTACAGCTGTGTTGTTAGTAATGTTTTCTTTTAACTTTACTTTTCCAGAAAGTTTGGGTGTGTTTTAGTGGCCAAACCTTCATACATAAACATTTTCAACATGGGGATCTTTTGGTACAGTTCATCCACATATTTGATGCCACATCATGTTCAGAACTAAGGATTTATTTTCTTGGTGTCCAAAGCAACTTTTGATACATAAAATTTTTAAAAAGTTGCCTGAAACAATAAAATGAGCTTCTGGCTCTTGGGAGAAAGTCTTCATCCGTCAAACGTCTTTGTATTATATTCATGAAGACTGCAAGTTCTAAATCAAAGCTCTATTTTATCTAGTTTGTCCAAGGTTGTATATTTTTGATAATTAGAAATCAGAAAGGTTTATTGTCTTACACATTACTACTGCTACTGAAAATATACCACTATCTGCTTTCTGAAAGGACGAGGCCATAACTATCAGGAAAGCAAATAGTTTACCTTTTTTGCATTTAATTTGGTAAGGCAATATGTAGTTTCCTTATATAAGCAATTGTAGCATGGCATTTTGAATAAATGCTGCTCTCTACACTAACAAAGAAAGTGTTTTCATAAGCTTATAATATAGCATGTAATTGTCATCTAACATGAGTTGGAGCCATTAGAAAGACATTTGCTGACTGTCTTGGAATAATGCAAATTTTGTCCTATGTATACACTTAAAAATGTTCTCTTAATATCAGAAAACAAGGCAAAGGTTATATCATTGATTGTTTCGGGTACCTTAAATATGATTTTGAGAAATAATATCTACAGTTCCTTTAAACAAAGCTAAGATAAAACTTTGGCAGTTTACTTATTTGACCTCTGCTGGAAAATGCATTTCTTCTGTTTAGAAATGTTTGATTATCACATTGAGATCTTCTACTAATATATCCTTTTGGCACTGAAGGTCCCTGTTTATGTAAGTTGGAGCATGAGGATTGTTTTGTAGTTCTCATCCTTTATAAATAACTGTTCCTAATTTTACCTGTTGGAAATGTCTTATTAAAATAATTTTAAGTATGAGTAACTATAATTGTTGTTTTTTAGAGAACTGTTCCACACTTCAACCTCTATTAAAAGTTGGTGGGGAAATGTACAAGGTTGAATGCTGAGGCACCATGCCATGCTTGGCTTCCATTTCCCACATCTCAGTTTGGTGTATGTTAATAGCATTTAATAGGACAATTACAGGCTTATTCAGGTATGAATAAACACAGGGATGTGACAGAGCCAAATATCCCAATTATTTATTTATAATATTATTTCTAACATCTATAATCCAACATTTTCTAACATATGTATTTAAATATGAGATGTTAAGATATCTGACAACATATTATTTCTAATAATAGTATTATTTCTAACATCATACACATAAAGTCACCCTCCTCCAGGTCTTGGTGTGTAAACGGCAGCTTCAGTAGCAAAAATAAATTTCTATGTTTCAATAAGACAAACAACACAGGTAGCTGCAGAAAGAATATTTTTGTTCATGCAAGTATATCTACATAGGCTACTATCATATCTTTATTATGGCCATAGAGCAGCATAAAGAGTATGGGATATGATCAATTAAAAAGCATGAAAGATGCATCAAATAAAAATTGGAAAAAATGGTATAAATGTATTAAAATAGAAAGTATATATAAAAAAACAAGTCTGAAAGAATTTTAAAAGAGATGGGTTGATGACCTGCTTGATGCCTTTTTCAGTTATAGTGGCACTGGTGAGAGGGCCCTGAGTATTACATCTTACTTTGAGCCAAAGTATTAAATGAAGTAGACATTGGTCAGTTGAGGAGGTCTCCAGGTGTGTGTGTGTGTGTGTGTGTGTGTGTGTAAAAATTTAGTTCAGGTTGTGGAATCAAATGTTACTTTGAAGTCTAAAACAATAGTCTAAAGGAAAGTTATGTTTCAGGGGGAAGTATTTTTCAGTGACAAGATGGAAAACTAGATGAATCAGCCTTTTCTAAAACCAATTTGCTCCTCTGCAAATATGTTTTGTTTTTCCAGCCAATCCTGATATTTCCACCGTGTAGAATTTGCTGATTGTATCAATTAACCTGTTATTTTAAAGATTTAGAATACTTTATTAAAATTGGCTACCATAACAGAATTTTGCAAATTTTATTGTGCTGTATCTATAGTTACAGATTCAGTGATCTAGGGAGATTTCTGTCTGAGCTGTTTCAGAAAGTGCTTTAAGCTCATTTTACCTGGCAAAAGTATTTGCCTATCTCCATCTCAAAGTCATTTTGTTATTCTCCATATGGACAATGGGCTCTGAAAAACAAAACAGATGGTCATATTATTCCTTTATATTCCTATGATATTTTTATTTAAAAAATATTGTATTTTAAAAATATTTCTGTGGGGAATAGCTGCTCAAACTAGTTAGCAAGATCAAGTGTGCTTTTTGTTTAGCCTGCCTTCAAGGCAACAGGCCAAAACAAATAAAAGCAACACAACTGGATTATTCCTTGCCAATGTTTCATGCCTAGCTGCAAAAAGAATAAGAAAATAGAGGATATCTATTGGTATAATGTGATTATAAGGGTAACAAGATGAAAAGAAGACATGTCCAGAGTACATGCATGCACCACTTGAAAATTAGGTCTCACACTGTCAGATGTAAACTGATACAAATTTTAGCCATTGGTAGAACAAGGAGTAGAGGGAAATAGTTTCCCTTGGCCAAAATATAGTTATTCCAGGAGGCTGGAGAAAGAGATTTAAAAAAGCACTTACTGGGTACATCAAAAGCATTGGAAGTCTAAGAATAACTTCTTAGTTGTGGTTTTTTTCAATATATTATATACTTTGCTGCCCTATATTCTAGGGCTGACACAATGGTTATTTCTGATGTTTTATTATCCTATTAATATTATTTGTTATTTATTTTATGCTGACTTGAATTTCATTCTATGGTGTTTTAATTTCAATTTTAATTAAATATTTTATTGGTGAAATAAATGGAATACACCAACAGAAATAAAATAATACCATGTTTCTCCAACAATACCCTCCCCAATAGGAAGACCCAGCATGTTTTCTAGGCATAAGGTGAAATTACGCCCCGCCTCCCAAATTTAGGCCTAGTTTAAAACATGCGAAATTGGGGGGCAGGGGGAAACTTGCCATTAGCAGCACCCCGCGGGCAGCCACGCCTCGCCACCAGCTGCTCCTAACTGCCAATCATGGCAGAGAGCTCCCTACCCCCGCCAAGTGCTTTTGCTGCAGACCTGGGTATGGTGCTGGGTGCAGGCCAGGTCAACAGGCAGGCGGAGGCAGTGGCATGGATGTTGGCCTCGGTGGCAGTGGGGCACTTTGCATCGTGCCTGCTGCTGTTGCTTCCTCTGCCGCTCTTGCTTTCCCTTCTGCCTGTGCGCTGCTGCGTTTGGAATGCTGCGCATTCCTCCACTGGGAGCATTTCAGCCGCTTCTCAGGTGTGGAAGCCATAGCTTCCACAGTTCCCGCCGGTGCTGGTGAGCTCCAACAACAGCAGCAGTGGTGAGACAGACCCCGCTGCCAACGAGAATCGCCTGCCCTCCCACAGGAGCATCACTTTGAATGACGGCAGCTGCGTCGGCAAGGTCCTGCCAGTCGGTGAGTCTTTCTGGTTGGGTGGGTGGAAGCGGTGGCGGGAAGGTGATGCCATCGTTTCTCTTCCCCCCTCCACGCCTCGCTTTGCTTCCCATCCCTGAGCTTTGGGTCATGGTCTCATCTCTTGTATGGTTGGGTGCTCTCCTCTTGCTCCAGCTGCCCGAAACCCCCCATGGACCTTTCCTTCCCCAATGAGAGTTTTCTTTACTCTCATTCCCTTCGTCAGTTCCCTAAGAATACAGACTGGCCAGGCAGCTTCCTCCCCACCCCTCCCGGTAGTTTTAAAAAGGGAACCATCTATCCACTTTGCCCTTCGAGCAGAGGCAAACCTTCCAATCTAAACAGAAGAGAAAGGGAATCATCCTACAGACCGTTAGTACCAAGCTTCCCAGAGGACTCTCCCAAAGGATCTACCCCAAAGGAGGATTTACCTCTTTAAATGCATTCCCCTCCTTTGGGGTGAATCCTTTGATGAATCCTCTTTTGGGGTGAATCCTCTGATGAATCCTCCTTTGGAGTTCTCCCAAAGGATCCATCCCAAAGGAGGATTCACCCCCTTAAATGCACTCCCCTCCTTTGGGGTTCATCCTCTGATGAATCCTCCTTTGGTGTGGATCCTTTGGGAGAACCCCAAAGGAGGATTCATCAGAGGATTCACCCCAAAGGAGGATTCATCAGAGGATCCACCCCAAAGGTCCACGGGGGTTTCGGGCGGCTGGAGCAAGAGGAGAGCACCTGACCATACAAGGGACAAGACCATGACCCAAAGCTCTGGGGCAGGAAGCAAAGCAAGGCGTGGTGGGGAGAGAAACGATGGCATCACCTTCCCGCCACCACTTCCACCCACCCAAACCCGAAAGACTCACCGACTTGCAGGACCTTGCTGACGCAGCTGCTGTCAATCAAAGTGATGCCCCTGCAGGAGGGCAGGTGATTCTCGTTGGCAGCGGGGTCTGCCTCACCACTGCTGCTGCTGTTGGAGCTCACCAGCGCTGGTGGGAACCGTGGAAGCTACGTCTTCCCCGCCCGAGAAGTGGCTGAAATGCTGCCAGTGGAAGAATGCGCAGCACTCCAAACACGGCAGCGCACAGGCAGAAGGGAAAGCAACAGCGGCAGAAGAAGCAACAGCGGCGGGCACGATTCAAAGTGCCCCACCACCACCAAGGCCGACATCCACACCAACGCCACCCACCCGGTGACCCAGCCTGCACCCAGCACTATACCCAGGTCTGCAGCAAAGGTGCTTGGCAGGGGTAGGGAGCTCTCCATGCTCCGCCATGATCGGCCATTAGGAGCGGCTGGTGGTGAGGTGTGGTTGCCCATGGGGTACTCTAGACGAGGATGCGCGGGGGGTGGGAGAAATTAAGTCACCCCCAAACAGATGGCCTAGCCTTTTCATTGGGGGTCAAAAGAAAATAAGGCCCGGCCTTATTTTCTGAGAAACATGGTACAACAGAAGGAATGTTATCGAATACATTACAGTAGACTAAAACATAAAAAATATTTTTTCCAACTTTTTCAGTTTTACTTGTGTAAGTAATCTCCTGTAAACCACATTTCTTTACAGCAGGATGGAAATCTATATATATGTATACATATTTGGCCTGGTAGATGTTTAAGTGCAAAGAAGCTTCCACTGTCTGGCCGTTGAATTCACTTCTGCTTTTCCTTCAGTGTTCCTCTGTTCTATTTGCCCATCCTGTCTTAGCCAACAGCAGCATGGCCATCACTGGCTGTTTGGACTGCCTAATCTGGATGAAGACTATAAACAGGCCACCCAATCACATGCCACAAATCAACAATCCAACAGTAACAGTCAGAAGACTCCAACCATAATAATGTGTTTTTGCTCAGAAAGGCTCAATAGTAAATAGTAAAACTGCCCCCAACAATCCAAACTGCTGATATACAATTAAAATGTTTTGCATATCCTTACTCGAGCAATTTTGGAAGGAGAGTCCATTTTGCCACTGGTTGTTATTGGATGAACATCATTGGATTGAACTCAAAAATATAATAATGATTACGATTAGAGCCTGAAATGTTAGACTCCAATCATGTCTTTGAAGTTTTAGGATGGCTCGTGTTTTCTTTCTTACATACAAAATAGGGGAAATCCACAAGGAGCTCTTGGTCAAAATAATTGTTCATAATTTTATTCATTTTAACAAATATTTCAAAATTTAGAACATAATGATAACAACATAAAGTTGCAGTCTGAGGTTATGGATTTATTTTTATGTTCTAAGCAAAACTAATAAAGATATAATCAGGTAGTTTGTTTCTTTGTTTTAAACTATCTTGGACTGTATTGCAATTAGAAAATATTATTTTCATCCAGAAAGCAGATGAAGCTGTTCCATTTCCGAATAGCATACTTTTTTTCATTTGGAGTTCTTTCTTTTTTTTTTTGAAAAAAGTTTTTATTAATTTTCTACAAACAAACAAGACAAACAAAACATAAAAACATCAACTCTTATATGTACATCCAGTGTGTCAGTTGGTTCATCATTTTTGTGCATTCATTCTGTAGTCTCAAATTACAATTACATTACATAACAACTCATATTGTCAATCCAAACTTATATATCCTAATATCACTAAAAAAAGAAGTTTTTGACTATATTTTTAATCATTCATGCTTAATGAGCTAACAATACTTTAAACCAGTTTACTCTATAACAAATCATCTAGTCATATCAAATCAATCCTAAAAAATCCTTTATAAATATAATATCAAATAGCAAAATAATAGCAAAATAAAGATATTCCTCACTATCTAGCATTCTAAATATTTTATTATCATATTTTATCATCTAGCCATTTATAAAAAAGATCCCAAATTTCGTAAAATTGTTTATCCTCTTGCTCTCTAATTTCAAATGTCAATCTACTCATCTCAGCACATTCCAATATTTTCTTAATAATTTCTTCCTGTAATGGTATTTTCTCATTCTTCCAATTTTTAGCAAATACAATCCTGGCCGCTGTTAATACATTTACAATCAGGTATTTCAAATCTTTACTATATATATTAGGTAAAATTCCCAATAAGAAGATCTCTGGTTTCAAATCTGTATGTTTCTTTGTCATTTTTTCCAACCACATGCGAATTATAGTCCAATATTTTCTAGCATCCTCACAAGTCCACCACATATGGTAATACGAGCCGGGTATCTGATGACATTTCCAGCATTTTTCAGATTTGTTCTTAAACATTCTTGCTATTCTTGTCGGAGGAAAATGCCACCTGTAAAACATCTTATACAAGTTTTCTTTATATGCTGTTGACATTGTCATTTTATAATTTTGAGACCACAATTTCTGCCATTTCTCTAAATCAATCCCATATCCAAAATTCTTCCCCCAAACAATCATAGTTTCTTTGACTTGTTCTTCCTCTAATTTCATTCCCAGTAAATAACCATATAGTTTTTTAATCACCTTCTCATCAGTACCCATCAAGATCTTATCTAAATCAGTCTGTTTATCATAAAATCCCTCCGTTTTAGAATCTTCATCATACCTTGAGTGTATTTGTGCATATGAAAACCAATTCATCCTGATACCTTGTTCCTCTAAGTTTTGGATCGATTTAAGTTCACCCTTTTCATCCAAAAGTTCCCCATATCTAACTGTTTGTTCCTTCTTGTAGATTATAGGATAGGAAAATGCTTCAATGGTCGATAACCAAACTGGAATTTTCAAATAACATTGTCTTTTTATCTTCTCCCAATTTAACCACAAAGACTCCCGTACATAATGTCTTCTAAAATAACCCTGTGTTTTAGTTCCCTTATACCATAAAAAAGCATGCCAACCCAACAGCAAGTCATGCCCTTCTAACGTCAACAACCTATGTTTCCTTAATGTTATCCATTCTTTGACCCACATCAAACTTGCAGCTTGATAATACAATTCCCAATTAGGCAGACCAAAACCTCCTCTAATTCTAGCATCTTGCAAAAGCTTTAGCTTTATTCTCGCTTTTTTACCTTGCCATATAAACTTCAACATAATTTTATTTAAATCTTCAAAATAGTCTTTTCCAAGCCTAATTGGTATTGTTTGAAACAAAAATAAAATTCTAGGTAAGATATTCATCTTAATTGTTGAAATTCTCCCTATTAATGACAATTGCAAGCTTTCCCACTTCTTCAAATCTGTAGTTATCTGTTGTTTAAGTTTAATATAATTATTCTCCTTTAATGTGCTACATCTTGTTGTCAAATATATCCCCAGATACTTAACCTTATTTGTAACTTGAATTTTCAAAAGATCTGCCAATTCTTCTCTCTGTCTCAATAGCATATTCTTTGTCAAAATCTTTGTTTTGTCTTTATTTATTTTCAAACCAGCCACCTCTCCATATGCCTCTATCCTTTCCAGTAACTTTGGAGCTGTTTCTAGCGGATCTTCCAAAATGAAAGCTAAGTCATCAGCAAAAGCTTGTAGCTTAAATTCTTCCTTCTTAATTTTCATTCCTTTTATGCTTTTATCATCCCTAATATTTCTATTCAACACTTCCAAGGTCAACACAAATAGCAAAGGAGATAGGGGGCATCCTTGTCTTGTGCCTTTCCTTATATTAATAAAATCTGTAAGTTCTCCCTCCATCATTACCCTTGCTGTCTGTTTATTATATATAGCTTCTATTGCTTGAATAAATTTTTTAGCGAAACCCATCTGCTCCAATAATAATAACATAAATCTCCAGTTCACGTTATCAAATGCTTTTTGAGCATCTAGGAATATCAAAGCCATTTGCTTTTCAGGATGAGCCTCATAGTATTCCAAAGTGTCCAAGATTACTCTCATATTGTCTCTAATTTGTCTCTTTGGCAGAAATCCATTTTGATCTGAATGAATAAAATTATTTAAATATTTTTTAAGTCTTTCTGCTAAGATTGAAGCAAAGATTTTATAGTCTGCATTCAATAAAGAAATAGGTCTATAATTCTTAATTTGCAATGGGTCAGTCTCTTCCTTTGGTATAAGTGTAATATAAGCCTCTGACCATGTTTTGGGTATCATCTTTTTTATCATAACTTCATTCATAACTTCTAACAATGGGATGCTCAATAATTCTTGAAATGTTTTATAAAATTCTACTGGAAGCCCATCTGGACCCGGAGCTTTCCCATTATTTTGTCTCTTAAATGCTTCATTTAGTTCCATCATTGTTATATTGCTTTCTAGCATTTCTTCAGTCTCTTTAGGTATCTTTGGTAAATTAGCTTCCTGTAAATACTGTTTGACTTTTTCTTCATCAATATTTTCCTGTTTATATAATTGTCCATAAAAATCTCGAATAATTTCTTTTTTCTCCTTATTCCCATAACAAACTTGGCCTTGTTCATCTATTAACTTCAATATTTTTCTTGATTCCTTCTCTTTTCTCAATTTATATGCTAGCCATCTACCTGGTTTATTTGCATCTTCAAAATAATTCTGTTTGGAGTTTCTAATTTTCTGTGCCAGTTCTTCTTTCTCTATTAATTCCATTTTATGTTTGATTACATCCAGCTTCAATTTAATATCCTTTTTCTGTGGCATTTTCTGTAATTCTTTTTCAAGAATTTTATACTCATCTTCCAAGGCCTTAGAAGCTTGCCTTTTCCTAATATTCTTTTTTCTTGTATAATCTATTATCAAACCTCTAGCGTATGCCTTCATTGTGTCCCACACATTTTGGGTTGAAGTATCTTCTTTTTTATTTTCTCTGAAGAAAAAAGCCAATTCCTTCTCCATCCATTGTGTAAAATCTTTCTCCTTTAAAATAGTATTATTTAATGTCCATCTCGATCTTTTTTTTTGTCCCTTCCATTTAATTGTCATTGGGCTATGATCTGCCCAGGTACTTGTTTCAATATTTGTTTCTTTAATATTAGATATTAGTTCTGTTGAGATCCAAATCATATCTAATCTGGACCATGATAAATGTCTATTTGAATAAAAAGTATATTGTTTAGCTTTAACATTTCTTTCTCTCCAAATATCTTTTAAAGTTAATTCATCTGTCATTTTAAAAAAGGACCTTGGGAGAGCCTTTCTATTTTGCTTTGTTGTTGTTGCTATATAGTCCAGTTTATTGTCCACAATTCCATTAAAATCTCCCATCATAATTATATTAACATAGTCCAGTCCAATTATTTTCATATGTAGCTTTTTATAAAACTCTTCTTGTTTATCATTCGGAGCATAAATTGCAATCAGGAGTATTTTTATATTATTGTCCATTATTTCTACCATTAATACTCTTCCATCTTCATCCGTGTAAATCAATTTTGCTGGAATAGCCTCTTTAATATATAAAACCACACCTCTTTTCTTACATTGAGTCAAAGAGGTAAATATTTTCCCTAATTTTGGCTGTAATAACAATTGTTCATGTTGTTTTTTAATGTGAACTTCTTGTAAACAAATTATATCAAATTTTAATTTCTCTAATTTATGAAAAGTTTTCCTTCTTTTAACAGCTGAATTAAGTCCATTTATATTCATTGTAATCAGTTTTTTTTCCTCCATAATTATGCTTTATATTTAGGTCTAACAGCTCTCGTGGATCTCACTTCACGCTGTTCTTTATTATCCATCTGTCCCCCTGCTGCTCCTTTCTCTTTTTCAGTCTCCAGTTGTTCATCTTGAAACTCAATTGATAAAGCCTCTTTCTCTATTCCCTCTCTTCTTCCTCCAAAGAATTCTGCATGAAAAAGTTCTGCTTTCTCAATTGAATCAATTCTATATCTTTGCTCTTGCCACCCAAACACTAGTCCTTCTGGAATCAGCCATCTATAATTCACTTCATTTTCCAATAGTATTTTGGTCAGAAATCGATATTCTCTTCTCATCTCTCTCACTCTTCTGGGTATTTGTTTTAAAACCACAACCTCTTTACCCTTGTATTTCAGTGTTTTCTCTCTTACTACTTGTAATATTTGCGTTTTAATGGATTTTTTGGTAAATCTAATATGGACTTCCCTGGGTAATTTATTTCTCATCGCGTATCTTGTATAGACTCGATATATCTCATCTATTCCATCCATCATCTTTTCCTCTGTAATTTCCAAAACATCTGCCAAAATTTCTATCATTACCGCTGCCAAATTTTCTCCTTTTTCCTCTTCTATATTTTGAAATCTGAGGTAAAATTCTGACCTTTCCATCTCCCACCTCAACATCCCACCTTTTTCTTGTTCAACCGCTGTTAGTCTGCTGTCAATATTTCCAATCTTCTTCTCTCTTTGTTTTCCTTCTTCCTCAATTTTTTGGAATCTCTCCTCATACTTAACCATCATTTGTTTAATATTTTCCACTTTTTCATCAGTCTTCTCTATTCTTTGTTCAATATTTTCTGCTCTTTGTTCAATATTTCCTGCTCTTTGTTCAATATTTTCTGCTCTTTGTTCAATCTTTTCTATTCTTTGTTCAATATTTTCTGTTCTTTGTTCAATATTTCCTGTTCTTTGTTCAATGATATCTGATTTTGTCTTGAGATCTTGGATTCCTTGCATAATCATCTGTAAAGTTATTTTTTCTTGTTCCTTATCTTGCTTCAACATTGTCTGAATTAAACGTTGTCCTCCAACTGGTGGGGAAGCAGAGGTAGAAGCAGAAATGCCAGATGGTATTGGTTTCCTGCTCATTTCAATGTTTCCAAAACTTCAAATTCTTCTTGACTTTTAATCCAACTGGTAGAGCAGCCAATTATAATCCAAAACGAAGAACTCCAATAGTAAAAAACACGAAACCACAGAAGAAACAGGAAAAAAAGAAGAAGAAAGATCTTCAGGTTCTTCTAGACCCTAATCCAATTATGAGATAGTCCACCATAAAAAAGGAAAAAATAGAAAGGAGAAAACAAACAAATCCAAAAATAATAATATTGATTAAGAGCAAAAGAAAAAGGAAAAAAGAAAAAGCAAAAAGAGAAAAAACAAAAAAACAAAAAAAACAAAAAGTTCCTTCAGATTCTTCACACCTTAATCCAATTAAAAAGTCTCAATAATCCATAAAAAAGAAAAAAAAAACAACCTCAACAACAAAGTAGTCCAAAAACATAAATATGAAAAGCAAAAAGGTCCCAATAAAAAAGAAAAGAAAAATAAAGAAGAAAAAACTCTGAGGCTTTCCCTTTAAAATAAAAGGCAAAAATAAAAATATTACTAAAATTAAAATTTAGAAGAAGGCTAGCGAATGGGGTATATATAAGAAAACACACTGCACTTTGTTATTTATCCAAGGCTCTTGTTATGACTCTCTTCTCCAGCAGCTTCAAAGCCAAACCTCAAGTATTGTTGATAACAGTCCAGGAAAGCACCTGCAATAATATTTTACTGTGCTCTCCCTCTATCTTATCACATTAAAAAGTCCTTGAGATGAGGTCTTTTTGCAGTTCTCTCCAATTCACATAAAGATACTTTCAAGCCTCTAGTTGGCAGTGTTACAAAGTTTCTTAATGCTCTTTCTCCCTGCCCGCCAGAAAAAAGGAATAATATATACAGAAAAAAAAAGAAAAAATAGCCAAAGGGAGCCTCTATCCTAAAGAAAGTTAAAAGATCAAAAGAAGCATAAAATCAAAGGAAGCATAAAAATATATATAAGAGAAAATTCAATCCAGTTACCTACAAAGTCACAGTAAAATCTTTCCCAAAAAGTATAAAAAAAAAAAAAAAAAAAAGCCAAGCCTCAATTTGACATCACTTTAAAAAACGCCGCTCAAAACAATTTCAGTCAAAAAAAAATCTCACAGCTTTCTTCTTTATATCGGATGAACTTTCCAACCTTAGCAAATTTACAGCACAAAAGAGTTTTTCTCACCCAGCCGACACACTTCACTCCAATCACTTTCTTTCCGGAGCTGTCCCGACTTCAGCAGCTATGGAGGCTGCCTCTCCGCCGCCAGCAAAGGGCTTCTTCCGGATCAAACCAGAGATTTTGCGATATCTCTGGGATCCTGGAACAATGCCCTTCACGATCACCGTCTCTACGGGACGGTTTAGGTCCGTTAGGACCGACCAGGGGCGAAAATATCGGCTGCGATCTCAGAGCCCCGAGATCGCAGCTGTATCGCCGGAACGAAGCTCCGCCTTCTCCCATTTGGAGTTCTTTCATTGAGCTACATATTTGTTTAGTGATACACAGACCAATATGCATGTAACTTTGAGTTATACTCTAAAGCAGCGCTTCTCAACCCTTAGCAATATTAAATGTTTAGACTTTAACAAGCTGTCAGCTCTACCACCTTCGGCTTGGCGCCCTGCTGGCGTCCTGCAATCAATAAACTGGGGAAGGGTGGGGAGAACAAATGGGCAATAAAACTATATACCTCTATGGTGGGAAATTGGGAGGGGGGATTGACAGTTGAGGAAGAACAGAGTGTCAGCGTTCCAAGTAAAACCTCCAACAGAATCAAAATTCCAAGGCAGACATTTTTCTCAAACCTTGAATTTATTAGAGATGTCTTATTGGCACATCTAGGAAATACCCGAATCTGAAAGTCCCTGGGTTTTCCCCACCCAAAGTAAAGTCAAAGTTCCTTCCCCTGCACCCATATGGTCATATGGTCAGGTCACCTGCACCCACATGGTCTAGTCAGGTCACTGTCCCAACTATAGTTGACTCCCAGTCAAGCCTCCCCAGGTGCAGGCTGAACGTCCTTAATTCCCAAGGGAAAAAACGTTGTTATGGCTATACATCACACACTGTCTCCATCTATCCCCCTCCCATTCCCACAGCTTGCCCATCCACTGCTTGTAGCAGCCCTGAAGATCCAAATGTAAAAATGGTCTCCAGTGCTGACACAGAACATTTTGGAATCCGGTTCGTACCTGGCATCTTCAAGTCTGTTTACCCTGAGAATGGAATTTCACCAGTCTAAACACCTGAGTGCTTCCCAAAACATCTCGGCAGTGCTGGATTGGCTACACATACACAGACCATGGGAGTGCTGTGGGAACCATGGGGTTTTGTATTGATGCATGAGAACTTTAGATTCCACTTGACTCTACTGCAATCAGCATCTCTTAGTAAAAGTATCTTTCATTTCAACCAAATGGAGTTGAGAGTTTTTCTCCCCTAAGGGATCAGACTGTGGCAGGTCTGACACATGCAGACTGGGGAATTCTGAGAATTAAAGTTCTTAAAGTTGTTGAGGTTGAGAAACGCTGCCTTTGTCTTTTTATATCTGACAAATTTTCAGCATTTATGTTTGTAACAGTAAGCACTTTGTTCTGTATGCTATGCATTTTTATCATTAAAAAATCTGATATAATTTTGCTTAATTTTGGGAGGTGTGTTGGTCTGAAACATTTCAAAACTAAGAATGATCTTCCTATGCAAGAAGTTCAGGTTATATCCTGCTCTTATAGCTACGCTGGAAAAAGATTGCAAATGAGAGTGCTCTGTTAGTTTCCTATTTCTCAGAAAATCTGTGTGGAAGCCCTTAATCTTTTGGATCTTTCGGTATAGAACAATATCTTGGAAGAGGAGCAAGCAGACTTCAAGAAGGAATAATTGAGCAGTATTTCATTTTTTCACTATTAAATAGAAGTACATATTAGCAATCTGCATGAGATTCTATTGAGTTGCCTTTATTGATTTAAAAGCATCAATCATTTTCATCAGGCAGATATTATGCCGATTGTAGTGTATTTTGTTTCTATTTCATATCTAGGAATAAGTGTCTTCAGATCATTTAAACTGCTTGTTTTTATTTATTTGTTTTAATGGAATTGGTTGGTACACTTGGATATAATTATGTTATCTTAAAGTAGTAGTCAACTGTTGATTTCGGTTACTACTGGTTTGTAGCCTATTGTGTTTTTTTTTTTTTGCCTTCTATCCAACAGAGGCTGATATAACATTAGCTGTTTTTTTCAAAAGAATTCTCTAAGTCCATACAAAATTTGAAAAAGATGTATTATATTAACAGCACACTAACATCAATTTTCTAAGCAGTTATTAAACATATTGAATAAATGCATGCCTGGATATAAGTCCACTGAGTTCATCCAAATTACACCAATGAGGTATTCATCCCGTTCTTTGTATTATAATGTTACCCAGCTTTTCTGTATTTTATGCTGGAAATATAAGTACCTTGTGTCTCCTTAAACTAATCAGAATAAGAAGCTACTTCTCTCTGCCAAAAAAATAGAACTATCATTTTTCACATTCTTATATTTTCCAGTTCAGTTTTAAGTCAGATTATGTTACTGTGACTTCTGAATTCCTGAAAATTCTCTCGTCTTCGTAGCTGCAAAAGCCCTCCTGAGCATTTCAAAGAAAAAACATGGAGCTTTTAAAGCAGTATGTTTTGTGTTGTGCCTACCAGATACAGTTCACATTTTGTGTGCATGTCATTAGAGTGGAGGGAAAATGCAGTCCGGTATTATGATTTATTGATGAAATCTTTTTCCTGCTGAACACTTGCCAAAAGTAAAAACTACCTCCCCCCTACATATTAAAAACAGCTACTGTTGTTAACTGCTGAATGGTCCTATTTCAAATTATAGCAACAGCAACATTAAATCTCACATTAATAATATCCTTCTTCAGCCAATATTAAAGGGTAAAACTATTGCTAATATGGCATATGAAAGTTAAAATTTCTTCCATCTGTTCTCAGATGTATGTGTGTGTATATATTTATAAATGTAAGCTTTATTGTCTTATATTTCAAATGAAAAAACAATGTAAGGTATTTTTCTAGTTAGTATCTCATTATTTGGCTTGTATCTATCACATTCCAAGGTTTCCATGAAGTATGTGTTTATACATTTTTCTATATATGTAGTAGTTTTGAGCATTAATTATTTCATTATAAAGTTAATTTTCTGTACTTCTACAACTAATTTTATTTTGATAGTGTTAAACAGTCCAGTGGTATCATTATGCTCGACTGTATTTCCTAGAATAAGGACAAAAAGCATACAGTTGCTAGCTAGAGTTATGTCAATATGGATTCTTCATAACCAGGCAAAGTTCATTTAAGTAAACAGGAAAAAGATGGAAGAACTAGGAAAATAAATGTCACTGGAGAAATTACCACACAATTCATGCATTAGGAAACCTAGAAGTAAAATATAAAGCATTGCATAACCTTAGTTTAGAATGTGCGTAACATTTTTCAGTGCTTCCTGTTTTGCATAGATCTTATAAATGCCAGTTTTTGACATGTGTCTTAAATTCCAAAGAAATTTAAATTCTTATTCTGGGCACCAAGAATCAATATGCATGATGGCTCTATTAGTTTTGTCTCCTTTGATCATAGTAGGTTGGTATAAGGTTTTAGTGTAAAATATAAGGCTAGTATATTTTAGTATAGGGCTATCATGGCTTCCATTGACTGTTTTCCTAATCTGTTCGTAGAAGTTTGAAATGGAACACTAAAATCTGTAATGAAGTTAACTTCCACTGAAAGACAACTGATAAGAAGAGCTAGAGCAATTTTATCATGGAAGAATTGTGGTGAAGAATTGCCGGTTTATAACAGTTGACTTAATGATCAACACCAGTTATAACTAAGTTGTTCGATGCTTGTCATATCACTTGTCCTTGCTAACCAGAAAAGAAAACTAAAATAACCAACAAGAATATAATATTAAACACTCCAGCAGCAGCTATTTCTACCTCTGTGTTAGTCTGTGAGATAGAAACAAATTAGAAACTGGCACAACATATATATACTTGCTTATTTGTCATCATCATCAAAATCATCCAGTGTTTATTGGTGCAAGATTTTAAACAAACCAGTAGTTGGAATTGTACCTACTTTGCAAGTTTTCATCTCAGAGTCAACATAGCTTTTCTAATTTCTTTTAGTGATCTAATCCTAGTCTAAGTCATTGATACATTGTTGGATTTGAGGGGAAAAAAACAACAAGGATCCAATATAGTAATGCAAATGAGCAGCTGTTGCTATCCTAACGTTCACGCAATGCAACAAGTTTTTAAAAAATGGATATTATTAGATTAAGAGAGTTAGCCTGGAATGGAAGTATATAAATGGAATTACTTTTATAAATAATATAGCATCATGTTACATGTGGGATTAAGCCTTTAATAAAATGAAAAATAGAATATTATCCTCATATAGGAAATGTCACTTGTAAGATAATATATGAAGTCTTTTTACAATAAAAAGTAATACATTATTCAAGTTGAGTTCAACTCCTAATGACTTCATGGATCAGTTTCTCAGCAACTGGATGTAGGTTGGTTTGCCTTATTTTCAACCTAGCATACAGCACTGGAATTTTCTGAAATTCTCCTAGCAGTCTTTATATTCTAGGTTGATTTAGAAAAGATTGATTGAAATAGCAATTGTCAAGATAAACTCATGAAAATGAAAATCTTAAACTGGCTGGTGAGAGTACAGTTTGTAATTCTACTGATGTTTAAATTTATCTTAAATTTTAAATTTAATTGTTGTGTCATACATCTACATTCTGAAGCAATTTGTTTTCTACAGTGCTAGAGCTACTTTAAATAAATATAGTTCTACAAAATATAACATTGCCATATCAATTCTAATCTTGGTTTTTTGTTCACAGTTGCAACAGGCGTCTGAAGTGTCTCAGATGAGAGGTGCTAGAGTAATCTCTGCAGAAGATCTCATTTTTTTGATGCGCAAAGATAAGGTACAATAGTATAAATAAACTGATACTGTAAATTAAATCATGAATTAGTGTTTTCTCTTGTCATCCAACATGACAATTCAAAAATTGTAATTCAGTCAACATCATGCCAATAATTTTTTCTCTATGCTGAAAAGGAAAAATATTTATTTCATGCTACCCCATAGTTGTCATATATGCTACAATTGTTAATAATTATGTTTTGCAATGTCATTTATCCTACTTATTAGAAGGAATGAATAATTGCAAGTGGAGTTGAAAAAGCTTAAAAGATACTGGAAAAAAAGTTAAAACTGCTTAACTTTCAAAATGCGCATTGAAAGCTGTAATAATGGATATAACAACAAACTTCAGCTTTTCTCAAAAGCTGAAATTATGGTTCTATGTTACTGTGTCTGTGTACAGAAGGGAGCAGAGTAATGTTTTTAGTCCAGAGTATGGGAAATGGGATATGCCAAGAATTTTGTGCATGCTTCATAATATTCAGAGAAAATCAAGCAGTACAATTTTGTTTAGAAGGATTGTCAAACTGCTTAGAAATTGATTATTGTAGAAAAAATAAGATAAACTTCACTGATAGGAATGCCCATGAAACTTCCGGAGGACCCTGAGTTCCGCCAGTGGGGGACAGGATGAGTCAAAAATTTTCCTTCCTGGAAAAGCAGTTATCCCAGCTCCACCTCAAGTGCATATGCTTCAAGTTTTGCAAATTTCAAAATGAAATTTTTTCCATTTGAGTTATATTGCAGCTAAACTAGAAAATAGGAGAAACTGACTGTATCAGCTGGAACATCCATTGGAACATGCTATCAAGGTCTTTAGAATGAGAGTAGGATGCTCATCCATCAGAAATACTCTAATGCGGGGGTTTTGGACCTCAGGGACCACCAAACATAATTTTAGATACCAGGAACCACTAACCGGTTCTGTGGGCATGGCCTAATTTGTGGGTGTGGCTTGGTGGCCATATGACTGGCTGGGTATGTATGTAAATATTATAAATATTTATATAAATATTGAATTTTTTATTAAAAAAGAGCAACTTTTACCCAAAATCAGGCAAAGCAGGCAGATTTGCTCACAGATTTACAGATTCATTCAGAGATCTGTTTATCTGCTATTGTCTTAGCTCAGTCTGTCACATAAAATTTGCTTGCAAGCAAACTCACAAAATTAATTCACAACACGCTATGCATGTAAATATTGAATTTTTTAATTTAAAAACAGCAATTTTTACCCATAATCAGGCAAAGCAGGCAGATTGAGTTGCTCACAGAATCATTCAGTGATCTATCTATCTGCCATTGGCTAGCTCAGTCTCTCAAATTTGCTTGCCTTGAGTCTGCATTGAATTTGCTTGCAAGCAAACCTTCAGTCCTAAGGGAGGTTCGGCTGCGCTGAGCCGAAGATCTAAAGACTAGCTAGAAAGCAAGAAATCCAACTATTTCCTGCTTCCTAGCTAATCTAAATCTCCCGGCACAGCAGAACAGATAATGGTCGGAAAAAGGAAAAATAGCAATTTAGCAGGCAAGTTTACCAAGTAAGGAGTGAGTGGGTGGGGAGTGTTCCCATGGGCCATGTGGACTGAGCAGCCTTGTGTTTCTGTGCAGCCTGGATTAATTGCTTTGTGGGGATGCTCTGGGGGTGAGATTTGCGGCCCACCAAAATTTTATCATGGCCCGCCAGTGGGCTGCAGCCCACCAGTTGGCAACCGCTGCTCTAGTGGATCCTGCACTGAATAATTGAACTAGATGATGCTAAGCTCACTTTGATTCTGTAATTGAATGAAAATAATGTCAACTTTCCAAAGAGGTTGATTTTGTAGAAACATAGCAACACAACTCAGATGCCAGATTAGTATAAATGTGGGTAGGAAAAACCCTCTGACACATTACTTTCCCTAAATACTGCTTTATGCTCTTTCTTCCTCTTGCTCCACTCCAAATCATGTAGTTTAAAATGATTGAAGCTGAGTTTATTAAGGCAAATACTAGACCATTATAATCAAAGTTTTAAAGGGAAATTGTCTGTAAGACCTGTCACCAAAATACAGGAAACCTAGAGATATAATAGCTTTTTTTTAAAAAATGTAACACGTACATGCATGTTTAGAAGTGTAAAATCAGGAGAAATGTTTCCTGGGTGTCATTTGTCCCTTTGATTATTGACAGATCAGAAATGTTAGGCAATGATTAAGAAAAAGAAGGGAACAATCAATCAATCAGTCAACTTTTATTACGGTCAACAGACCAGGAAATATAACAACAACAACAACAATAATAGAAGGAATAGAACTGGGAAATGGAAGTATAGAGAAAGCATTAGCAAAGGATGATGGTTACAAACACCTAGATATATTGGAAACAGATATCATCTTGAATGGAAAAGTCAAAGAGTCAACACAAAAGGAATACATCAGGAGGGTCCACAAAATATTAAAATCAAAGTTGAATGCTGGAAACACAATTAAAGCCATTAATGCAGTACCAGTGATATGCTGCTCAGCTGGAATCATCAATTGGATTTTGGCTGAACTGGAAAACTTGGACCGGATAATGCGCAAACTTTTGAATATGTACTACTATTTACATCCATGAAGTGTCATCGATAAGTTATACCTGCCAAGAAAAATAAGAGGCAGAGAGCTATTGCAAATCCATCAAACTATAGAAGAAGAAAAACGGAAGTTTGAATGATTAGGGTTATGTGAACCAAAGTACAGAAAAATTGCTGCAGGCTGTGAAAAGGGAGAACATAATAACAAAGGCAGAATATAAGGAGAAACAGCTGGATGACAGATTAAAAAGATGGAAAACCAAAGGTTTGCATGGACAGCACTTGAAAAACATTGAAGGAAAATGTGATGACAACTTGACATGGGCATGTCTTAAAATGGGAACCATAAAGAAAGAAACGGACGATTTAATACTTGCTGCTCAAGAATAAGCACTACAAACTAATTCTATGAAAGTGAAGATACAAAAATCCACTGACAATTGGGGGAAGAAGGTGGAGCCTCCTCACTGATGGACCGTAGATCGCGACTCTCTGCGGCTATGGTCCGTGCTCTTTTGTTGGAGAGCCCCGATTATTACAACTAGGGGCTGAAGCTGCCTTGGAGGGGCGGCAGAGTAAGGGGAAGCCGCAAGCCAGGTTGAGGGGAGCCGCATCTCCCCCCCTGGGCTTGGTCTTTTTCCCTCCAAAGACGACTGCAGCAGTGGTTTAAAATGGCCACCCCGAAGAGGAGGACTCAGCTGGATTAAGATTTGTGCAGGAGGGAAGAAAGAGGTGGATAACATCTGAACCGGGACAACTGGGCAATACAACTAAACAAAAGTACCCTGGGATTAAGGTAACATGGAATTTTTAAGAAAAGAAAAGTGAGCGGCAAAATTACAAAGGGACGGAGGGGGGGGAGAAAATATTTTTGACAGCTAAGCAGGGCTTCGAACTGGGAAGGAAGAAGCTGGAACTAAAGATTTAACTAAATTGGACTAAAATATTTTGGGAATAAACAGGCATAAAATAAAGTTGGACTTAAGATTGTCAAATAATAATAATAATAAAGTTTACAAATTGGAGACTGGACTGTGCTGAAATATTGAGGTTTGAAAAACCCTAAAAATAAAAATAGGGGGAAAAGATGAAGACTTTGTAGAGTGGAGAGTGGCACCTTTTGACAAAAACTTGAGCTCAAACAAAAGGGAAAGCATCCTGTTTCTGAATGAACTTGTGTGGATATAACATTACAAAAAATTGAAACAAAGTAAGAATCTTAGAAAGTGAAAGCAGAACCAGAATAAAGAAAAAAGCAAGGAAAGACTGACTATGGGATTGATTGATGTTTTTGGTATAGACCCTGGGCTGGAATAATTGAAAACTTTAGAAAACTGAAAGAAAAAGACGGAAAGTAAAAAAGTGTTGTTGGTTTTTTTTGTGGACTTTAATGATCATAAAATATAAGAGTGTGTAATGATGATATCTCTTCGGGAATTAAAAATGGAACTTAAAAATATGAGAGAATTACTACAGGAAAGAGGTGAATCACTTTGCTCTGTGTTAGGAAAAAATGGAAATGGTGATTGAAGAACAAGAAGAAAGAGCTTCAGAGGAGGAGTCGATTCAAGGAGAAGACATTTTAAATAGACAATTAACACAAAGAACATTACAAAGAAGTGGGGAAAGAAGGAAGGTTAAAAAGTTGAGATTTAAGAAGGCAATCAAAAGAGGGAATACTTATGAAGCCAGGAAAGGCAGAAAGACCCAGCAGAAAAGGGAAAAGGAAGATATTAAGAAAGAGAGGGATATAAACTGGAATGAGAAAAGACATGGGGAAAAGAGGGGGAGGAGAAGCAGTAAGAAACAGGTGCATGAAATAAAGAAATACAGAAATAGTAAAATGTTGAAAAGAAATTGTTTTTTCATAGATAATGGTTGATGAATGAAAAAAAGGGATTCTGCAGGGTGACAAGAGGTAATAAGAATATTTCTACAATTAAAAATATTTAGAAAATAGGGTGATATAGATACTGATAACACTTATTAAAAATCAAGGGGGGGGGAAATACGCTGCGGAATCCAAATGAAAAGATGTAATGATTATTATTGTAACTTCTTAAAAATAATGGTTTATTGGGAATCAAGATGAGGGAATAAAGGTATATTTTAATCATTGAAGTGTCACACTCAAAACATTAAAAGGGGGGAAGCCTACACTTTTTTTTTTAGTGTGAAAATTTGTATTAATCTAGATTTATAAAAAGAATACGTAATGGAAAGGGAACATGACAGACTAAAGAACCAACTAAATTAATAAGTTAATATAGACTATTAAAAGCAAGGAAAGACATTGGTAACTTTATCATTATCATTATTATTCAAACACATTGTTTATCTTTATTTTTAAAATAAATATTAAAGGATTATATTTGAATAATTGAAATGAAACAAAAAGATGTTTCGATTGAGATTAATGAAAGAGGCTAGAATTAATGTGTTTGTTTCTCTCCTTACTGAAAATTTGGAATGGAAAAGGTAATAATAGAATTAAGTATGCATATATGAATGTATAATTGCTGTCATATTTGTATGTAAAGGTGATGACCCGGAAATATGTTGTCCACTAAAAAGAGATTTTTGTTTTTAATGTGAAAAACTGAATAAAATTTGTTAAAAAAAAAAATCCACTGACAATCCAAACTGCCAACTTTGCAACAACAAAGTTGAAACTGTTTCACATTTAATAAGAGAGTGTAGCAAAATTGCACAAACTGATTACAAAGCTAGACACAACCGAGTTGCTAAATTAATCCACTGGTCATTATGTAAAAAATACGACTTTCCTGTATCTGAAAAGTCATGGGAACATAAAGTGGAAAAAGTTATCAAAAATGAGGGTTTCCGGTTCCGCGTGGCTTCGGTGGCAGCAGGAATTCACGACCGTTCGCGATTCCTGCTGCGCTTGCCACCGAGGTACCCCTGATCCAAATGGGTCAGGGGGATATGGCTGCCCTGTAGGGACAGCCGAAGAGAGAGGGGAGCCAGACAGGGGGTTGGGGGTGTTGCAGACCCCCTCCTCATCCGGAAAAACCCCTTTTTCCCAAGGTAGTGGAGCGGTGGTCAGCAATGGCCGCCACAAAGAAGCCTGCAACCGGGTAAGATTGTGCTGGAAGAAGCAAGAAAAGTGAAAGTGCTGGCTGAGCCGGGTCAATCAACATCTTTTAAATTCACTGGAACTGAGCTGTCTGAATTGCTGGAGGATACATTGTATCCCTAAGAAGATCGAAAGCGGCGGAGAAGCTGTTAAAGGGAACTTTTTTTTTCTTCACTCTCCCACCCCATGGAAACAACAGATGAAGATTTGAAATTTCTTTGGGCACTGAAGGTGAACTATTCTGAAAGTTGAAGTTAAGGGACAAAAGAGTTCTTGGACATTGGATTTAAAAATTTAAGAAATTGGAAAACCCTTATTAGAGGTATGGATTTCTGATCATTTAAAAATTGATGTTGCAAGTGGGAAGGGAGAGGAAAAAAAATGGAGCAGAAGTGGAAAAGGAGGAGATTGCCTAGAATCTCAAAGAAAGATATATGGTAATTGGACCTCCTTGATTAAACAGTAACCCCAGAAAGAGAAATAGAAGAAGGAAGAAAAGTATTAACTTTTGGAACTTTTTTTTAAAATTATTTTTGATTAAAAATACTTGGGTGGTTGTTTTGGGGAAAGTTTCTCTTTTCAGGATGGCATCGCTTATGGATGAACTAAAGACTAAATATCAAAAATATAAAAAGGAAGAACAAGATGGAAAGGATACTTTGGGCACCTTATTTCAATTTTTAGAAATGGCGTTATGTACTTATGAAAAGTTGATTACGCAGCAGAATGACTGGGACAAAGAAGAAGAGGAACAAGAAGCCATCTTTGATGAACAATGGGTTTTTTCCGGGGAGGAGGAGAAAGAGGATAAGAAAAAGGGGATTTTAAGGTTTGAAAAAACAACCAAAAAAGAGAAAAATGAGAGGAAAGGTTGATGCAATGTTAGAAAGCAAAGGAAAGGGAGTAAGAAAAGGGAGGAGGAGAGACAAAGGGGTAAAAAGGGCAAGGAGAAGAATTAGCAAGAGAGAAACTGGGGGGAGGAGAAGCCTCAATGGTGGGAAGCAAGATCTAAAGAAAAAAAGTTTATTTAGAGATAATGGGTGAATCTAATTAAGGATAAAAGGGGAATTCTGGAAGGTACATAAGATTGTGTTTTTATATGTGTATTTAGAGTATAAAATTTATTGTGTAATTTTAGAATCTACTAAATAGAATCCCAAGATAAATTAAGTGTTATATGAAGTACTTTTAAGTTAGGGTAATGAGTTAAAGGCGTCACTCCAATTAGTGTATAGGAGAAGTATAGTAAAAGAAAAAAGATGAATGGATACTTGGAAATAGAACAGACAAAGAATGTTATTGAAAATGGTAATAAGATATGGAAGGATATATAAAGGTTTTGATATGTTTTTTTGGGTTTTGTATGTTGATAAAAGGCAATAAAATTTTAATTAACAAGAAATAATTTGGATGAAAAGGAGAAGTTGGGATAAGATATGAAGTTAAATAGATAAAGTAAATATTGATATTATAATTGGGAATCATTATGTTCTATTGGTTTTCTTCTTTAATTATAACTATTTTTTTTAGAAAAGAATTTATAAGCTGTTACGCCTTGATTGTTTGTGCACTGTTTTTGTAAAATTAATAAAATTGGTTTATAAAAAAAAAAAGAAAATGATAATAAGATATGGAAGGATATATAAAGTGAATATGATGTTTGAATTTGTGTCTGTGAGAAGAGTTTCAACCCGGGATCAGGCAGCCTTCAGAAAAGATATTTTAGTTTTTTTGTTTTTTTTCTATGTTCTGTGTTTTGTATGTTTATGAAAGGCAATAAAATTTTAATAAGCAAGAAATATAATTTGGATAAAAGGAGAAGTCTGGATAAGATATGAAGTTAAATAGATAATGTAAATATTGATATTACAATTTGGAATTATTTTGTATGTTCTATTGGCTCTCTTCTTTAATTATTATTATTTTTTTAGAAAAGATTTTTCAAGTTGTTATGCCTGGATTGTGTATTGTTTTTGTAAAATTAATAAAATTTGTTATAATAAAAAAAAAAAGTTATCAAAAATGAGAAGGTGAAGATCTTGTGGGACTTTCGACTACAGAAGGATCGTCATTTGGAACACAGCATGTCAGATATCACAGTTGTCAAAAACCAAAGCGAACATACAATTTATTGATATCGTGGCACCAGGAGATGCCAGAGTCAAAGAAAAAGAATTGGAAAAAAATCATGAAATAACTTGACCTGGCCATTGAAACTAAGTGATTATGGATGAAAAATGTAACAGTGTTACCCATTGTCATTTGGGCACTTGTTACCATGTCCAAGAATTTTATAAAATACATCAAGAAATTGCAGCTTCCTGCAATAATACCAGCAGAACTGCAAAAAAACTGCTACTTGAAACATCGTACATCTTAAGAAGGTACTTGGTTGATACCTAGGATGCTGGCAGCAACCCATATCAACCATTAGCACCAGTCAGTGGTATTTGTGATGCATTTTTCAATGTTTAGTTGACTGAGTTTCATGTTTAATGAATAAAGTAAATAACAACAACAACAACAACAAAACAACAATAATAATGACAGAATAATATATTGTGATTGGCAATGGAATAACAGTGGGCAGTTAAAGCTTGCCTAATTTTACATACAGCATAACGAAATTTGCCAAATTCAAGAAACTACTCTATAATAATAACAGCAGTCACATGTAAAAAAATATCAGTATTTTTTGGATATTTTATTAGGTGAAGTTATAAATTGAATCTGTGGGTCCTTATGTAAGATGCAGTACAGGAGAACGTAAGCTATAGTTTCAATGACCCCTTGTCCACAGGAGCACAGTCTCAGATCATATGGTGTTTTTGTTTTGAAAATTTTATTTGGGTTTTCACAAAAACAAAATACAAATAAAACATCTTTTTTGAAAATAGCATGGTCCCAGGTTATCACTTCTTCATACAGACACAAAACCCAATTTCATGCTCATTTTTATATTCTATTCCATATCTTATTACCATTTTATATTTTCTATATAGTTTTTCCCCTCTTTTAATTTTCTCAACTTTGTTTTAATTATCTCAATTCAAATCATTATATTTATACTTTTGTCTGTCCTGTTACAATTTCACATTATCTTTTTTTATTAAGCAAATTTTCCCCTGTAGTTACCCGGGGTTCTATTATTTTGTTACCAAATTTCCATTAAAATGTATCTTTGAGGAATCTTGTTAAAATTTCACTGTAAGTTCTTTTTAATTACAGTTCCATTCCTTAATTCCAGGCAGTCTCCTCCATTTTTCCAGATCCTGCCCTTCTATTCTTGTTTTTTCTCCTTTCCAGCTTTTAAAAACTTTTAAATGTCCAGAAATCTTTATTATCCCCTTGACTTTTATTTTCAGCTTAGATGCCTATTAATATCAAAGTGTGTTAGGGATAACATTGTTTTACCCTAACTGGTTTAGGTAAATAATAATATATAATCATAGTTTGTATGTTAAAGTGTCTGCAACTTTAACTGTGGGACAGTAATTAAGGGAGTGGTTGTGAAAGCACTTTAAAAGAAGCAAGGCTGCAGCTTGCTCTCTCTCTGGCTTTGATGATCTCTGATTACTGCAAGGACTCAAGACTGCATTGCTCGAACGGGAGAGAAAACAAAGGACTGACTTGTAAGTGAACTGACATAGGATATTCTAAACGGATTTTGCTAACTGAATATCCCTGAATGGACTGACTAAATGATACATGACTATTGGACTGTTATTTTGACTATGCTATGAACTCATAATGGAATAAACTATATTTTTGATAGCACAAGCATATCTGTTATTTTTACTGTTATGTTAATAAACATACAAGCTTAGCTCACTCATTTATCTGTGTGCCTATCTGACTAACGCTGCACATTCTGTTTAGCTTGTCTCCCTAACCCTGGTTGGGGAAACCAGGCTTAACAAAGTGGATTTTTTTTCAGTTTCTTGCTTAAGTTTCTTAGCTGTCAGTATAAGGAAGGGAAGAAAAAAAACCTAATCCTTTCCCTTCTCTCTCTCCTTTGCAGCTTCAAAATCTTCTTTGGGAACAATGTTGTTAAGTTTAAATTCCAGGGTACCTTATTTGTTGTTTTTGCTGTTTGACCCGGTCAACCAAAACCTTCTCTTCTTATCTTCCTCCTGCACATTCTTTTCCGGTCGAGTTCTTCTTTGTGGTGACCATTTCTGACCACCGCTTCAACCACCTTCAGGAAAGGGAGTAATGGCCAGCTGGGGACGAGAGATGCGGCGCTCCTCAACCCTGCAGGCAGTCTCCTCCCTCTTCACCACCTCTACGGTGTGGCTTAGCCCCAAAACCAGCTGGCTCGGGGCGCTCCAGCAGTGAGCATGGATCAAAGCCTCGGAGAGACAAGGTTTCAATCTGTCACTGAAGAAGCTCAAACCGGAAGTCCTGATCATATGGGTTTTTTTTTTTTATCAGCCCTCTAAAACTGCTGTGGGAAGTGTCTTGCAGTACACTAAGGTTAATGCTCTTTGGATATGGGGGACAGTTATTTGATAAAAATATCTTGCTGCTTTAAAGGGGGGAGTGTGATTGCTCAAATGAACATTCTTCAGAAGAGCAGTTCAATCTTGTTGGATTTCCAGATCTTTAACGCATTGTTTAAGTGCACTAAATGCACACTCATATCCTGTCATTAGAAGCACTTCCCTGGAGAAACCAAGATACTAAGAGTTTTTGTGAGATGGTCCTGAACCACGCTGATTTGAAATAATCTTCTATAAGGAGAGAATTCAAATCTATAAGGAAAAAGAGTAGTTTAACCAATGTGCAAAAATGAAAAGGTAAGAGGGGAACATATTGAAATGATTAATAAACTGTAATGACAACTAAACAGTTAGCTACCTGAAAGCACCCTGTGAGTGATTGTCTTGTTTCAAGCAACACTAAATTTAAGAAATGAAAATAAAGGTGCTTGACTATAGCCTGCTATTTTCATAGACTTTTATTCACATACTGTGAAACAAAAAGGAATTTAGATTCAAACTTCTTTATTTTTCAGTCTGGTCTGCTTATTGAACTGGCAAAGTAAGATTAATGAACACAAGAAAAACCCTCCCATACTACCACTTCTTACAAAACTAGACAACATAGTACCAACAGTAGAGACCTTCAAATTTCTAGGTTCTACTATATCACATGACCTAAAATGGACACCTAACACCAAAACGTCATTAAAAAAGCACAACAAAGAATATTCTTTCTGCACCAACTCAGAAAGCGCAAACTGCTCAAGGAGCTGCTGATACAGTTCTACAGAGGAATTATTGAGTCTATCATCTGCATCTCTATAACTGTCTGGTTTGGTTCTGCAACCCAACAGGACAGACACAGACTTCAGAGGATAATTAGGACTGCAGAAAAAACAATTACTACCCACCTGCCTTCAAACAAGGACCTGTATACTGCACGAGTCAAAAAGAGGGCTGTGAAAATATTTACAAACCCCTCACATCCCGGACATAAACTATTTCAACTCCTTCCCTCAAAATGACGCTATAGAGCACTGCACACCAGAACAACTAGACACAAGAACAGTTTTTCCCGAAAGCCATCATGCTGCTAAACAAATAATTCCTCAACACTGTTCAACTATTTACAAAGTCTGCACTTATAATATTATAATCACTCCTTATCACCCATCCCCTCCCACTTGTGATTGTAGGACTGTAACTTTGTTGCTTGTATCCATACGATTTATATTGACTGTTTCCTAGTATGATTTGATTGTTGCTTGTACCCTGTGACTATCATTAAGTGTTGTACGTTATGATTCTTGATTCTTAACGAATGTATCTTTTCTTTATGTATATTGAGAGTATTTACACCAAGACAACAAATTCTTTGGCCAATAAAGTATTCTATTCTATTCTATTCTATTCTATTCTATTCTATTCTATTCTATTCTATACTAGCATTGAAATGTATCTGCACAAAAATACATTTGATTTGAAATGCATTGTCAGACTTATGTTTGGAATTTCAACATCAATTTGAATTTTTGCTAAATTCTGCATTTAGTTCTGTTAGAATAAATATTGTCAATCTACCGTATATACTCGAGTATAAGCTGAGTTTTTCAGCACATTTTTTGTGCTGAAAAAACCCCCCTCGGCTTATACTCGAGTCAGATTCCCCTCTGAAAAAAAAATGGTGTGGAGCTCCGAAGCTGGGCAGCCGCTTCCCTGTTTCCGTGTTTCCTTTGCAACTTTTAAGCATGGGGGTAATCAGAAGCAGAAAAGTTCTTGCTTGAGGATATATTGTTTTTTCTTTTTTTAACTGTTTTTTTGGGGGGGAAGACCCACCGCCATGTGAGAATGCTCAGACACGAAATCTATCCTACCGAAAATAAGTGTGTGTGTGTGTGGGGGGGGATTTTAACAGAGGGAAGATGTAGGGAGAAGGCAAAAGCGACAGAAGATCCTTCAGGGGAAACTGAGGGGGAGACTCACCCTTGGTCCAGATGAGCCCCCTTCCCCTTTCTCTAGACTGAGAAAACAATGCGAGCCGAGGTTGCTTCAGCTCCACTCAGCTTCATTTCCTCAGCTCCAGCTGCTTTCAGTCCACTCGGGAGGAGGGGGAGGAGGAGGTGGAGGCAGCTCGCGTTGTTTTCTGAGCTCTAGGCTGAGAAAGCAACGCGAGCCGAGGTCGCTCCACTCAGCTTCATTTCCTCAGCTCCAGCTGCTTTCAGTCCACTCGGGAGAAGGGGGAGGAGGGGGAGGAGGAGGTGGCAGCTCACATTGTTTTCTGAGCTCTAGGCTGAGAAAGCAACGCGAGCCGAGGTCGCTCCACTCAGCTTCATTTCCTCAGCTCCAGCTGCTTTCAGTCCACTCTGGAGGAGGGGGAGGAGGAGGTGGTGGTGGCAGCTCGCGTTGTTTTCTGATAGTGAGATCATTTCCCAAATTAATTGATTCACTAATCCAAAAGAAGAAGATGTTGATGACAGTGGGAGGCAGGAGTCACTCTCTCCCTTGCAAGAAAAAAGCAAGAGCCGTTCTTATGATCTCTCCCTCTCTCTCTTTCTCCCCGTAACACAGTAAAGCCCTTTCCAGCACGCGCGCGCGATCCGCCCCCGCCGCTTTGCACCTTGCAAATGCAAATACCCTGGGGTTTTGCATTTGCAAGGTGCAAAGGGGCGGGGCGGATCGCGCGCACGTGCTGGGAAGGGCTTGACTTTATTGGGGGGGGGGAGAGAGAGAGAGAGAGAGAGATAATAAGAACGGCTCTTGGTTTTTTCTTGCAAGGGAGGGAGTGACTCCTGCCTACCACTGTCATCATCATCATCTTTTGGGTTAGTGAATCAATCAAACTTTTCATGATAGTGAGATCGTTTCCCAAATTTCCCTTAAATCAGGGAAGAAATCAGAAACAAACTTTTGGGCTGAGAATAAGCCTGTTCCTATGATGCCATTTTTGTTCACTGCAGTGTGAAAAGTGTGAAAAAACACACTTCTTTTTCTTCATCTTCTTGTTCCCTATTTACTGGTCTCTTTCAAAGAGGAAATTGTGAACATCAAACTTATTCTCAACTGTCCTAGTGAAAGTTTTTATTGGTATCTATTTTTATTTTTGAAATTTACCAGTAGCTGCTGCATTTCCCACCCTCAGCTTATACTCGAGTCAATAAGTTTTCCCAGTTTTTTGTGGTTAAATTAGGTGCCTCGGCTTATATTCGGGTCGACTTATATTCGAGTATATACGGTATGTATATAAATGTGGGTATATAATATAAGATTGTGGTTATAATGCTTCAAATTTCTCCTTGAATGTTTAACATTAGCAGGCAGTATCTATGTCCATTTTTTTTTCTTAACTAGAAAAAACTTCGAAGATTACTTAAATACATGTTTTTCCGAGATTATAAATCTAAAGTTGTCAAAGGCATTGATGAAGATGATCTTCTTGAAGGTATGACGCTTCCAGAAACCTTGTCTTTCTATGGGGAGTATTCAACATATGCTCTGTCTCTACAGTGCCAAATGGAAATGTGCTAGCTCTTCTAGCTAGCTTCAGACATTCAAAAATAGTACTTCATGGGAAACTTCATTTAAGCCAGTGCTTTTCTATTCCAATTATTTATAAAAGTTCAGAATGTTATTCCATCAACCATTTGATAACCAGAACTGTTAATATCAACAATTAAGTTTACCTAAGGAACTGGTGCTGATTAATAGTCTTTTTAATTTTACAATTTACATTTTCAAATTAATTTGAACTATAATTTAATTAATTTATTAGAAAAATATTGTCAGAACCATCCTTTAATGCTGATCTAAAATTAAGATGAATGTTTGGTAAATACTATTTTTCCCCATTGTAATTAGTTAACTAGAAATGTAATCACTATAATTTGGTTGCATTTCTCCTAAAATTTATTTCTATGGGATTTCCAGATATCTGAGTTCTATTTTAAAATCCAAATGTTTAGTGTGAATGGAAATAGATTTGCAAAAGGACAATATGAAACAATGACCTTATACTGATAATTGAGAGAGAAGAAGAAAGCAAAGCAAATGACTCAAAAGCATCTGGTGATTGAGAAGGTTATAGGATATAGGCTTACTGGATGCATTGAATGGGTAATCAAGAGAAAGAGAGAACATTTTCAAACATAATATATTTGGTTGCATCACAATGGCTTTCCACTAGCAATCATATCCTATGAATAACACACTGATTTACCATTACTGGAAATGAGGTTCATAGGAGTCACGTTGATTCCTCCCTCTTCTTTCACTGATTTCAGATTTATTTTTTTTTTAAAGAATGTGCAGTCAAAGCAGTGCAGGTAAGATGGAGAAATCAGGCAAAAATAAGATATACTTTCTGACTGAAATGAACATATAGCAGTGATTGTTTTTCCAAGGAGCCTTAGATTCATCCTTATCAGAGTGTCTTCAGCTTATTAAAAGGTCCAAAGTTCAGTGATACTCCTCAGCTTTCTGATATAAGTTTGCAAGGAGAGTTAAATTAAAATGGTCTTCATTCAGCTGGCTCAATTTCAGCACTTGTTTAGAAGCTTTTGTGGAACCCCCTTTTTTTGTATCAAAACAACTGTCTATTTTCCTTCTCTGGTCTCTTTCAGACAAATTCAGTAGCAACACTAACAAACGTCAGAAAACTGCTCAAGACTTCCTTATTTCTATTGATCAGACTGGGGAGCTCTTGGCCTTGTTTGAAGATGATGAGATAGATGATGTAAAGCAAGAAAGAATGGAGGTAAATTCTACCCTTTTTTCTAAACAAAGTATGAAAACTATTTACTTTACAAAATTAGATTAAAATAAATTAAATTAAATTCATCTAGTCCAATTCCTTGCTTTATAGGAGAATTCTTCATGCAGAGCATTCATCCACATATAATACTGACCTCCTTAAGACACAGTAAATGTGAGATCAATGTGAAAATTCTTTAGCCAGGCAAATACATGCTAAAAGGAAAAGGCAAAACAATAAAGATAGATTCCAAGTCCCAAATATATTATTTTGCAGGATTCATGAAGAGTATAAGATTTACTTATAAAAGATTTCCATCAGTATCTTGGAGTTCCTTCCCTTGTTTTGTCCAATTTTAATTTTTATATTTTTAAAATTTATGAGGCTAATTTTAGGATAAATCAGATAAATATTAAGGAAAACCCCTATTGAAACAGACATTTTTAGTGCTATAAGTAAATAACTCTGGTTTTTAATCTGTCAATTTTTAAGCAGGCAGATTAAGACTAGTGTCTAGCAAGAAAAAACTGAAGGATAATGATGACTCAAGTAGAGCAGAGAGGTGAGGAAAGGAGAAGAGAGCCAGGAAAGGTGACAAGTACTGCCATCTCGTCAGGATTAGCAAAATAAGGCAAAGAAGACAGGAGACAGTGTGTTATATGGTATACAACCGGTACCACTGAAGTTTCTCCCATATAAATATTAAATAAACATTCTTCCATCTGAGTTAGAAAGGTTTCATACAAATGCCTCCGCTTCATTTTTAAGATCAGTACAAGACTAGCATTTTTCAGTCATGTCTAGTTGTTAATTAATTTACTTTTTAAAAAAAAACTATTTTATTTTACATATACACATCAATGCGTGAACGGTGTGGCACCTGGGTATCATACATTTTGGTGCAAGTAAGAATAACATTAATCATATTTGTTACATTTATCAAACTTAGATAATTCTAATGTTAATACATATATTTGTATTAAGTTATAGTCTTTCATTAATTATTCAATGTTGCAATATATTATTCTAATGCCAATCGCAATATTGTTTAAACATATATGATAATTCCATTATTTAATTTTTAATCTTCCCTCTAATTATTACTTTTATCTTATTATATAAAAATGTATATATTAATAATACCCCCTCTCTTATTTTTATCTCCATTCTAATTTTTAATCATGCCACCATTATATTTAAAAAACATTTCCTTTTTACCCCTCATCTCTTATTCACATTAATACTTTAATTTTTTTTGCTTTCATTTTAATACAAAAACAATAGTAATATTAATCATATTCATTACATTCATCAAGCTAATGTAGTTCTAATATTAATACCCATATTTATGTTAAGTTCTGCTATTCTATTGATTAATTATTTCAGTGTTTCAATATATTATTCCAATGCCAATCACAGTATTATTTAAGCACATAATAACACCATTCAATCTCTAATTTTCCTGCTTTATTATTAATTTTATTTTATTATATAAAAATGTGTGTACTAATATTTCCCCATTTTCTTGTTTCTTTTTCTATTCTAGCTTTTAATCATGATATCCTTATATTAAAAGACATTTCTTTTCTAACCGTCATCTCTTGTTCTCATTAGTATTTTAATTCTTATTCATTTTTTGACTTGCCTCCCATATTCCTCTCTTAGATCTTTGTTTCTGTCTGCATCCACATCCTGACTACTCAATCCAAATATTTCTCCCATTTCTACCCTCTTCCACTGTCTAGCTTTCAAAGAATCTACCATGTCTCCCTTTCAAAAATATCTTCCTGCGTCTCCAGGTCTCTTTTTAAATTTCTTAAAGTATTTCTCCCTTGTTTTATTTCATCAGTCATTGTTATTTTTATTGTTGTCTCCTTATTTTCTTTTGTTTGCTGGTTCGTCTGTTCTATTTTTTCCTCCATTCTTTCTGTTGGCTCCTCCCTTTCCTGGACGTCTTGATTTTTACTCAATGTCCCTTGTATTATATTTTCCAGCTTTCCCTCGATGCCATGCATTATTTTCTTAATCTTCTTGTGGTTTCTTATTATAATGTCCTTTATACTTCGATACGTCAACACCATATCTTCCAAAGTTCCACTCATTTCCCCCAATGGAGCATCTCGTCTTGTTTTAATAGGTCCCGCTCTTATCCAGTAGTCCAGGAACAATATATTCAAGCCTAAAATTGCTCTTCAAAAAATACACTGATCATAATTCCTTATGTCCCATGGTTAATCCTTCAGTTCCCTTTAAGTAGTCTAGGAAGTTGATCAAAATCTCTTTAAATCCTCTTTATAAAATCAGTCATGCATCATGACATTCAGGGATCACTTTAATTAGACATCTTCCTTGTTCTCACATTTAAATCTCTGGTAGTCATAGAGTAGATGCATATAACTCAGTAAATATCTTCACAGTCTTCCAGATAAGTATTGTTTATTCCATATTGTTTATTCAATATCAAAAATCTTGCCAGGCTTGTAAATACATGATGTACATGATCCTTTCATCAGCAGGAGACGGTCTCAGTTTAAATTTCAATGTTATAACAAAACCAACCATTTTCAATCCAATTTTATTTTAATTCAATTTATAAAAGCAGGATTAACTTTTTAAGTAAATAGTTCCAGCATTTTAAAATGCCTTCCCAATTTAAAAATCCAATTTTCTATATTTTTAAGGTTTTTTTGTTTTTCTTCCCTTGATCTTTTCTTTCCAATCTAGTATTTTTCTCAAAATTTTCTCACTTGTTGCTTTAACAAGTAGTTCTGAGCAAATAATACTCCTGGATTTTTCCTTTTGGGGTTAGGTTTTGAGTAAAAAAGAATCCTCTCACCCAGTTCCAGACACTGTTCACAAACTCCACTCCAGCACCGGTCTTAGCTGTTCCTTGGCTGTCCCAGCTTCATGGCAGCCATCTTTAGGCTGCCTCTTCTCGTCGTGGTTGAGAGGGAAAAGAAAGCCCCAGGTCAGGCATGAGAGATGCAGCTCTCTGTGACTTCTTTGCTTTGCTGCCCCTACAGGGTGGCTTTGGCTTCTTTAGGAGTCCACCAATGGGGAGAACTCGGCATGAGAGCACAGAGACCCATTCTCCATGAATGATCACACCAGAAGTCCTAGTTGTTAATTAATTTACTGATTAGTTAATTGACCATGTCAAGATACATCAGTGCATCAACTAACAAAAAGATAAAATAGTTTTAAGTTTTCTAAATAAATAAATAAACAAACCAAATTACAGAGCAATGCATATAATATATATTCAGAAGTATATTCTGGAACAGCAGCTGCCAACCTTTTGGATGACAGGGACCAGCCCTGTGGAGGGCGTTTTTTCTATGTACTGGGGGGTTGTGGTTTCACGTGCTGCTTGGATCCCGTGCATGCGTGGATGGAACTTCGCTTGCTTGCATGGCCCAGTTCCTGGCAGGCCACAGAAAGGAGCCAATCTGCAGCCCAGGGATACTTGGATCCCATGCATATGTGGATGGGGCTTCACTTGCTTGCACAACCCAGTTCCTGGCAGTCCACAAAACGGTGCCAGTCTGCAGCCCAGGGCTTGGGGACCTCTTCTAGAAGACTTCCAAGGTCCCTTCCAACTCTGTTGTCCTGTTATGCAGATAAGGACCTCATATTTGCACATGACTCCAATTTTTCCTATGTAACAAACTCTCAGCTGAACACCTTTAATATAAGAGAAGAAAGTAGAACAATTGGTTGTTGCAGTTCCAGTAGGCTGTTCTATGCATAAATTCTAAATACAAGGTTCTAATCAATCTTTATTGCATTTATGGACCAGCACTGAAAGTTCTAAATAAAAGGCCCTTGCCGGGGCATATAATTGGTATTCAAATAAGACATATGCAATGTCTTCTATTTTTGTAAATGTACCACATGGACTATTTCTGTTAACAATATTTGAGATTATTTTTCATGATCCCTTGCTTGTAGGTTAACTGAAATTATATGGATATGATATATTCATGGCTGCCAAAAAAGGCTATAAGAACTAAAATTTAAATGTAGCTATACATATATGAGCTAAGATATGTGAAATGTTTAGAAACAATGATTGTTCTGATTTTATAACCTCTGAAAGTTGCTATTTCATCTGCAGTGCATAAATATAAATAAATAAATAAAGATAAAATAAAATTGGAGTAAATTAGCTTGATTTAATCTATAAATTAAGCATTTTTTTGTTTTAATTTTGATATTGGCCTTCCAAATTATTTCTTGAATGTTTTAGGCTTCATTTACATGTACATGTGAACTATTGCTAAAAATTTTGATGTATAAAGATATGAAATCTGGTCCATTATTTTATTGTTAACCTGTACAATTCTAAAGCTGGGATTTTTGTAAAATATTTTTAAAATGTTTCTCATCTAAACAAAAAAGAAAAATATTTAAAGCATGACAAATGGAAAATAAATATTTATTATGGATTGGGAATATGAGGACATTCTATGTTAAAATATGTTGTTTCTGATGACTATTTTTTTTTAGTAAGTATATCCGAGTGATTGATTGGATGACCTACTGGTAACTATGTTGCATCTGTTGTAGCAACTGAAAGGATAAAGAGATACTATACTGTGATGAACTGATGTGAGTTATTCCAAACAATTTATTTTTCATAACAACATTGCCCTTTACAAAGAGCAAATAAGACTCTTATCCCAAACATAGATATCTAGGGGTATATCTTGAATTGAGTTCAAATGCACAATTACTTTCTAAGAATCATAAGACAGTAGTTTTCAGTTCCTACCTTATATTTGAATTTGTGACAAAGGCAACCCTCACTTGGAGACTGTAGATGTTGTTCCAGTGAAGATGAATGGCAACATCTGCAAAGCAAAACTTTCTATCAAGCTAGCCATATGTTCAACACAATGATATCTAAATTTATATAGTTTTCCTGGCCTCTAGGCTAATTTGCATGGGTGCCAAATATTTCTCTGGATTCTGGGAAGTACTAGTTAAAATCTTAACAGCATAATTTTTCCTCCCTACTTTTTTCTCTTTTAACTTCAAGGGTCACAATATAGGCATCTTTGTTCATTCTTATTGACATATTTGTATTCAGTTTTCCTGTTAAAATTTTAACAGAAATTTGGATTTTCTGTGTGGACATATACACATTGTACACATATTAGTTTCTTGTTTGTCTGTCTGATTCTTTGTTTGTTAGACATGTAACACAGTAATAATTATTAACCGTATATAGTAAAAGGTGTAATAGTAGTTTGATACTTGCTATATCTAATTAATGAGATTTAAAATATCTGAGAGAACATTTGAAACTGTCACAATATGGTCTCTTCATGATAACTCTGTTGTGGTACTAAGCAATGGGTGCCCATTGGTCAACTTTTGACAGATATTTCCTTACCTAAATGGAGAAACAGAATGACTGTGGATGAGCAAAATGCGAGTGACTTGCAACTTCCTGCTGGCTTCTTCATTGAGTTTTCTCATGGGAAACTGGCAGGGAACATCAGAAATCCTTCCTTCCTTCCTTCCTTCCTTCCTTCCTTCCTTCCTTCCTTCCTTCCTTCCTTCCTTCCTTCCTTCCTTCCTTCCTTCCTTCCTTCCTTCCTTCCTTCCTTCCTTCCCATATGATCACAGTATAGTTCAATAGTTGTCAATGCAGGTCAATTGCCAAGTACACAAATCAAGATTGTGGGGATGATCAGAATGTTGAGTTTGAATTTTGAGTATTCAGTGTCTATGTAATTTTGAACAGTCTTTGAGCAAGTGGTCAGTAAACAAAGACTATCTATAATCACAATTAAGAAATCATATGGTATAAACCCTTAAAGTGAGAGAAACCAAAATAAATTAAAGTTCTGTTAACTTTAGTATCTTAAAATTGACTAGGAAATGGAAAAATTACATTCCATTTTCTCAAGGATTGCATGGACAATGAGATATTTTATTATTTTGTACCATTTAAAATGTTTTGGCCTGAACTCTTTAAAAATACTGTGGACATTTAAAACAATGCAGGAAATATATTCCATTCCCTTTAAAAAAGTGGTAATTAGTGCATAAAGAAGTATAGAATATCTTATTTGCCATGTTTAGTATAGTTTCTGCATGTTAAATCTTGGAGTAAGTCCAGTGTGTTCTTTAAAATCTTTAACAACCTCCTTTAAAGAATTAGTGTACTTAAATCATAAACTGTGATCTAAAGGCTATGTTCCTTTAGGTATCAATTACTTCAGAAATGTGTGGTTATCTTGGTTTGGCCAGCTGCAAATGGTTTTATTTCTACTTTGCCCTGGGCCAAAAACATGCTAAGTTGTCCAAAGCAAATGATAAACATGGATTTCTGATGTCATTATGGCCCAAACAGGATATGATTGTTTGGCAGTATGGTTTCAGTTATGAGTTATACAGAAAACAAATATTGTTTACTCTGCCTCTTTAAATTGTCTTTGTGAAATTTTAATTTAAAAATTACAGTTTCATCCTTTTTTATTTCCAAGGGAGTTTTTACATACATACATAAAAATATGTATACTGTACATACATTCTCACATTCATAACCTGCTCACCCTTATAGGGCGAGAATTCTGTGCAGGATCTTAGCTGTTCCTAGTGCTGCACTCTTCTAGACAGACAGCTCTGATGTTGTTCCTGGGATCTGTTGGAGCCATTCTCCCTGTTTAGGAGCCTTAGTGTTTCTATCACCCCCTTCTATCACCCACTTTGGCCTTTATTTTCCCCGCGCAGTGAGACATATTTCTGTCACTAATAAAAATAATCAAAACTGTGATGACTATTATGTGGTATATCTAAACTGTGGTATATTAATGAAATAAACTGAATTTATCTGGATTGAAAAAAGTAGTTTAATCAATTACTTGCTAGGGATACTATGCTTAGGTCATTATAAAGTACCTTTTCTGTTAATTAAATGTTCCGATCTAAACTTGAAAATATATATAAATGAAGAAAATGTAATATAAAGCTTTGGAGATCCTTGCTTTAATTTAATAGTATATCCCATCAGTTTATATTGTAAACATCAGCGCCATTGGGTCTAAAGTAAGGTATATGAAAATAAAATTTTGGCAACAGTCTAACTCAGTGTTGCCCCAAACGTGTTTTCAAGTGCTATCCCTACTAATGAAAGATTTATCAATATAAAATTTTCATAGAAGATACACTTCTTGTTTCATTTTTTTCTTTTGCAAAGTTTGGTACTAATTAATTTGAAATGTTGGTTATTGGATAAACAGAAAAAGCAAATCAACTGAAGTTATTTTAAATAAATATTTTAAATAAAAAGTAATGTACACAGCATATGCACCCAGATTGTAGGAATGTGGGGAACAAAATATTGGCTTGCAAAATAATACCTTAACTATTATTATCTTCATTAACATGAATGCATGGATAGTTATAAGACTAGATAAAAGTGAATGGGCTATTTGGAATTTTATCTGTTAAATAGAAAAATGTTGTTTGTATTCTGTAGAATGCAGTGAAATGTGGGCAAGACCTTGGGAAATAGGGCCAAAAGATGCTGACTAGGGAGCAGTCCTAAGAGACACCATAGCTTCAGCTGGATAATGGGTGGGGCAACAGGCTCAGAAGAGACTTTCTCTAATGTCTTGCGCTGTCAAGAAGGTGGGGGAGAATTGTATTTTTAGACTTGTTAAGGTTCTATTAACGTAGCTTTATAATAAATAGAATCAGCTCATCTGATTGTGTTTTCTGTTTGGTCTATGTAGTAAGTCTGACAAGAAAGAGGAAAGTAGCACAACTACATGTAAAAAAATCAGCACAATTAGTTTGTTAAGTATGCCTGGAGAGGTTTTGGTAGAATTTTAATTTAAAAAAAAAAACATAAAAAGTAACAGGAAGATAAAGTGCAATTTGACATCACACAGGGAGTGGGAGATCAGATATTTTGCTCTTCAACAATTCATTGGAGAAAGTATGAATTGATAGAGGTTAATGGTATTGTGATAAAATGTCAGTTTAGAAAAGGTGCACGATAAATGACTAAGTTTAGCTATGAGTTGAAGGCTGATTGCTAACATAGTGGACAATGAATTTTGCAACATTGAACAGTGGGTAAAACATCCAAATAGAACTTTTCTAACATTCAGTCCTTATTTTTTGACTTGTCCTTTGGGATAATAGAAAAAAAAGTATCCCCTTCTTCTGGGCAATATTTCTTCAGGCATTTGAAAAATACAATAGTATTCCATCACCTGTCATTTTTTCTCAAACTTACATAATTCTAATTTTTTAGTCTCATGACAACTCGCGTTTCTATTCTCTGATGATCCCCATTGCTTTTTGCTGAGTCTGCTCCAGTCTTATCAGTTTCCAGTAAGTCTTAGCTTTCTTATATGTTCACAACAGGTGATAAAAGGTCATTTCAAATTGTTGGCATTTCTAATATACATTTAATATTCTCTTATACATCTTTGACAGTTCATGCAGAGTTAAATGCCAAAAATACATCATCTTACATATCCTTAATTGTATTGTTTAGTTTCTTTTGCTTTCCTCCAGGACCAATTCTCCAAAGTTCCATCCTATCATGTTTTTTTAAAGAATTCAGAACAACAGTATTTTTCCATGAGAAGGATATATAAAATTAATTTCAAAATCTTATTTCAGATCCACTTAGATCATTAGTCCAATGTTCCAGCATGTCCATATACTCTAAGCTGTATTATTGTGTGAGCTTGGTTGAAATCCCTCAACTCTCAGCTGCTCAGCTCAAGCCAACTGTAAAAATCTCAGATCCTGCAATCTACTAATGAGGAGCAGTTGTCTGCAGAACCAGTGAGCAATCTCACATTTTTTTCTTTTTTTCTGGAGAAAAACTGCGTGCAAGCCACAGTTAACTGTATGGCTTCTGCATTCCCACTTATTCAGGGATGTGTAGTTTGCCATGAATCTTCACTGGTAAAGTTTATTTCCAATCTTTCAAATTGAGTTTTTAAAAATGCATTTAACAAATACCTCAAAGGTTTTCAGTACAATTCCAGTAAAATGTAATGTGTGTCATTATCAATGATCTACATTTCTTGTAAATTTCATTCCTTTGTAAGAAGAAAGCAAAAAGCATTTTCCTTATATTGAGAAATCAAATTTCAAAGAATTGTAGCTAAAAGCCTTTTCCACCAATATCTGTGGAGTTTGGAAATCTGTATTGCCTCATAATAGTTTAATTATGTTTTGAATGCCATCCTATTTGGATGAAAAAACAGAAATATTTCAGCTGCTTTGCCATTTATGTTTTTTCTACATAGAAGAGATTAAAGGGAATCCATTTCTGATCCCAGGAATATTAGAATGAATTAGCCTTGGAGCAACCCAGGTTGGGTCAGGAATATTTTTTCAGATCCTGAATAGAATTGTCAAAGCACATCTGCTCAACACTGATTTGTAGCCATGGATCTGCTTTGTACAGAAAAGTTCTTTGACCAACGTATGTATGATATGTTATGATAAAGTAAAGAAAACACGATCATAAAGTCAATACATTATACTCTCTTATTTTAGTAGAAAGTATATTAATTTTTTCAAAATATTGTCATTTATTTTTTTTCTTTTAAATAAAAGTATTTGCTGCCAAATATTTTTATAATGGGGAGCTTATCTACTTACCATCACTATACACAGGAAGAAAAACCCTGTGATGAAAAAAAAATCTGAACTGATGCACAAACAATATTGCATTCTGAATGCTGCATTTCAGGAGTTATTCTCTCAGGTTTAAAAAGCACACTATTCATCTTTCACTGTGCCTTCTCTAGTTTAGGGATAAATTTTCCGCTCTTGAGTGTTATATAGCAATAATTCAGCACCACAGGCACTAAACTGCTTTCATAGTACATTTCTTATTTGAAAAAAACAATGGAAGGCCAATACTTTTAATAGATGAAAATATCCTTCCCAAATAGGCTTCTTGCCAACCAAAGTTGATGTGAGGTTCTTTTTGGAGATGTCTCAAAAGGTAAATCTCTGACTTTTTAGAAGCTTCTGCAAAATTTGTCCTAAGAATGGGTTATAAACGTCTCCTTTCCTGATACTTTTAAACATTGCTAACATTAGTTACTGGACAATGAGTGTTGTGAACAGCAGAAGAATTCCTTTGCCTACTCTAATGGTCAGGCTCCTGAGAAGATGTACTAGACAGCCAATGTTTGTGCTTCTAATTATTAAGTATGTCCAGAATCTGCCAATGTATTCAGGAGCTTTTCATCAAATACAGAACGTACATTACACAGAATGTAAGATTTTAAAACTCTTATTATGAACATATCAGACCAGGCAGCTATATAATATGATTAGATATTATATTTCATGTTTAAATGTGTGAGTGTGTGTGTGTGTGAGAGAGAGAAAGAGAAAGATTCAGAATTTACAGATGGAATCAAATAATGCAATATATTATTGTCAATATATAGACAAAGAACAATTCAACCCAAATGAAAATTTATGATTGGTTAAATTCATAAATTTAGCTTATACAGTAATGTTAAATATTAAAAGTATTTGTTAAACAAACGATTCAAAGACAGAGACAAAAATTGTCCATATTAGTTTAATTTCTTCAAAATGCCGTGCGGGGGAGATCTGGGGAGTTTTACGGTGAGGATTGAAATTATTTGCCTCCCAGAGTGAATTCTTATTTCTACCCTACTTCTTAAAAAATGTTTGAATACCCTTCCCTAGTGCTATCAAAGCATTACTGGATAGACTTTGGTAGCCCTTCAGATGGTCATGCTGTGCTCTCTGCAACTCTTCAGACAATACTGTTCAGGAAATTTAGTCTCAAGTAGAACATGTAGTGTTCTCTGTTGGCAGACATATAAACTGCCCATTACCAGGATAATCTTGTCAGGATTTTACTTCAGCCTATTCAATCAACCACTACACCTGGGCTTCCATTTTAATTAAATACAGCCACATTTAACTCCTCTGTGTGTATCTTAGAATGGAGTGTTGTAGTGAATCCTAATCCTTTCATGATCACACATAACAGTTTAATATAAATGTAAGTTGCACGAGGGACAAAGTAGTGGTTTGTGGTACCCCGCAGCTGCTAGGAAAAGGAACAATTGCAGGCCAGTGAAACTTACTTACCAATCCTCTGCAGAACAGTATTTCTAGTTACTATGCTCATGGGATAACCTTTTGAATTTGTAAAGAGGTGTGTGTTGAAAGTTCCTAATTGAGTCTCAAAACTGTCTGCATTTTTATCAGAACTGTATTATGCCTGTACCATGAGAAAACTGACTACATCTTTTTCTGTTTGAATTCAGCATAGATTTTAAATGTTCACAAGAAATTTCACTTTTGCTCTTTGGTCAGTTAACTTCACTTGCAGAACAAGGAAATTATGAATTATATGTAACACTGGCATGCCACTGTTATTCAGACAGGACCAGATCTCCAAATCCCACAGTGACAGGGTAGAAGGTTTCAAAATCTACTATTCTATTATGATGAAGATAAAGTTTCATTTTGGCATATCAGGCCTCTGAAAGAATTACAGGTTTTTTTACAGAAACAGTCCATTAACTTTCAAGTGGGATTTTCTATTTTTGTTTTCATGCAAGGAAATCTTTCTTCATTTCTAATAAAACTTCACAGAATAGGTATTTTTTATTCTGCAGGTATAATTGTGCAAACACTACTCCCTGCTACACTTTTCTAAGAAGTTCAGTGGTCTCCTAATACCTAACATTAAGGAATGTCCCACTGTCCGTATTATCTTAGCAGCCGGTAATGTTCTGAGTAGGGACCACTTTTCCCATCCTCAAAATTTTGTCAACCTGATCTTAAGAGTGGTAGAGGGAGACTTTGGGGCTCAATTGATCATTTATTTCCTCCTATTATTGTCTGCAGTTCCTATTTTTTAAAATCCCATTACATTGTTCATAACAGAAGTGTACATTCTGTTAAGTTTTTTTTTATTGCTGTTGTTTACAATGGAGTTTAAAGATTTGTTTGTTTTGTTTTGTTTTGCCACTGTGTGCTAAGAAATCAGAATGTCTTTTCTCCCTGAAGGAACATTTGGTTCTGTGGGACTTGTTCCAATGGAAACTGCCAACCTAAGGTTAAGGATAGCTTTTAGTTAAATACTTTTTTAAAAAAAAAATTTTTTAACTTACAACATTCAATAGAAAGAAAGAAGAATGGATTATAATAGCTTATTTCAACTTTCATTCATAGTTTACATAAATCCCTAAACTTACCAAAGTAAGAATTATTATTTCTAGAGTTTCAGTATTTGGTATATCATTTTTGCAGATAAAAAGAAATATACCGGTAAATTAAAATATGATTCATCCCACTGAAAAGTCATTATTTAAATTGTATCAATGTTTCCTTAAAGCAGTTGACCATTTCTTAGTATACCAATTTGAACTAATTACATTTTCCATATTTTGATCAATTATTAATTTATCAGGCCAGAGTAAGAATACAATAAGTTTCTTTTTAGTTATCTCCCCAAAATATGTAATAATCCCAGCTTTAGAAAACATTACATCTTTTTTTCAGTTATTATTTAATATTGTCTTCCAGTAAGGCACAACTTTTTCACAAGTATACTTTAAATATGAAAAGAAATCCTTTCTGATTGAAACCCCTTCCAATATTTTGATGAATAATTATGAGATATTTGTACTAGTCTAGCTGAGGTTAACTGTGAACAAATTAATACCTGGCAATTGCCTGTCTTGCATGGAATGTTATTACTTGATATCCAGAGTACTTACCACTTAATTTCCTCCCATCGTTTTTCCCTTCTAAATCTTCATTTTATATTTTATGACCTGAGTTTTTTTCTGGTTTTTTTTCTTGAAAAACCTAAAAACACAAACATTAGTATCCCAACTTATAACTGCATTGATATAAATTAAAGTATTTAAACTAGATACTTCAGTATGGTGCCCAATTATTTTCTTCCACTGAAAGAGCAGCATTTCGTAACAGAAGAAAAATACAGACAACAAAGAAGAATAAAGCAATAGGAAATTCCATTATGCAAGAAGTCTTCTCAGACAAATAAATGTTTCATTTAAATACTATGTCACACTTTAATTTTAGATTGGTTTATATGAATATAAACTCCAGAGTGTCCAATGAAACTTCCTTCAAGGTAACTTAAATACTGCAGTTACACCCAAAGTCTTCCTTACACATTAAATTATTTATGATGAAACAACACCAAGTTAACAGTCTTCATCCCCATTATCCCATACAGTATGGCTTACACTCATTCAAGCAATGAACGAGAAATTGTTTTCTAAATCCACCTTATTAAACTTTTAAGTTGTAAGTTGTCAACATAGGAACATTTCACATACTAAGGTCGCTTCCCCTTGGGAAGCTGCTATATCACACTGCTGAACACTTAATTATAATACTGTCTAATGACGAGGTACATTTACCCTTGTTTTATGGCTGTACCATTATTATTATCCTTCTCATCTTCTTTATTTCCCCTCTTATCAATATTATTATGATAATGCTTTGCATATACACTGAGAGCTTCTGATCGGAGGTGAATTCCTTGCATGACTAATCATATTTGGCCACATACTCTATTCCTATTCTCTATTCTATTCTATTCTATTCTATTCTATTCTTTTCACCAACAAAATAAACATGGGAAGGGATTCCACCACATGATTTTTTTTTAAATGGTTTTGTGTGTACATGTAAGGTCCATACTGCGAAACAAGAATCACCCAGACTTCAATAAGGAGTTTTAATGCAAGAATTAGGAGTAAAAAGGCAGAATCTTGAAAAATGTAGGAACAATAGCAATAATATATCATTATTTTGTTCATTAAGCATAAATCCTTCTGCATATATTGAATCTGTACTTCCAAGACTTTTTGAGCCTGGAGTAAGCTGCCATTTATGAGATAAGCTACTAACAAACTCCTATTTGTAGGATGCTTATGCCTAGAGGTCCTCTCTGTTTCTTCCTCAGCTTCCTCACAACATGGTTCTTGTTATGCAAAAAATGCACATCTTAGCATAAAATCACAGGTAAAGAAACTGCAGTACAGATAACAATATCATGAGTTTATGGAAAGTAATCTTGGGGGATTAATTCTGGCACTTGTGACCTTCCCTTTCTTCCACAAGTATTTTTCACTCTTCACTCATGGCAGTTGTCTGCATAGATAACCTGTATTTTCTCCTCCTCCTCGCTTGGCCTCAGCAGCTCTTTATTGAGATTGCAATAGCATTCAATGGCATGATCAAGAGGTCATTGTGAACAAGTAGACAGCACTAGCATCAACTGATATGATCTAAATGCCCCAATGAATGCTAGTGCTTCCAGTTGACTAGCTATAACAATTAAGCAAAATGTGAGCAAGTTTCTCTGAAGAAGGCCATTTCCTAAAGAAGTCATGTGGATCCTTGTGACCAAGGCCTACCATAACCAAATGAGAAGGGGAAGAAAATGCAAACACATTGCATGGATGGCCTTATCCTTAACAACCATACTTTGCATATGCATAAAAACTTCACCAATTTGCATGCTGGCAAAAAAAGAGCAACACTGCAAATACAATATGTAAAAACATTTACCTATATTTAGAGATCTTGCTTGTAATTATCAATCTCAGTTTCACAAAATTGTGAATAATAAGACCATAGCTAACATGGGCAACCTGAATCCATGTATGTATCCTTTTTTGATATTAGTACTTGGTTTTTGTCTGCTTCTAGCATAACCTGTACACTGTGTGGAACAATTTTGAGTTAGGATATTCTTCAGAAAATATTACTTTGAAATCAATTTGCAAAAAAGAATGGCAATAGCTCCTTAAGTAGCATTTAAATGATGGTAAAATCTTTTCCCATGAATTGTAGGAAACAATATTTAAAAGTTTAGTTTGGTCTGATCAAAGGAAAGAAGGATGAGCCTCTCCCCAGTGGCCTGGATTCTATTTCCCATGGCTAACAACCATTTCCAATCCTTTGTCAGATTTCTATTCCTGCCCCCACTCCCCAATGTCAGATGGTATTATTTAAAGTCTGTTCATCCACTTGTGTGGGATTCCAGTGCTATAATATGCAACACCAATGACAAGAGGACTGTTATACTGGGGGTGTTATTCAAAGCATTGTTGATACTTGCAGGCTGCAGACATCTGTAATGTTCTACACACAGCGTCTGGTAATGGAAATCCTTATGCAAACCATATCAAACAACTTTTTGGAAAAAGAAAAAGGATGTACATATTACATCCGCTTTGAAATAATTAAAAAATATTTATATATGCCAACCATGTGAGTTTGTACAAATGCTAATGGTCTTATATCCTATAATTGCAAAGTTGTCTCAGATTGATTGTAGAAAGACAGTTTAACCACACACACATCTCAAAATCAAAGGATCAGTCACAAGGAACAGTGTTGAGCTGCATATGCCTCTTTCCCCAGCACCTTTTTTGAAGTTATAGTGGCTTCAAAGTTACGCTGCCAGAATTTAAAGGCAAAATGATTTAAGTTGGATGTTGTGAGTTTGAATACCAGTCCTAATGCCATTCCAAAGGCCCAAAATTTGCAGAAAAATGGACCCAGTATTTTTAGCCTCATTCAGGAACATTGCTATATCACTAGAAAGCTTCTTATTGACCCATTACAATAGCTGGTGAGGAGGCTAAATTACAACTCTAATCCAGAAAGTACTTTTACATGAGAATGTCAGCTTCAGCTCTCTCCTTGCTAATTTAACTGGAGAGTCTTTTCCATTGTTTGTCTTCGAAATCATCCATATGATCTATACCAAGGGTGTCAAACTCAAGGCCCGTGGGCCAAATCTGGCCTGCAGGCTGCTTATATCTGGCCCACAGGGCCACCCTGGAAACAATGGATCAGCCTGTGGTATCTCTGCCAGTGAAAATGGAACTTGGGAGGGCTGCGTGCGGTCTTTTTTTTACTGTGACGGCCTCCTGCAACCCTCTGCCAGCAAAAACAGAGCTCCGGAGGACCACATGCAGTCCTCCCAAGCTCTGTTTTTACTGGAAAAGTACTCAGGCAACCACAGGCACCCCCAACATGAGTAACATTGAGTTGGCCATGCCCTCCCACCTCTCCACTCCCGGTCCAACATCAAACACAACCCTGATACGGTCTTCAATGAAATAGAGTTTTATTCAATTTTTTAAATACTTTTTATTAGTTTAAAAAGTGTTAATTTATTAGCCCATATGTACAAAAACAAAGCATATATTTCAAGGAAATTTTAAAACTTTATATGAAAATTCTTTAAAGGCCTTTATGTAACAACTTTTAACATAATAAAAAAATAATCAGTGTAGTTTTGTACATACTTTACATGTACCTGCTTTTAACATTCCTATTAATCAGATCTACTTTGTATAAAGGAAATTATCCTTGTTCCAGATAATAAATTAATAAATCATGCATGTTCTCATTTTTTTAAATTAACAGATAATCAGAGTTGGAAGGGACCTTAGAGGTCATCTAGTCCAATCCCCCCCACCCAAGCAGGTGACTCTACACCATTTCTGACAAATGGCAGTCCAATCTCTTCTTGAAAGTCTCAAGAGTTGGTGCTCCCACAACTTCCGAGGGCAAGCTGTTCCATTGGTTGATTGTTCTCAGTGTCAGAAAGTTTCTCCTTGTTTCCAGGTTAAATCTCTCCTTGTTCAGTTTCCATCCATTATTCCTTATCTGGCCTTCAGGTGCTCTAGAAAATAGCTTGACCCCTTCCTCTCTGTGGCAGCCCCTCAAATCTTGGAAAACTGCTATCATGCCTCCCTGGTCCTTCTCTTCACTAGACTAGCCATGCCCAGTTCCTGTAACCATTCTTCATATGGTTTAGTCTCCAGTCCCCTAATAATCCTGGTTGCTCTTCTCTGTACTTTTTTTAGAGTCTCAACATCTTTTTTATAATGTGATGACCAAAACTGGATGCAGTTCTTACTAAGGTTTTATAGAGTGGTATTAGTTCCTCACTTGATCTTGATTGTACCCCTCTGTTAATGCAACTTAGGATTGCATTAGCTTTTTTGGCTGCTGCTGCACACTGCTGACTCATATTTAGCTGGTTGTCCACTAAGACTCCAAGAGCCCTCACAGTTACACTCTATATGTGTACTTTTGGTTTTTCTTGCCTTAGTGTAGGACTTTACTTTTCTCTACATTGAATTTCATTTTGTTAGATATGGCTCAGTATTCTAGTCTGTCAAGATCCATCTGGATCTTGAGCTTATCTTCTTGGGTGTTAGCTATTCCTGCCAGCTTAGTATCATCTGCAAATTTGGTATGTTCCCCTTCTATTCCCTCATCTAAGTCGTTAATGAAGGTATTGAAGAGTACTAGGCCTAAGACAGAACCTTGTGGCATCCCACTGCTTACTTCCCTCCATGTAGATTTAGATCCATTAAGGATTACTCGTTTAGTGCGGTTTGTCAGCCAGTTGCGAGTCCATCTAGTCCATCCTTCTTACTGTCGTCAAGAAACGGAAATTGAGATGGTACGGACACGTGTCTCGCTCTACTGGCCTCGCAAAGACCATCATGCAAGGGACGGTAAGAGGAAGCCGCAAACGGGGAAGACAACGAAGGAGATGGGAGGATGATATCCATGATTGGACAGGCTTGAACCTGGCAGCATCCCAGAGAGCAGTGGAGGACAGAGACGGATGGAGAAGCGTGGTGGTTAAATCTTCGCAGGCGCCCCAACGACCTCAAAAGAGGTCACGGGATAGGTGAGGTGAGGTGAGGTGCGAGTCCATCTAGTGGTGATGCTATCTATTCCACTTTTTTCTAACTTACTAAAAAGTAGGTTGTGGTCTCCTTTTTCGAATGCCTTGCTGAAATCCAAATATATTATGTCCACAGTATTTCGCTGGTCTACTAATTTAGTCACTTTGTTGAAGAATGACTTAAGATTGGTTTGGCATGATCTGTTTTTAACAAACCCCTAGATCAATATACCGCTACAGATGTTTTAAGCTGTTACAACAGTTTAAATGTCTGTTTCAAATATTGTAAATTTTCAAAGATACAGGAATAATGCATTTTATAATGCATTTTATTTTTCAGTGAGACATTAGAAAACAAAACAATTACTCTTATTGCCTTTAGAAATAATCTGAATGCTTTATTACAAACATTTTTCTAGTTAGTAACATTCAGTATAATCTGTATTCCTAAACTGCTGATTAAAACACGGTAAAAATGTCTGGATAAATCAAGGGTCACAAGTCAAATTTACATTTACTCATATTTAGGAAAAGAGGAAGTAGAAGTCTTTTACATTAAAAACTACAAATATGGAGAATCTAGTTGAATGACGAACTTTGCATTTATTTCTGGTTTTTAAGAGAGCTGATACATCAAGGATAATGACATGAATAATTATTTATTAATTTATTTTGATTTGTCAGTCGCTTACAAGATAATAGGTATAAGTATATACATAGTTATGAATACATGAAATGGGTACATAAAAGAAAAATAAAAGAAACAATAGGACAGGGACGGTAGCCATGTTGGTGCGCTTATGCACACTTCCTACAGACCTCTTAGGAAAGGGGTGAGGTCAATAGTAGACAGTCTAAGGTTAAAGTTTTTGGGGTTTGGGGAAGAAACCACAGAGTCAGGTAGAGTATTCCAGACATTGACCACTCTGTTCCTGAAGTCGTATTTCCTGCAATCATGTTTGGTGCGGTTAATCTTAAGTTTGTATCTATTGTGTGCTCTTGTGTTGTTATGGTTGAAGCTGAAGTATTCATTGACAGGTAAGTCATTGCAATGTATGATTTTATATACCATACTTAGATCAGACCGAAGGTGGCGTAATTCAAGGTTTTCTAGGTCTAGAATTTCAAGTCTGGTGGCATAAAGTATTCTGCAATGAGTAGAGGAGAGGAGAACTCTTCTTGTGAAATATTTCTGGACTTTCTCAACTGTTAATATCAAATACATAATGTGGGTTCCAGACTGATGAGCTGTATTTGACTTGATCTAGCAAATGTTTTGTATGCTCTAGTTAGTAGTGTGATATTACCAGAGAAAAAGCTAAGTAGGATTAGGTTAACAACTTTTAATGCCTTTTTGGTTACAGTGGACTCTAACACTTAGATCATTAGAGATGAGTACTCCAAGGTCCTTTACAAAGCTTGGATCATCAACAAGGTCTTGACTATTCAGCTTGTATTTTATTTTCTGATTTTTTTTGCCAATATGTAAGACAGATTTATTTGTTGAAATTTGAAGTTGCCATTTATTGACCATTCTGATACATAGTCAAGATCTTTTTGAAGGGTAGCAGTATTGTCTGTGGTATTGAACAGCTTTACATCATCAGCGAAGAGAATGCAGTTGCTCTTAATATGATCACAGGTCATTTATCTAGACTATGAAGAGAGCTGGTCCTAGAATACTGCCTTGGGGGACACCACTATTGACAGGTACAGAATTTGATAGGACACTCCCAATTTTGACCATTTGTTGTCTGTTTGACAGGAATGCTTCTATCCAGTTATGCAGTTGTCCAGAGACACCATAAGATTTTAGTTTTAGGAGTAGTTTGTCGTGTACCACTGAATCAAAGGCTTTACAGAAGTCTATGTAGATTGTGTCTATTGTTTTTCCCTGATCGAGTTGTGTAGTCCATATGTTTTTATAGTGTAAGAGTTGCAGATTACAGGATAGTTTTTTTCTGAAACCAAATTGTTTATTAAGGAGTAGGTTGTTTGTCTCTAAGTGGACGATAATGGGTTGGTTAATAATTGATTCCATGACTTTACAGGTGATGCAGCATAAGGAGATTGGTCTGTAATTTTCAACTAGGCTGGGGTCTCCCTTTTTGAAGATGGGGATGACCGTGGCTTGTGACCATAGGTTAGGGATGATGATGGTGATGGTGATGATGGAGGAAAATTTAAATGGAATTAAATTGAATACTGGCTACTCAGATGCACAGATGATAGGGTTGTGTGTGTGTCAAGAGACACAGAAAGAGAGAGAATATGATTGCTGCTAGTGTAATATAAATTTACAGCTGTTCCATTTGTATATTCCTCCATTTCTACTCAGCTCAATTTAAAAAAAAACATGTATAGATGGGAACTTAGAGAAAAGTATTTGAGAAAATTGGAAGGAGAAAAAGGGAATTTTTGATCATATTCTATTCGAAATTCTTTTCTGGACAGCCTTGTGCTACAAATATGTTCCTTTAAAGGAATAAAAAAAACAAAAGAAATAAAATTCTTATTGTAGAAATTTTATGGCAACCACTACTCTGTTCTGGCTTGCTGTAAGTTTAGATCAGTCTTATTTTCTCTGTACTGACAAAAATCAATGTTTCGATTGGTTGGTGGACACATGGACCATTGTCCAGTCCCTAAACCTAGTCAATCCATGTGAAGTGACAGAATATTTTGACATCTTTATATCTAATGAATGTATTACTGTACCTTGTAAATTACGGTGGGCCAAAGCTAATGTCATCACAAGTAATAGATTGTGATCTAAGATAACAAGCTCCTGGTCTATAGAGTTTGCTAATGGAAAATAAAAAGGAAAGGAATTTGAAACATGCAAAATAAAGTGCATTTTTTCAAATACTAAACATATTTAAGAGTTGTTTACTGGCCTCACTGGAATATGATTTTTTGGGTTTTTTTTTTTTCATAGAATAGAATAGAATTTTTTATTGACCAAGTGTGATTGGACACACTCATCTCTGGTGCATAAGCTCTCAGTGTACATACAAGCAACAAGTGATAAATCATGATCATAATCATAAAATACAATCATCATAAATCACAAGATCCAACACTCAGTGATACTCATAGGATACCAAATTAGCAATTAACATAAATCATACTAGGATACTAATAAAAGCAATCAACATAAATCATAAGATACAAAGTGTTTCTTGGTCAGAATGAATTGGATCAGGAGTTCAAATGCATAAATGCTTTGGTGAGATTTTACAAATTTAAATCTGTTGGTGAGTGTAATGCTCAGCAGATTATTAGCAGATAGTTTTGAAATAGCTCTTGCTGACTGATGAAGTGTACTTAGATGCCTATTTGGTTGTCTGAAACCAGAGGTGATATCATACAGAGATCAAAACTCTGATCTCACCTGAATGTATTACTTCAATGGGGTATTCTTTCCAGAGTATTTTTAAAAAGTTTTGATAAAAATGTGTCTTCTAATCTGTTGCTTTAAAATAGTGTATTACTTAAGCAAATATTTAAATATTAAATTAGGTTTTCTGTGTGCTTGATGTGAATATAATTCTGCTTGCCTGCCAAGCATGTCAAAACCCCAAGCCTACTTTCATTTGCCAGGGTAAATGTTTATTTTGTTTTCCCACATAATGTGCTCTTTAAAGTGTCACCAATATACCAAATCTGATTGCTTTTTAATAGAGACATGGTGGGTTTTGGGGGGAGGTTTTTTGCTTTCATTAGGAAACAGGATAAATTATCAGTAAAGCTCAAACTAATGAATCCACATACAGTTGATGTTCTTTGCATTCATTTTTCCTTTCCATTCCATTGGACTCTCTCTTGCACTCTAGGATAAACATCAGAATAATTGTGTTGTTATACCAGTATTTGAAACTATGTGAAACTTTATAGCATGAAGGCTGTGCAAACTTTTGCTTGATTAGTCTTTCAAATTTATGAATGCTCCCTTAATTGTTTTCAGAATTCTAACTTCACGCTTCATAATAGTTTTAAACATTTATTTGGGAGAGATAAATGTATAATTTATGGAATATACAAAAATCTTGCAATTTTTTCCTTGATTTAGTGTGTTTTATTTTGGTTTTCATGTTTGAATAAACTCCAGAATAGGTGTTCTTCAGCTTTGTCTCTGAGATACACTTAGAAAGCCCAACTTCCATTAGGCTTATTTCCATAAATTTCTGTGATGTGATTTAGGTCAACACTGAAATACTTTGGTAAGGTTGCATTTCAAATCTTCACTGAAACACCTACTTGAGGGAATCTTCTTAGATTGAAATTTTACATATTAAGAAATTGAGATTAATGTAAAATTAATGTATATGTAGTTCCTTTTTTAGGTTTATGGAAAATTATAACCAAACCAGGTTTAAATAAACATTCAAAAGGCTCAGCTGCCACAATATATTCTTTTTCAGAAGTCATACAATGGAAGGAAAAAAGCATTTGCTATTTTGCTATTATAAAATATATTATTATATAATATGGAATATAATATATAATATTATTAACCTATAAACAAAATTAATATACATGTGAACACACACATATACATACTTTTTTTTTTTGAAACAAATTTTATTAATTTTAAAAATAACCAAAACATCATTAAACATTGAACACATAAAACCTCTTTCCATTATAAATTTTTACAAGACGGATAAAACATTATTTTATTTTATACAACATAATTATAATATATCCCATTTCCACTTAAATATCTTTTAGCAGATTTCTATTTCTCTTTACTCTTATTCAATTACGTTTCTTTTCTATATTTATCCATTTTATACTCATCATATTCATATTTTCCTCTGTTTTGTTTATAATTATCCTCATCTAGCTTTCCTCCAAGGTTTTATTAAATCTCAAACAAACATAAATACACAAAACACAAAAACATAAAACTTCTTTTTAGAAAGTAGCTTGGCCCTGGATTACCTCTTTTTATATGGACTTCAATTAAATTTATGCTCATCTTATATACCATTTCCTATCTTATTTACCATTTTATATCTTCATTAAAGCTTCTCCCCGCTTTCCACTCTTCTTAATTATATTTTATTTATTTCGTCTTAATTTACATCATTATACTTGTATCTTTTGTCCATTCTTTTCCAATTATCCATTTATCTCATTCCCTATAGTAGAAAAAAAGGATTTCTCCTGAAATCACTGATCGAAGTATGATACCTTTCCATCGCTCCCCTAAATTAACATTTAAGGTAACACCCTGTTTCCCCATCTGATTCTGCTTAGTACATTCTACCTACTAATTTTTTTAAAAAAGAGAAAATAGTAAATTTATAAAATAATTAAATACATAATTAAACATTAAATCTTATAACATTCCAATTATCTATTTGAAAGTCAAATGCTACCATAATAAATTTATACTAACATAGTCAATTAAGCTCTTTACTTAAACTAAGTATTTTAAACATTCCTTTTAATAATTTATTAAATCTTAAAATCTATCATTGTTAAACATTTAATATTTTAATCTTTACTTAATTCTTATTAAATTCTAATTTTCTATTTCTAATACAAATACTACAATACTATCTTATGTACCTTGCAGAATCCTTTTAAGAAAAAATTTACATTACCCTTTATCCCTAAAAAAAAATTTCTTTTTCCCATCTTGTTTCATACCTTTGTGGCTTTTTTCCCCCTTTTCCCTTCCTTTTTTTATCCCCCCTGGTCTTTTTACCCCCGCTTCTCTAAACCTCCACCTTTTTAGCTTCCCCTCTCTGTTGTATTTCTCTTTTCTTTTGCTTTCTAACATTGTATTGATTTTGCATCTTATTTTTCTCTTTCTTGGATGTTTTTTTAAGTCTTAAGTCCTCTTTCCTTCCTCTCTTTCTCTTTCCTTTCTTAATCAACTTTTTGGATTCATTAAAGATGGCTTCTCCTTCTTCTTCTTCTTCCTCTGCTTCCTCCTTCAATTGTTGTATTTGCTGGTAAGTAGCAAGCGCCATTTCTAAAAAGCGAATAGTTTCTCTCCAAGTGTCCTTGCCTTCGTTCTTTATTTTTCCATATTCCCCTCTAAGTTCATCAACAGATAAAGCCATTATAAACCTTTTCTTCTTTTCTCTTCTTCTTCTTAATTGACAACCAAAATATTTCAAAACTTAGAACAATTCCCCAAACTCCCAAAGTCATCAAACAGTCCAAACAGAGCACAAGTTCTTCCCTTCGCACTTTTTCTTCCTGGGGTAATATCAATTGGAAAGGGAAGAAAAAGCCCAATCTGTATTTAAAAGTCTTATTGCAATTAACTTCCAATCTCAAAGTCTTCCAGGCATCTCCTCCAACAAAATCTTAATATAAATTTCTCCTTTGTCCTCTCCATCCCCACTTGTCACAAAGAGCTTTAAATTTTTACCTTCTATAAAAAAGCAGGCTTTTCAATGTCCATTTGTTGATTCCATAGGGAAGGAGAGTAAACTTTCTCTTTCATCTTTTTCACTCGCTGCTTATAAATCTCTTCTGGAAACAAAGTATCATTCAAAAATCAAGGTTTTCAGGATATTAAATGCATCTTATGCTCCCGGTTCAACCAAAAAACTTTCGCTTCAAAACTTTCTCCTTCTTCCTCCAGCACAATCTTGTCCAGCTGCCGGCTTCTTTGTGTCGGCCATTGCTGACCGCCGCTCCACCGCCTTGAGAAAAGGGGGTTATGCTGGGTGGGGAGGGGGTCTGCGGAACCCCCAGACCCCTGTCCGGATCCCCCTTGTCTTCGGTGCCTCTACGGGGCAGCCTTATCCTCCAGACCCGTTAGGATCGGAGGCACCAAGACGGCTAGCGCAACAGGGATCGCGCAGGATCGCAAAACCCCGCCGCTGCCGAAGCCTGGCAAACCGGAAGTCTCCCACATATACATACTTTAATGTAAAGAATAAACTTCTGTTTGGGAAATAGATACATTCCCATTGCAACCTCAACATTCTAAATACTTTCATGAATCCAAAGAGGATAATGAATGACAAGAAAAATTAAGAAAAACAACTTTCTGTAGAAGGCTAGATATGTATGGACCTCTCATTTATATAGCTCTCATCTGGTTGAGTAAGTCTCTGTGCAACTTGCTATGTTCCTCATAGATTAGCTCAAGAGTAGTTCATAGAAAATTCCACAAACATTTTTTTCAGGTAGAAGGAGGAAGAAGAAAATATGTGATTATTACTTCCTCTTGAGGTCCTTTTAAGGTTGAAATCTAATCCTGCCTTTGGTATAAATTAGTCTTTCTTGTTAAGTTGGAAATTCACAATAATGTTTCATGTAACTTTGAAAACTACTACTCCTTACATACTCATTCATATTAATGGATAGAACAGAAGGATGTGCTTTAAAATGCAAGATTAAAGAAGATAACAAGAATTGCTTGGGTATCTGTTCTTTATTTGGATGTAGCTTATTCCAGCTCCATTCAGTGTCTTACATAAGTTTTGTTAGCTTCAGCTGAAGACTCAGACTGTATCTAATTTTAAGATGGTTTATATCATTGTATACTTTCGGCTTTGTTTTCCAATTAAATTTTATGTGGATTTTAGAGGACATAATCAGCTAAATTTCATATGAAATAAATTTTAGGGCCTTTACGATTTGCAATAAATTTACAATTTAGCAATATTTCATTAACTCAGGTACCATTTGACTTTTGTGATTATAACAGCAGTTCTGTTTGTTTTATACTGAATATTCTTCATGGCTTTTGAGTTATAAAGCTCCAATCCTATAATCAAGGAGGATTTTTTTTTTGAGAGTGAATTTCTATTTCTTCTGGCTTGTGTACATACTGGAAACCTTAGGACAGGGGAATATGTTGTCGACTTGCTTGGTTCCCTTGGCCTTATGGGAAAGCAACTCTGGAGCTGCTTGCTGCACCACAGATCTTGAGACAGCTCTCCTCAGTGATGTTGGCAAGCCCAGTGGAGGTGAGGTAGAACACGATGATTGCCTCTAGGAGAATAGAGAAGAAGCTCCACTGGAGGTGATGGCAGCAGAATAATTCATGCTGTACAGGGACAACTGAAAGGACAGAAACGAGATTAACAAATTCTAGTTTGTCCTTTCAAAACTATAGGATTTCTGCCAAATTTTAATGAACATCAGGCTAATCTTTCATTACTATCATCTATCATCAATGTTGATCTTAACCAAGTGGAATGTAGTTAGTGCTGAGTTGAAGTTACTCATTTCATGTTCAATTATTTTTTCTGTGAGCAGTGTTCTTCTGATCAACAATTTCTTCTTCCTTGCTCCTTTATTGACTTGGTAAACAGTATTCATTTGTATTGTTTGGAAGTTGCATCTGAAAGGGTAATGTCATAGCATCTACAAAAAGGAACCATATATGTTCACATTATATTAAATTAAACTGGATGGCAGTATCAGCAAATCAAGTTGAATAGAGTGAGAATAAAAAAGGTAGATTAAAGTGGAAAATGGCACCAGATATAGAGGGAAATAGTTTCCAAAAGAACTGGGAGAGACTAATATGTAGCAAGATTTCCTCCCCCCCATTAATTTATCATAATAAGGAGCCTCGGTGGCGCAGTGATTAGAGTGCAGTACTGCAAGCTACTCCTACTGCAATTTGGCAAATCGAATCCCACCAGGCTCAAGGTTAACTCAGCCTTCCATCCTTCTGAGGTGGGTGAAATGAGGACCCAGATTGTTGGGGCCAATATGCTGACTCTGTAAACCACTTTGAGAGGGCTGTAAAGCACTGTAAGTCTAAGTGCTATTGCTATAATGACTCCAGGTCCTACTTTAAGATAGTCACATATAATTTTATCTTTCATTTGAGCACTGCTCTGTTTTCTTGCTTTGTTCCAGACTATAGAAATAAAAAACAGGCAAAGAGAACTGTTTTTATTGTTGAAAAATAACAATAATGCACTGATAAATGAATAGCAGAAGAGTATTTAAATTTAGTTTAATTATTTTCAAGGTTTCTCATATTATCATTTTGCTAATATAATAAACAAATTGTGGCAGGATTATGATTAAGATAGGGTGCTCCAATGTAGTGTCATAATCATATATTTTTACATTATAACTTGTTCATAGCTGATGAAGTAAAAAACAAAAGGCTTCAAGTAATGTGTGTGTGTGTGTATGAGAGAGAGAGAGATCATCCTGTGATTCATGAAGAAATGTAGGAAAGAGTTGTATTAATGTTTTAGGTGATGTATGTATTTATTAGTTTATATCATTTTTCAGAGAGCAGAAAGACAAGCACGAGTGATGGATTCAGCACAATATGCAGAATTCAGTGAAAGCCGTCAGTTGAGCTTTTGTAAGTATTGTGTAAAAATTTACTCTCAGAAGTAGTATTTTGCTTGTTGGTAGTGGTTAAAAGCAAATACATTTAGTGCCAAGACAAGGGGAAAAAAATGCCATTTGCGCCTAACTTGCAATCATGGCACTGTCTCTCATTTGTTCGTTTTTCCCCAGAGGCTTTTAATTTTCCTGGTAAGCCAACTAAATGCACATCATCTAAACATAACACTGTTAAAGAGAACATGAAAGTACATTCAAGTTCAGTGAGTCTCATTATGGATGAATTTGGGAGTCCCTTCATAAGATTTCTTCTTGTATTAATCTCTTGTACATGTTCATCTGCAGTATGATTGTATAAATTGATTACATGTGATACTGATTGCCTAGCCATCTGATATTTAACGAGGACAAAATCCTGAAGTAATTTTGTGAGTTTTCCCCCTATTTTCTCCCATGGAAAAAATAGAGAAATAATAAAGGCATAATCATTCAAGGATCTGCTTAAAAAAGAGCAGAATGTGATGGTAAGTTAATGACATCAATAGTAGTAAAGAAAAATATAACTGATGTTGAGATTAATTTTAAATCTTATCCAGTTATTAATTAATTTACCTGATAAAATTACCCTATGTCCCCCTACATTTCCAAATATCATAACTTTAATTATCTGTTACTTTATTAAGGGTCTTTGTCACAAAACAATGATAAAAATAACTATAAATAATGTTAAGAGCTTAGAGGTCAAAGAGAGAAAAAGAGCACACTGAAGGAGTCATAAAAAAAAACAACTCAACAAAATAGCACAGTGTGTTCCAGTGATAAATGAAAGCACAAAAGCACAAAATCTTTAAATGAAAGGCACTTATCTAGTTTTCCATAACAAGCTTTTGATTTAGAGAAATGACTGGTTCACTTGAGGATCACAATGTGAAGAATAAATGACACATCCACAATTGTGTCTTTTATAAATGTCAAATAGCAGAGAAGTTTGGTCTGTAAGTAGTGTTTTTGCTGTTACATTGCTTTTTTCTGAGTTCATTTTAAGCATCTGTAAATAGTTAAGTGAAAACTCTTCATCTTAAAATGTGATAACCTCATATTTTGCACCTTTTAATTATAATCAAGGGTACACCTTGATTATATATTTCTTTCAGACAATAGTATTGAAAATGTGTACTTGGAAAAATACTTATATAAATACATATTGTTTTCTGTGATACTGTAGTTACTTAGTAGAATTCATTTATACACACAGAAATGAAAACCTAGTATAAAAATAATAGCTGTTTTTGAAATATCTGATTCAATGCTGCTTACTTGAGAAATATTGCATAGACTTGGTTAAAAAATGAAATGTCTTTTGAGATAAATCAAAATATTGTCAGATATTGATATAAACCATATTCAGAAATTCAAATATTCACTTCTCCCTCTGCTCCAAAGTCGACTTGTAATCAGGAGGTTCACAGGAGCCTCACATCATCTGCTCTCTGAATTGAAAACTATCTGAATGTAGGGTCTTATCAGTATGCTTTGTAAATGGTGTTTCCATTTCTATTTTCAACATGCCAGAATAACCTTTTTAAAAAAGAAAAAGAAAAGAAACATATTTAAAATATATTTTAAAGCATAGGGAAGCGTTCATTTCTTTTAATATCTTTTATATCCATTTATCAAAAAGGACAGTTATTGTTTATTTAGCATAAACAATGGTATATTACCCAGGAGACTACATGTTAACACAGTAGTTGTTTAGCTGCCTAAGACTGTTAGCTTCTTTGCTAGCAACAAAGATCAGATTATTTAATTCCATTGTCATACCGACTGCAATCTATGCCAATGAGCTCTGGAAATCTACAACAAAAATTATTCATAAGATCAATGTCTTCCAACAATATTATCTCAGGATGATTCTTCGTATCTTGTATCGGGACCATACCACAAACAAGGAAATTCTACCAAGAAGTAATTCCTGAAGACTCTCTGAGATAGTGACAGAATGAAGAATGCTCTTTGCCTGACATGTGATCTGCATGAGTGAGCAATGTCCAGCAAAAAAACCACAATCAATTGGATACCACTAGGTGGTTGGAGAAAAAGAGGAAGGCCAAAGAAAATGTGGTGCTAAGCATTTCAGGAAGATCTGAAAAACATCAATCTTAAATGGAAGGATGCAGAGATTGTAGCTGCAGACTGAAAATTGTGGAGTATGCTTTTAGCCCAGTGTGCTTAGGATAGGACATGATGGTGGTGATGATGATTGGCTCTCTCGCTGAAAAGTTTGTTCAAGTCCTGCCTTAAGCCCTGAAAGTCAGCTGGGTGAACTTAAGCCAGTCACTCTCAGCCCAACCCACCTCATAGGGTGGTTGTGGGGAAAATAGGAGGAAGATGTGTTAGATATATTTGCTGCCGTAACGTTATTTGTGAAGACTGACTGACTGACTGACTCACTCACTCACTCGTCAGTGAACTCAGTATCCTGAATGTTGGATTCCATCACTTACATCAGAGGTTACAAGGTCTTACTCTTCATAAGAAACAGTAGAAATCAGAAGATACAGGCTTAATATTTTATTTTTTTCCCAATACAGCCAAAAAAGCCTCCAAATTTCGAGACTGGTTGGACTGTAGTAGCATGGAAATAAAACCAAATGCAAGTGCTATGGAAATGCTGGCTTATTTAGCATATGAGACCGTAGCACAGGTAAGGAGAAAATATTTTTATTTCTCATGATTTTAGGGGAAGATGCCACTTAGTTACATTTGAATTTGAGGGCAATCATAGACAGCAGCCATAATGAACTCAATCAGTCTAGCAAGATCTCCCCTACACTTTTGTTCCCCACCTCTCCTTAGCCTCCAAATGCCACTTCCTTAAATTCAAGGATGGAATATCCAACCACCTTGCCCATTTCTCCTCCTGTTTTTCAAATACCTTATTTCCACTGATAGGCTTGTTTTTTCTCCTGTTCATCCAACCTTGAAATAGTTCTGCTGAAAACATGCTTGCTTCAGGTCCATGTGTGATTTAATCTACATAATGGACTATCTAAAACATATGCTGGATGGTGGGTGCGCAGAGCATTTTGCATGTCTATATTGCAAATTAATATGGAAAGATACTATCCTTATAGAAAGGAAAATAGCACATGCCCCTAATACTTTCCAGGACTAAATTTGTATCAAAACATTAAAAACTCCTCCCCCCCCCGCCTTTTCAATGCATCCTATGCTTATTAGTAGCCAATCAAGCTAAGATTTTCACCTGTTCATTTTTAAATTGTCATTTTTTCTTTAGCTGGTGGACTTGGCCCTTTTGGTCAAGCAAGACATGATACCGAAAGCTGGTGACCCTTTTAGTCATGCAATATCTGCTACTTTTATTCAGCAGCATCATGCTGAGGTAAATATGACCTTAAAGTTGGTAACTTACAGAATATAGTATATAATTTATAGATTTGCTTTATGTTTCTTTACAAGGACTTAAATGTCAATAGGAATTTTTATGGAAGCTCTAAAGGAGGGATGTCAAACTCACGTTTTTTTCCCCTTTGCTAAATCAAATGTGGGCACGGCCAGTGCGTGATGCATCCAGCCCATGGGCCATGAGTTTGATACTTCTGCTCTAAGTCTAAATCAGTTTTCCTGAAAAGGCTCCCACCACATCTTTCTGCATATAAATGAACCTATAAAGAGGAATTAATGGATGATGTTACCTAGTCAGGGAATGAAATGTCTGCAAAGAAACAACCAAGTTCAGAAACACCAAGGACTCCACAGTTCAACCCTCAATTGCAGATATTCTCTTTTTTTGGAACTAACCCGCCCAGGCTCCTACCTGACCTTTATTTCCTGCTTTTTCAACTGCTGTGTGACACAGCTGCAGTTGAAAAAGCAGGAAAAGGCTTTTCCAACCGCTGCGCACTTCCATGCAGCGCTGCTCACCTGTCAGGGCAGCTCAGCAGGTCGCAAATTGCACTCGCGCATGTATACGCAACACAGAGCAACAGAACCGGTAGTTATACTGATTTGATCCCATCCCTGGATAAAGTGTGTGTGTGTATGGGGAGGAAGCACATTCAGTTTAGCAAGCTTCCGTTACTATAACTTTATAATAAAATTTGTATTAGCATTTACAATTTTAATTTCAGAATTGATATACTTCAAAAGATTGATACTTATTTTATTGCAAACAAATCTTTTGGCCTTCCTTGAAATAGATTGAGAAGAAAAATCAACTATACCCTTTCTTTTAAAACTATTACTGTTAAATGGGAAATATGTAATTAGATTTACAGTCAAAGACTGGTGAAAATGCAATAATTGAGATCCTAACCAAAGACCTAAGGATAATTAAGGCAATTTTTTCTAGATATAGATAGTTCCAAAGCAGGGTTTTTTTAAAAAACTAAAATTATGATTCATTACATAGTGAACCAGATGTTCATACTGCATTTGGTATTTTTGTCCACTTATTGAGTTCTTCCCAAAGACCTGGAATAGGCAGATGCTGATGTTTTGTGATATTAAAGGTATCATTGCAGGATGTAAGTTGTTCCAAATATTATTATAACATTATAAAAATAGTGAAAGTATTATTATTTACTATGATACAGTAACCTCCTAGAGTCCATCTATGTCTACATCTACTTATTTTATCTTAGAAATGGAAGACCTGGTGGCAGGAACAGTGACCATTTCTGAAAGTATATTTGAGATACTATTGTATATACTGAGTACTATTAGACTTCCACCAGAAAGATTTGGATTAAAATTGTATGTTATAGGATATATATTATAATATGTTTAGATTCATCAGTGAAGCTTAATCAAGTATAACCTCTATCAACTATCTATATTGGATCCTTCTGGATTTTGGAGGTGGGGAGGGTTGGGATGGAACAACTCCAGAAAGAAATGTTGCAATTCTTGGAATGTCCGAGTTTCTGACCATGTTCATCTTCTGCCATTAAAACATGGAACTGAGTGGTATATGTACTCAGAGAACAATAAGTGAAGGAATAATTTTGTCTTTTTCAGATGCATATTTTAGGGCAGGCTGCAAATATGAAAAGTAATCCAGACTCACCTGATAATACTCCCCCACCAACACCCACCCTGCCATCGATGGGCCCACAGTACCTTGGGAAAATTCAGCCCGGGACTATAGGGAATGGCAGCACTGGACAAGATTCCTCCAAAGTCAAACAGCGAAAGAAGAAAAAAGTAAGTTAAAACGAATGAGACAATCAAATATTTCAGCTCCTCCAAATGTGCATCTGTCCTCCAGAAAAGCTTATCTGTACAATGTAAAGATCTTTCAGTATGCTTAAGTGTCAGGTGACATCTAATAAACACAGTATTGAAGAGGTTTGCAGCCCATTTAGTCAGACACTCCGTAAGCTTGAAAGTAACTGTTAAGGATCTGTCTGAATCATAGACCTAAAGGAAAGATCCTTCTGATGGTGACCTGCTTATCAGGTACTCTTTGCCTGCAATTTCTATCTCCTTTAAAGAGTTGCTGACAGGTAAAGCTAGCACATCAGTTCCCCTCTGAAACATAATTCTCCTTTGGATCCAGGTTTCTGTTTCACATTCCTGTCTCATTGAAGTATTTTTATCTTGAGTCTTTGTGTGTGATTGTTTTGAGATATAAGTTGCCTTGGGAATCTAGCTGGAATAGAAAGGTAGAATATGAATCAAATAAAGAAAAACTATCAAATTAAGGCATAGATAGAGTAGGATTATGTGAGGGTCAGTTAATCACAGTGGAAAGTATAATATGTATAATTCTTCTTTTCTTCCTTACCATGCTTGTCTTTTAAAGTTTGTCTTCTTTCTGTTGCTAACCGTTTGTAAGCTACCCAAAGCTGTTGGCATTTGATGAAGAATCAATCAATCAATTAATCTCCAGCACGTTTCATTTTTGTGCTGCTAAATGGAAATTTGAATGGAAAGCATATGGAAATCTAAGTTGTTTGGAAGTTATGATTTGTTTATGAGATCTGACAGCCATTTTAGGTGATCTTGTGACTATGCTTCAACAAGATCCATTTCCTTATTGTATATTATTATTTTGGAATAATTTTCCCATGAAGATTCATTTTGGATCGATTTTTTTTTTCAAATTCATTAAAAAAAACTTCTAATCATTCAAATGTGAACTACTCTAAATTGAGATTTAAAATAGTAACAAAATAATAATGAAGTGATAAATAAAATAAATGATATTAAATTATTATATCTTTTGTTCATGCTTTCTGGTCTTTTTCAAAAGAGATGATTCCACCAGGCTGTCAATCATTTGGAAGCCTGCACTCACAAACAAAAAAATCTCCACACCACAAGCCAGGCAAACACCTGGGCACAAACAGATTCCCCCTGATACCTCCAGCTCAAACACACCCCAACCAGGCACCCAGATGAAACCCAGCTTCCTAACTAATGATAGCCGTCCATTTACCCGAAGCCAAGCTGCACTAAAAGCCTCCAATAAAGTAACACAATGTTGCCAGCCAATCAAGATACAAAAAGAGCCAAAAAAACAGACAGAAGATATTAGAAGCAGAACACAGCAAACTCCAAGACCAATAAACACACACCAAGACTCTCAACCAATCAGGATGAAGAAAAAACCATTCTGTCACAGCAATAGGCTGCCCCAAATTTAAATCTGAAACCACTGTAAAAGTCTAACTCACAGACGAACACTATACAGAAGCCTGATGATGGCAGATGAGATTCTGCTGAAACGTTGCTACAACTTTAAAAGCACCACTACTATGACATGGGAAAATACCTGAACAAAGCTGAATGCCATACATGTAAGTACCCGCAAAAACTTAAGAAAACATACACACACACACACACACACACACACACACACATTTTTGTGCGGGCACTATGGCATTTGCAAGCCCAAATTGAGATCTCATTTAAGATCTCATTTAGCTAGGAATCACTATCACTATCAGAAAAGATAGATTTTCCCATCACACTTTGGGCACTTCAGCAATCATTGAAAGTATTACAAATCCAGTTTAGAGACTGAAAAACATAATATTAATAAAGTGGCAACTCTAAGCACTGGTATCACTTGACTTCCTAAAAAAGCTTCACAACTACAATTTTTACAAAATTGTATGTAGGGGAAATAAAAGACTACCCTTTAGGAAAATCAGAAGAAGTTTGGAAGAGTTAATCATACCAAACAAGTGAATGATTTCACTTTCTTGACCTAAAGAAAACCCCCAGCTTTTAGTAATATCAGAAATGGTGATCCCATTCTAAGCCCCAATTGATGCACAAAGGTTTCTCTTAAATTCTCTGTTTTCTATGGACTTATGGTTTTAATGTTGCTTGCTTCCAAAGTAGCCCTCTCCCCCCCACCCCTGAGGAAAATGCCTTCTGGAAAGCCCCCTTCTTCCTGTTCTTTATCTTCTAGGATAATTTTCCTTTTTGCTCTATTTATGGAAGTTTATTTTATTTTAATATGAACTATGTGACAAGGAATGTCTCTTCCAAAAAAATAAATAAATTCTACAAAGGTCAGTTTTCTTAATTAATTGACAGCGTGTGCTTGTTATGTGTTTTCAACTTAATAACAATGAATGTGCTTTGTTGTTGTTGCTGTTGTTGTTGCAGAGTACTGCAGCTTGTGGTGCAGAAGCCCAGAGTGATGCCATCCAGCCTGCCCACATCAGAGAGGCCATTCGACGCTATGGCCACAAGATTGGACCCCTTTCCCCTTACACAGTATGTAATAACAAAGATTTAAGAAGCGATATTTATAATCTTAGAGAAGTTTGATTTTCAAGTGGTCAAATGAAGAAGACTTGGAATTGTTGAGTGCAATTTGTGGCAACTCTAGTTTTCTTTAAAAATGGAATAATTCTTTGGGGGACTGAAACAATATTTTCCTTTCGTTTAGGGCAAAGGAAGATAATTTTTGTTTTAATATTTTTAATGATGAATAATTTTTGTTTTGAGTACTCCTACTGTCAACGAAGTTTAAATATTCTAAAATTAGTGGATTGATCAATCTTCTAACAAAGATTAATTCCTATTTAAGAAAGAAATGTTTGCCTCTAGGTTGGGCTGGTAGCTGACCCAAAGGTATCCCGTGAATTCCAATTAATGGGGGTAAATGGGTATCTCTATTAGTCCAACACCATGGCCACTATACTTCACTAGCTCTCAGTTGTGTTGAGTAGATATGTTTTACTGACAGTAATGTGAATAACACTTTTTAAAATACTCTTTGTAGCCCTATTGATAGGGACGTGGTGGCTCAGTGGCTAAGACACTGAGCTTTCAATCCGAAAGATGTATCAGAACTTTTTTCCCCTTCGCTAAACCGGGTGTGGAGGTGGCCAGTGCGTGATGCATCCAGCCCGTAGGCCAGGAGTTTAACAGCCCTGGATTAAGTTGCACCTCTTCTCAGACCTCACTTGGATTGATGTATGAGGAGTATTCTGGGGAAAAGTCACACAGCAGACAATATGCTTCAAGGTGACTCTAGGACAATTTCCACTGATTTAGTGTATGGAGGAAATTAATCATGGAATAATGTGCAATATATAAATTAACAGTTTGATACCAAATATCAACTTATAAATTCTAAACTTTAAGTTTTAATTCCACACCGATATATGTATAATCTTAGTCACTTTAGAGTGCAGTTATTGGGGAATGGGAAAAATTAAGGAAAATATTATAATGCTTGTGATGTCCCTGTTCTTGTTTCTGGGTGGTATTTTCTGTGGATGATCTTATGGCATAGATGTGCTTCAAGGGGTCTAGATTCTTTCCCATTATCTCTGCATTCAGAGATATTTGTTTAAAATATAATCAGAGTGTTAACAATATGAAATTTACCCAAAATGATTTTTGCATTTGAACTCTTAGCTTGAGCCAGATTAGTGTCTCCACTGCCTCTACGTAAGTTTGTTATTTGTGTTTCATGTCTGAATTAGGGCTTTGCCAATTAACAATTTGTTGTCTATAATGCAGATGGAAAATGGATGCAGAAGAATTAGTTTTTAAATTTTACTGTGTGTGCCAATCAAGGAAGCTAATATAGCAAAATTAAATCATTAAAAGTAATGCAATTAACATCATTTCAGTGCATACATAATTACATATTATGTTTCTATGTTTCTTCCCTTTGCTGAGACTCTACAGCAGTGGTGTCAAACTCACGGGCCACGGGCCGGATATGTTATGTGCTGGCCGCACCCACTCCCAGTTTAGGGAAAGGGGAAAAAGGTGTAATACATCATGTGACAGCAACATGATGCTGTCAGTTTGACGTACCTGCTCTATAGTGTATCTTCATTCAAAGCAGGGGTCGCCAACCTTTTGGACCTCAGGGACCACCAACTCATAATTTTAAATCCCGCAGACCAGAGACCCTGGGAAAATCCCAAAAAAAGTCTGAAGGAAAATTCCCCACTCCATTTTCCTACCGATTGATCATTCTTTATTTGGGATTGCAGGATACCATCTCCAGCTCCATTCTCAGGGGGAGACTGAGAGAGACTTTTGGCTTCATGCAAGGAAAGCAGCAGAAGTCTTTCTTTCTCTCCCCCAAACTCTGTCAGAAATGAGTCTTTGTGAGACTTGTCATGCCGGCGCAGCCTCTTGGAGCAGGATGCCTTGCAGGGTCCCAAAGACTCATTTCTGGCAGAGTTTGGGGGAGAGAAGGAAAGACTTTTGCTGTTTTCCTTGCATACAGCCAAAAGCAGAAGCAGAAAGAAGCACCTCGGTGCCCAGGCAGGCACGTGGGGCGAGTGGGACAAGTTCCCCCTCCACCCTTTCCCCCCTCCCCTCACTACCTCATGTTGTTCACAATGCAAATGACTCAAACCTTGTGCTCCCGTGGGCCATGTGGGCGGTGAAGCCTTGTGTTCCTACGCAGCCTGGATTAATTGCTTTGAGGGTGACATTGCTCTGCAGACCACCAAAATTTCCTCACGGATCACCAGTGGTCCCCAGCCCACTGGTTGGCGACCACTGATTTAAAGAATATGACTATGTCATTGATAGATACAGTTCTTTCTTCCATACATGCTGCTAATTTAAGATTAATCCACCTGTGCTGACAATATAAATAGTCAAAATATAATGTTGCTTTATGCTGAAATATTAAAATTGGAAACATGAATTTCTTTATGAAACTGTTATTGCATTAAGCCAACAGGTGTCTTGAACAAAATAAAAAATAAATTGGCATTCTCAACTGGAAATAATTTGAAGCTATATGAGGAAAATTATTTTAAAAGAAATATGTAGGTTTCTCCATTTGCCAAATATTTTCTTTATTGAAGATTTGCCCTAGTTTGAATTTCATATCTGTCCAATTCAAGAGGTAAAACAAAGTAGGAAAACTAAAGGCTGCTCTGCGTAATAAACCTCACTATGTTGTTCCTGTGATAACTATTTTTGAGCAGAACTAATCATGCTCATGGTTTGCATCAGATTATTTCTTCAGTGGGCCTTTAAATAAAGTTGAGAAAAAGCTTGTTGTAGGTGGTATATCAAGACACACAAAGACTTTGCCATGTACAGATGGCCACCATGGAAAGCAATTTAAAGGACATCATTATCGTCTTGTCTATATAATTTCACAATAAAAAAAGAATAGCCAGGTTTTTCAAAAATAACTCCCAAATATTGTTGATTCTTATGAATTCAATATTCTATCTTTCCAAGAATTCACTTCCATTATTATTTGAAACAAAATATTGCAGAAAAAGCTATTTTTCTGCCAACATGGGTGTGTTACAGATGTAGCCAGTTTTGATTTGGTGCTGAAACCAATTGCTTGAAAATGGTATTTAAATTGGGTAAATAGAAAAAAACAAACAGAGAATTGGATTTTCAAAAAGGCCAAAGTATATATGTGGGGATTTGTTCATTGGCTAGAGTCTGGAGAATATATAGTGTCACCAACAGCATTTCTAATTTGGTCAATATCAAATATCACTTAGTTAGTGGGAGACATAATATCTGTACACCAGTTATAATTTCCTATAAATAATATTTTTAGGTTTCTCAAAGGCTGTACCTACAGAGAAGGAAAATAATTAGGCAAATGATTAGATTATATATCATGTTTAGCTTATCGAAGGCCATTGTTTGGAGGTTTCTACATATTCATGCATATTTTAAAATTATATAGAGCAGAGTTGAGCTGAACTGTAACTGAGATGCTTTTTTTAGCACAGATTTGATAATGTAACATTTCATTATGTACATTGTACTGCAGCAATACCATATATTAAGAGAACCAAGTTTGGACTTTATTGATCTCATTTCATTTTGTATAATTATACTGTTTAGGACTTAATATGTAATATTGCTTGTGTAATCATTATTATTGCTAATAACAATTGGTTGATGATTTTGATATCATAAACTGTAAAACTTTTCAGTTACAACTGTTGTATGTTGTTTGAGTTCAGTATACCTACTCCTAATACAGGAATAGTTGATCTAGTTTCACATCATACAAAAGCCATCTAGATGCATTTAAAAAACTCAAAAAACTGAACAGGCTAAAATCTATTCATAGTACTTGATATAAAATTGGAATTGTCACAGAATGTTTTAAAACTGTTTCATCTATTTGTATCTAAATGTCTGGATATGGGTAACTACTTTTAATATTGTTAACATGTAGTATTCTCTTTAAAATATTATGCTTTCTTAAGACATTGCAATCAAGTTATATACCATAATTTTTGGACTGTAAGACACACTTCCCCTCCCCCCAAACTGGGTGGAAACGTGTGTGCATTTTATAGAGCAAATATTGCACTTGGGGGGGGTAGGGGGTAGGTCCGTTGCCAATCAGCTGCCGCTTCCTGTTTGCCAGCAAATGGGCTGTGGCGGATGAGCTGCAGCAATCCCCGCTGCCTGGAACAGTTGATATCCCAGGAGGCAAATCCAATCACCAATCAGCTGCTTGGCAGTGAAGGCTCCAGTGTTCCCTGCCGGCGGCAGCAGCTCAGCTAAGCTGACCAACTGGTAGTGGGCATAACAGAGCGGAGCCCTGACAAGCTATGTGCTGGGGTTGCGATAACGTGCGGAAGCTGACTGGGCTGTTTGCTGTTTGCTGCAAAGATGCTAGCCAGATGAATACCAGATGGATGACGGGAGGCAGAGGCAGATTTTTTTCTTGTTTTCCTCCTTATAGCCTTATAGTCCGGAGCGTCTTATAGTCTGAAAAATATGGTAAATAAATATAGAACAAAGTATATAAATGAATAAGAATGTAATAGTGCAAAACCGTTAACAGTATGTCTTGATACCTTTCTTGATGTATTCCAAATGTTGCTATTTAAATTTAGAAATTTAGATTTAGAAATTAAATATTTCCACTTTAACTTTGAAAAATATTGAGGAATGTAGGAAAAACAAATAGTTTTCCTTCTTTTATTTCTTTTATTTGTGTTAGCATTGGAAATTCATCCTCTTCAGCTACTGTCATTTACTTTAGCTTTGGCTATTTTTTTCTTAAATAACTTTCTCCCACCCAAACTGTTACCTTTGCTTGCTTTTGGGATTGGCAGTTTTCTCTTCTGGCAAGGTGCCATTTCCTACTGCAATTGCTTCTGGGCCTCAAAAAACACTTACTTTATAACCATAAAATGTATATGTGAATGGATACAGAATGTATGCAAAATGCTTACAAGGGGACTGAAAAAGTGCCAGTGTCATCTTCTTGCTTTTCCTTTATCTGGACACACATTTTCCTTTTGAAATGTTAGGTTTAAATAATTTATCTTGTTAATATCAGCTGTTATAATAACAGCTGGTGATAGCAAGGATATGGCCAATGCAACTGATAAAGTTGTGCAGCCTTCCCCAAGTTTCATTGTGATAGTTCCTTCAACTCATGATGGTAAAAGTCCATACTGAAACATGTCAATAAGTGTCACATTCTCAAAATTCCTTTAAACAAAAAAAGTTATACTCCTTCTCTGCTCCCCACAAAATAGAACAGAATAGAATAACAGAGTTGGAAGGGACCTTGGAGGTCTTCTAGTCCAACCCGCTGCTTAGGCAGGAAACCCTACACCACTTCAGACAAATGGTTATCCAACATCTTTTTTAAAAAAACTTCCAGTGTTGGAGTATTCACAACTTCTGGAGGCAAGTTATTTCACTGATTGTTTGTAATTTTTCTAACTGTCAGGAAATTTCTCCTTAGTTTTAATTTGCTTCTCCCCTTGATTAGTTTCCACTTATTGCTTCTTGTCCTTCTCTCAGGTGCTTTGGAGAATAGCTTGACTCCCTCTTCTTTGGGACAGCCCTGAGATATTAGAACACTGCTATCATGTCTCCCCTAGGCCTTCTTTTCGTTAAACTAGACATACCCAGTTCCTGCAACCGTTGTGGGAAGATTCTGCAAGTGAGGTTCAGAAATCTCAGAATAATTTCTGTCATGATTGGATTCATGATTGGAAATGAACTCTGAAAAACATTATTGATTGAAATACATTTTAAAAATAAGCATATGTGTCATAATACCCTTTTACTCCAGTGTAATAAAATATAAGAGGAATAAATTTTATCAAATATAACATGTATAATAAAAAGTACAGTGTAATGTAATTTTCTTTGCCTCATTTTAAAGTGTATTAATCTTAAACTACACAAAAATGTTGAGGCTTTTCATACTTCGATATGTTAGGCAGACTTTCTTAACAACTTACACTCTTCAAAACCTTGTTTCTGTCTATATAATTTGCATAATTATTTTTTTTTCACTTATGCATAGCATGTGAGAGGTGTATGTGTTTAAAAGTCTTCAAGAAACACCATTGTCCTTCAGGGCAAACATCAGTAAGATACAGCATGTGTTGTCAGTTGAGCTGCATCGAAATTACCGGTAAGTGCTTTATAAAAGACCCAAAGATATTCTTTTTGCTACCCAAACATGGCTGTATTGAAGTTTACTTAGTAGGGCTGAATTTCAGCATATTGTTTTTGTGTGTGTCACATTTTATATTTTGGAAAAAAATGACTAGTTCCGTAAAAGCGGTAGGAAACCAGGTCTCAGTATGGAGCCCTTGTTTTCCTCTCCCTTCACCCAAGGTTCCTCCCTTCAAATTTATGAAAGAAAACATTTCTTTCTGTGAAAGGTTTTTGTACACCAGCATCTGGAAGTGTTTATTTCAGTGGCGTGTAATCTATCTGTGGATTTAGTTAGCACCAAGACCCCCTTTTGTGTATTCCTGACTTAAATTTTTTATAAATGATCTTGTTGAATTTGTGCCAGGGTGCACATGGTTTGGCTGATTGCTGCATATATCCTTTACCTGCCAGTCACCTTTGATTTATATTCCTTCCCTCTGCTTTGGCCTTCCAAAACTGGTGCCATTGAACTATCCCCTAAATCATCTTATTGGATAAATTACTCCAAGATGAGATGATACATTTTTTGCTGCCTGTGGATAAAGACACATTCCTACTGTTGGTCCTCACGAAGTCAGTGCTGAACCACTCACACAGGAGCTTACAGGATGAGAAAAAACAACCTCTGCTTGTTTCCTCTTTCAGATGCAACATTGAATACAAAAGTATGCCAAAAATGACCAATTGAAAAATATCTTAAGGTACTCCTTTGGAATTTACTGGGGGGGGGGCACCTCTTTTGGAAAGGAATCCAGGATTTCTAAAATAAGCTTTAGAAGCTCCACATATTTTAGAACAAGCATTATTGAAAGCAATGTTTGCAGAGTGCAATTGAGTTTAATACTCAACTGGGGAATAATTTTAAAATAGATTTAATTATGTACATCATGCACACAATAATGATGGCTTTTGAATAAAAGCAATAAAATTGTTCTAAAACAACTAAGCATTTTTGATGGATTACCCAGGGATACATATCTGTACATTAATATGGAAGCTTTTATTGCCTTGACAATGATTTTAAAATTCAATATTTTTAATAGTTGATTGAGTCACTTTCAAAAGATTTAAAGAGATTGACCAAGAGTTTATAGTTTAAAAATATTCTGATACAATGAAATTAATGTTTCTGTGCACTACGTTTGTGCCTGTACAGAGCGTTGTTCCAGAAAATGTTATTCTGAGACTTTTGGCAGTCACCAGTCCCAAGGATCTTAACTCCAACCTTTCATTGAGTTATTTTCCGGTTGATATAGTTGAAGCCCTATTAGTGACATCCTCTGGAAATGTTTTGACTGATCTTAATTGTTGATTTTCTGTTATTTTCTTCTGCTTTTCAGTTTATCATTTCATCTGTCCTAGGTGGAAAAGTGATTGTTTTTGCTCCTGTTGTTATTAGTTAAGTTACCTGGAGTTTAGTGAGCTGGTCAAATCAAATAGAACTAATAATAGCCAAGAAATGTATCAACTGTGTGATCAAGCTATGTTCCTTATGGAAGAGCATTCATATTGACTCTCTACCTCGATAGCTGTTGTGATGACAGCTTCTGATCATTGCCCAAGCTACCCTTATAAACTCCCAGAAATACTACCAGTATTAACTGAGTTGCTCTTTTAACCAAACTGACTTGTATGCCCCATATTGTTTCTATCCCTGTAGAGACAAAGTGGGAATCCCAGAAGAAGCCTTGTATTTCCACAGTGCCGAATGCTACAAAGCTATTTAGAATCTAATTTCTCCAGAGCCAGAAGCTCAGCCCTTCCACTAGAAATAGCCTCTTGAAATGAACAAGCTCTCCTTCATCGGCTGTTTTAAGCATGCTTATTTCCATGAAAATCTAAGATTAAAAAAAAACAAAACTCCACATTATATTGGATGTCCCTAAAAAGTAAAAGAGAGAAATAAGCAATAGTCTGTCCCCAAGTCTCATATGAAAACTACTATTTATAATGAGGAAGGAGCTGAGTCCTTTCTTTTGCTATCCTTTCCTGTGCCAAAAACCTACCTAGATAATACAGATTTTCAGACCTGCATTAGAACATCAAGTTCAGGCATTATCAGAGATGAGAAGCAGCTGTATTTTTTTTTTAATAATAATAATATCTTTATTTTTAATATCATACATTTAAATGCAAACTAACTTTTGTGGATATTTTGCAGGAAGATACTTCTATTTTATTCATTTATATGTAAACAAAAAATAAAAACCAAAGCACAGTTTATAAATTAGTACTGGCATCATCATCATCATCTAAAAAACATTATCCTATCCCAACAGTAATATCATTTAAATTATTGTGAAATGTTGCCACATAAAAGTTCTTCCAACTTCTTCAACATGCTGACAGAAGAAACATTTAAAAGGTTCTTTTAAAAGGTTTAAAAGGTTAACTGGCCAATTTCTTTGAAGACAAGAAGTCAGGCCACTGAGAAACTTAGAGGGATCATTAACAATTGGCCCTAAGGAAAAGAAAGTTAATACAATTTTTCTTGCCACGTTTGTTAAGTGAATTACTGCAGTTATTAAATTAGTAACATGGACGTTAAGTGAATTTGGTTTTCCCATTGACTTTGCTTGTCAGAAAGTTGCAGAAGGTGATCACATGATCCCAGGTCACTGCAACAGTTATAAATGTGAATGAATTGTCAAGCATACAAATGTAATACATGCTGCAACGGTATTAAGTGTAAAAAATGATCATAAGTAACTTTTTTCAGGGCCATTGTAACTTTGAATGGTCATTAAGCCAACGCTTGTAAGTTGAGTACTACCTGTATAAGAAATGTAGATCTTCTGTGCTCTGAATGTTTTTAGACAATTTATTTGATCCCAATTCTTCATGTATTCCTTGTGTACTGCTGTTCCCAGATAATCTATGTTTTTCCATCCAAATATAATTATAAAGTTGTGGTTGTATTTGCCAACCATAGCTTGATAATTCCTAACCAAAGTCTGTTTGTTTGTACAGTGTGTGAGAGAGACACTGCGCGTCTGAATATTAAAAAAAAACCCAATTCTTTCTCGCCCTTAAGAGTGGTATGTGCCTTCTTCAATCTTGGGTCCTCTATTACAAGCCTGGGGTTGAGGGTTCCCTGCAGGATTGTAGCTGTTCTTAGCACTGCACTCTTCTGAACAGAGAGCTCTGATGGTGTTCCTGGGAACAGACTCTCCCTGTTTAGGAGCCCAAGTGGTCCTATCACCCCTAGGAACACTTTGGCCTTTATTTTATACATCCTTTGCCATTCAGATCCTGGTATTTCTCCAGCTTTGCATATTCCTTCTTCCTGATATTGCTGTGTTGCATCACTACATTTATCAATGAGCAGTGTGTTCTGATCCTTATCTACTAACATGATGTCTGGTTGATTGGCCAATACCTGCCTGTACATCTGGAAGTCCCACAGGATCTTAGCACTGTTATTCTCCCTGGCCTATGCAATCTGCCATCTTGGAAGGGTCTACGTCATACACTGTGGAGATGTTTCTGTATACAATGCCAGCAATGTGCGTGTGCCATTCAATGCTTTAATCTTACATCCTGTGGTGTCCCTGACTAACTGCAGTCTTCAATCTGGTCCGCATTCCTGGTGGGAGCACCAACTGTTCCCATTGGTTGATGCCGTTTGACAGCCGGCTATAAAAGGAGCTGTCAAATGGCATCAGTTGCTGCCGCCAGCCGGCTGCCAGCCCAGCTGGGCAGCCGCGGTAACCTGTTATGCTTCAAATAAAGCAATGTTAGCCTTTAGATCCGTGTCTGCCTCGTGTGTCCGCCTGCAACACAACACTGGCGACGAGGATGGGATGCACAACAAGAGGCAACCGGACTAAGCAACCTGAGCAAGTCACTGATTAAAAGAGCCGAAGCCGCTAAGAGCTGAATGTCAGGCGCCGCAGACAATCTCTGCGCGTGCCAAGTTAAAAAAAAGCCTCCCTGACTGAGGAGAAAGGCACCCTCCCCCCGCTGGTGCTACTAAGAACGCCCTTTTGAGGGCGCGGAGATCGAAGCCTCCCTGATTGAGGAGAAAGGCATCCCCCGCTGGTGCTACCGAGAGCGCAAAAGTCTAAAGCCTCCAAAGCTGAGGAAACAGACGTCGCCCGAAAGGCACCCCCGCTGGCGCCACCGAGAGCGCAAAAGTCTAAAGCCTCCCAAGCTGAGGAAACAGACGTCGCCCGAAAGGCACCCCGCCGGCGCTCCCGAGAGCGCAAAAGTCTAAAGCCTCCCTAGCCGAGGATCAGTCGTCATCCGAAAGGCACCCCCGCCGGCGCTACCGAGAGCGCAGAGGTCCAAAAGCCTCCCTAGCTGAGGAGCAAACGTCTCTGACAGGCGTTTCCGAAAGCCGGGACACAGCCAGTCTACCGCGGCTGATCTACCCGCAGCCGGTCTACTCGCAGCCAGTCTACCCGCAGCCGATCTACCCACAGCCGGTCTACCCGCAGCCGATCTACTCGCAGCTGATATACTCACAGCCAGTCTACCCGCAGCCGATCTACCCACAGCCAGTCTACTCGCAGCCGGTCTACCCACAGCCGGTCTACTTGTAGCCGGTCTACCACAGCTGATCTACTCGCAGCCAGTCTACCGCAGCTGATCTACTTGCAGCCGGTCTACTCAGCCACGCCAAAGGTTTCCTGCTCCACCAGGTCTACTCAGCCGGGCCGAGGGTTTCCCTGCTCTACCCGGTCTACTCAGCTGCACTGAGGTTTCCCCACCGTACCCGGTCTACCGTTCCAGACAAGTGACTCTGGGGGAAGGGGTCTCTCTGCCCCCCCTTTTTTTCCAAGTGACTCTGGGGGAAGGGGTCTCTCTGCCCCCCCTTCCAAATGACTCTGGGAGAAGGGGCCTCTCTGCCACCCCTTCCAAGTGACTGGGGGAAGGGGTCCTGTATGTAGGGATTGGTGGGTGTCAGGTGCTGAATAAGGAGGCACGCACCCACCATTAGGGTCCTTCCGCGCACCCACCTTCAGGGTCCTTCCTACCTGGGCTTGCATTCCTTGGCAGCAGCAGTACACTCCCAGGGGGATGAAAAGCTGGGTAGGTGGGAGGTTGGATTGTCCCATCCTAAGGGGGCCAAGGGAGCACGGCGTGCCTGCTCCTCTTTTGGCCCTTAGGACTTGACGACATCGTAGTCAACTCCCTAGCTCAGCAGTCCCCCGCCTTCTGCCTTATGGGAGGGGGAGGAAGAGGAGACGAGTTCCATATGGCCGAGTGCTGTATGCATCTCCCTTCATGCAAGCCACAGCTGAACTCGCACCCTGCTCGCCCAAACGAGGTGTGCCTGCCATTTCTGCAGCTCAGTTCCAAACAAGCAACTGCCCAGTACTGGCCCACAGCCCTTGGGGTTCTGGGACCCCTACTCCACCACATGCTGAAGGTCACCAAGGCATGGTTACTCACCAAGATTATCAGGGTCTCCCTCTCAGGCCAGGTGCGCAAAACAGCAGCTAATTCAACTTCCTTTTCTGTACCATGAATCCCCAGAAGGCAGGGCCGCACATGCTCTTAGTTAGGGGAAAGGGGTGTGGTGTCCCTGACTAACTGCAGTCTTCAATCTGGTCCGCATTCCTGGCGGGAGCACCAACTGTTCCCATTGGTTGATGCCGTTTGACAGCCGGCTATAAAAGGAGCTGTCAAACGGCATCAGCTGTTGCCGCCAGCCGGCTGCCAGCCCAGCCGGGCAGCCGCGGTAACCTGTTATGCTTCAAATAAAGCAATGTTAGCCTTTAGATCCGTGTCTGCCTCGTGTGTCCGCCTGCAACACAACACATCCTGCTACTTTATGTTGGACTGTTTTAAGAGGCCTCTTTGTACAGCTGCACTTTGGATACTGTCTCATTTGATTGATCTCTGTTTCTTTGGATCAGGTGCTCACTGCTTGATTTCGTGCTATTATGATCAGTGCCTCAGTGCTGTCTTTTAAGTCAAGCCCTTTTCAGCCACTGGTAGAATTTCCAGATGCTTACCTATTGATAGCATGGTGTCGTACAGGGCCTCACTTTGCTATGGGATTTCCTCTGCTTATCTTCTTCCCACGGAGGGCAAAAACGGGCCTATTTCTGGCCTCTAGAAAGCCTCCGGAGCCTGGGGAGGTGGAAAACGGGCCCTCCACAGTCTGTTTTCACTTTCGGGATGGTGTCGGAGGACAAGGCCACGCCCACCATAGCCACACCCACCCAGAAACTGGGCAGAGAACCAGTTGTTATATTATTTGAAGCCGACCACTGTGACAGGCCCAGGACAAACCTTTGCTAATTTATTAGACTATACAACAAGATTGTACCCAATAACATATATAATGCACATTTTATTTGATCTTCTTATTAAATAAACCAACCATATTACCTGCAAACAATTTACATGTAGACCCAGGTACACTGACTGCCGTTATGTCCAAATAAAGAACTTACTGGTTCTAAAAAAAGGAGTTATTTTTTTTTAAAGTTGGCAAGATGTGAGTATCTGCTATAGCAAGAAGATAAAATAGAGTAAGCCACTGCAAGCAGGTTTTTGTGGGTTTTAACTCACATGTGATGGCACAGAGCTAAGGGGGGGGAACCAGTTTAGAGTCAAAAATGATTTAAATTTACCAACGCTTAACTTTTTTGAGAGATTTGCCAAGCTTAATTTGAATGTGGCATTTCAAAGTTTGCACAGCTCTAAGTTTAACCTGTTGCCATCTTAAAGAGTAATATTCCTGAGTAACATTCCATGCCCATTTAGCATAACTGACATTTGTTCCAAAGACAGCAAAACAAACAAACAAACCTAGTTTAAAATTGTTTGCCTAAAAAGGGGGTGAAGGTGACCTGAGAGGGGAAAAATATCAATGTCATAAATACCTGAGAGGAATAATATTTAATGTCACATAAAAATAATTCTTGCAGGATGAAATCAGGCTGATTTTTTTCAGAATAGCACTTACAGCTCTTCTCTGCAGTTCTTCCCATTCCATAGTTCAACATCATCTCTAGAAATGTTCAAGTGGAACTCTGAACAACTCCAAGAATTACATGATTCAGCATCATTAACTAATAACATCGACTGTTATCAGTTCAACAAAGGAGTTAGCTAGTTCCTGCCTAAGAGACCCATAGGAGGAGGGTATTAGAAGAAAGGAAACAATCTGATGAATGCCAGCAGGATTCTCAAAAATCAAAGCTAGAAAAAAGGTCTCAAATTGTCTTAATATTAATATTAACCTTAATATTTAAATTAAACTCTTATAATAAACTAAAGTCTTAATACCACTCTATAATGCCTTGGTAAGACCACACTTGGAATACTGCATCCAGTTTTGGTTGCCACAATGTAAAAAAGACGTTGAGATTCTAGAAAGGGGGCAGAGAAGAGCAACAAAGCTGATTAGGGGATTGGAAGCTAAAACATATAATGAACACTTGCTGAAATTGAGTATGTCAAGTTTAATGAAAAGGACTAGACATGACATGATAGCAGTCTTAAAATATCTCAGGGGTTGCCACAAAAAAGAGGGAGTCAAGCTATTCTCCAAAGCACCTGAAGGCAGGACAAGAAGCAATGGATGGAATCTAATCAAGGAGAGAAGCAACTAAGAACTAAGAAGAAATTTCTTGACAGTTAGAACAATTAATCAGTGGAACAACTTTCCTCCAGAAGTTGTGAATGCTGCAACACAGGAAGTTTTAAAGAAGAGCTTGGACAACCATTTGTCAGAAATTGTATAGGGATTCCTGCCTGAGCAGGGATTGGACTAGAAGACCTCAAAGGTCCCTTCCAACTCTGCTATTCTATTCTGTTCTAAACTGAAAAGAAAAAAAGTGTTTGAAAATTGGAGGTATTGAAAGGTATTCAAATGTCCTACCTCCTTTGCTTTATTACAATCAAATCATTAAATTCTGTTCCTCTAATGTGCAATGCTTCAATTAAGAATCAAGCATTTTCCTAGATTTTGTTTTTCTGGCACAAAAAATGTGACAAAATTCTGGAAAAGTGTAATGGAATGTTGGGATATGTGTCAGTGTGATTAAAAGCAGAATAAGCTAAATATTATCTATTTAAAAATGTTGTCTTCCATCAATCAGTGAACAACTGGATTTTGAATGGATAATAAAAAAGAGATTTCTAACAAATTAAAGGATATCGGTTTTAAATTCAATAAATGTTTTTAGGAATAATTAAGCTTTATGGCCAAATTTTACATATCTCTCAAAATAATAAAAAAGAAATATTGAAACTATTAGAAGCTTTGGATAAGAAAGGTTTTAGAGAACACAGACTCCATCATCTTTAATTTTAAAAGTAGTTAAATAATTTTTGGATAATTATTCATGAGAATATATCTACAAAAGACCTTGAACATCCAGAAAATAAAACTGTTTACCATTTCTCTTTTTGTGTAGATTTTGCTAAAACATTTTATCACAGAATTTATTTTAAGAAACAAGGAGTAGGTCATAAGATAGCTCATCATATGATAAAAGGAAAAAAAACAAAGAAATATCATCACATTGCAGCATCCATGGATCTCTTTCAAGGGAAAAACACCTCATAGTTTTTCAAAACACTTCATGCAATATCATCTTTGATACTGATAAACAAACTTGTGATTTTGAAAGTGAAATTGTTTGGTTTCTTCATCATATTATTGGACCTTGATTATTAAAGCTGTTTGTACCATTGTTTTCTTGCTTCAGATTTTTTTGGGGGGAACAGTGTGTGTTGAATGTACAAAATATTCTAGAAGAAACTGTACAGTCTGTGCAGAAAAATTAAGTTAGCCAATTGCAGAAAGCACATCCCAGAGTGCATATGAGCTTTAGTTCAATATGCATTAAAAATAGAGCAATTTCAGACATAGGTGCAGTGAAGAACTGATGATCCTGGCTATTTAAAAAAGTTTTAGGGCAACCAAAATATAACTTGTAACTATGACACTTAACTACTCCCAACAGAGATTAGGAAATAGCCTACTTTAAAGATTTTCCCCAGAATTTGAGCTGATTTATCCTTACCAGTAGCTCCAATTAATCTATTTTTATTATGTTGATATTATCATTTTATACTTTTCCCTATATTTTATTTTATTTATTTCAGTGGTCTTGTGAACCACTTTAACCAAGTTAAAAAATAAAAAAACTCATTTAAATATTAACTATATCTTAGTTGAAACTACTTTTGTAACTACCAGTAAGTATTTAAATACTTACCAAATATGTACTATTCTAAAGCTATAATTTTAAGGTGTTTTTGATGTTGTTAAATGGGTCATATAAAACAAAATACTGGAACTATTACAAACTTTAGAACAGATGAAATTGAAAGAAAAAATATTTTTTAAAACCACGGAAACATCTTTTGTAGGAACTTTGCCTGTAAATTTCCTTTTAAAGCTAAAATGGAGTAAATTGCTGCAAGCCTTCCCTCTCCTCTAATTCTCTGCCCAAAAAAGCACAACTGTTTGGAGATTCAGAGTGCAGCCAATCTTTTCAGAAAGCTCTACATTGAACTATAGGAATCGGCAGTGAGAATGGAAAGTAGTTAAACGCATACCTGATTTATTTTCCATTTAGCACTGCAGTCTGATAGTAAATTATTAATTACTTTAACAAACCTATTTTGAGAAGATGAAGCCTGTTAAATTCCAGACAGATAGGTCTGGACCTATTGGGCTCAGGCCTGTTGAAGTCTGATTTTTCTAAAAGAAGACATAGCACTTGCAAATATCAGGTGCATGTTTGTCTTAAGCAATATGAATTGGAATGCATAATATATGTTTCAAATGAAAGGGTGCTTTTAATGATAGACACAGAAGTTTGACTGATAAAAAGCAAGGCAGTATACTGATACCTTAGCACTACTATGCTTTGAAGACAAGTTTATGCTCAGTTCTCAACAGCCCAACTAACTTTTATAAGGGGGAAGATGTTTCTCTTTTTTGATAATAAGGTCGTCAAATCATAGAGTTAGAAGGGACTACATGGATCATCTATCCCATTGCTCTGAAATGTGCAGGAAAAACTATTAAGCCACCCTTAAGAGATTGTTGCCCAACCCCTTTTAATTCTCCCCTCCCCCTAGAATGAACTATAGAGTTGTTTGTAATGGGTGGCTACAGTAAATCATCGTTATCATCAAACATAACAACTTCATAGGTAAACTGTTCCAACAGTTATATAGAACTTACAGTGACAAAGTTTTTCTGAATTTAAATTAAATCTAGGAAGCTTCAATTCATATTCTGTATCACTGGTCCTAGTTTTCATGGCCATGCAAAATAGTTTTTCTTTCCTTTCTTTCTTTTCTTCCCTCCCTCCATCCCTCCCTTATTGCATCCACCTCCAGAATAGCTCTTAGGACTGCAAAATTTTCTCCCTTCCTCTGAAAGCTCTCAGGGATGTCACATTCTAATAATCCAGTTGGCTGATACATGAATGAGGCTGCTGTGGCCAGGAATTCTGCTGTCTCCTGTATAAAAAGAGCCAACTTTATGATGGAAATTGGCTAAGGAGCTTCATAGCTGGGGTGGTATGGTGATATATGCTTCTACTCCTTCCAGCAAATGCTCAACCTTCTTTATATGTGTTTCTATTCACATGTGGTATGAACTCAGCTGGACAAAAATTTTTCGTCTACTTGTCTCTCTACTTGTCCCTCTCATGAGCTGCTTTGTGACTTATTTGAAATGTCCTAAACATTTCACTTAGAGCACTGCATATGTGGAATAGATTCACACTTATCACAAATAATAAGCAAAAAAAAAAAAAAGGAATTTTAGTAAAACATTTATAATTGGCAATACTTATTTTAATGTGTGAAAGAAATGTGCAGGCTTTCAAATTCCCAGAAATCTTCATTTGGTACAGTGAGGGGGGAAAAGAAGAGATCTACTGTATGATATTCTACAGACAAAAAGAGTAATAAATAATAATAAAACACCAAAATTGTGCAAGAATAATTAAATTCAAACCAATTCAAAATGGAAATGTTGTAATGGCACAGCAGTAATGTTGCCTAAATACAATTACATTTAAAGGCAAATAGAAACTGTAAATGTAACAAGCCTTTTTAGAGGAAGGGCTTAGGTGTATTTTAATGAATTTGAAAAAAAAGGAAGGACCTATTAAAAAAAGAATCACGAAGCTAGAGCAGGGATTAGACTGAACATTGGTTTGGCAAGAGGTTTGAAAAACTATATATTAGTACTGTAGCTAAAAACAGAACTTCCCTTTTTCTCCCCCACCCCCCTTCAAAACTTTCCCAATATATGGCAGATCTGATAAAAGCATAAAACACTCAATATTCTGCAGACATAATTCTGCAACTGAAGAATCTAGTAAAAACCACAATCAGTAATTAATAGACCTTTAAGCCAGGTAGAGAACTATACACATCCTTTCTCCCATAGAATGTGTGAGATGAGAGGCTATTTCCATTCCTTCTCCAGTAGCTTTCCCTTCCTCTAGCATGGTAAGCACTGGAGACTGCATGGGGAAAAAAACATGTTTTTTTCTTCTTCTTCTATCCACTCAGCACGCAAATCTGGATTCCACATACTAGAAGTCCTTGATGAAAGACAAATTTAAAAAAGCTAGATATTTCAAAATTCTGATTTCATGGTCAATTTGCCACTTTGGCAACTTAAAGCTTCTTTGTACATTGGTGCATGTATAAAGCTTGTATCAAACCTTTTCCTACATTTCACTACTTTGATGCATTCCTGCTCAGGTGCCAAAATACACTGACTGAGTCAACAGTAGTGGCAGCAGCAGTGGCAATAGTGGTCATAAGAACGGCAGCAAGTCAGAATTATGTGAGAGGATGGAAAAGAATCAGTTTGAAATCCCAAACAACTGTCAGTTTGTGGATCAGCCCAATAACTTCAAAAAAGAAGAGAAAATGTAACTTTATAAAGCTATAGCAACTGCAGTTGAAACAGTAAACACTAACACATATGTACTTTGCCATGTTATTATGCCATGACAGAGTTGAACAACAAGACTGTTTTTCGGTCCAGAATTACAACTCTGGCATGGTAGTTTATTTCCATGCAAACTTTTATAGTTTTAGCTACATTATACTTCTTCTCCAGCGTAAAATGGTTGATATCCAATTCTTTTTAAATAAAAGAATATAATAATATTTTAATAAATCAATCCTATTTAATATTCTTCAAAACACAAAGTCATTCCTGTATTCTAACTCTGGATTCTAAATTTCTCACAAATTACCTAGATCCCTCCTTACAATATATTCAGGTTTTTTTGTAAAATAAACTCTCGGTTTAAACTGTTTCCAAACATCCTCTGCTGCATTGTAATCTGCAAGTTTCAGTGGCAAAATGTAGCTTACCCAAATTAAGAAATACATTTTTTTTAATTGAATTAATTAACATACTGCAATTTAGGACAATTAAAATTGCTCATGTAGTATATCATTTTTTAGAAATCATCGTAATACATTCATATAGAATATTAATACATTTCTGCTTAAGTAAATTAAAAATAATTTGCAACTTTCAAATAAAAAATATTATTCCAAAATGTCAACTTTTCATACATTCATAATTAATCTCTACCCTTAAACCTTTCAAATATGTGTTGCGGTCTTTAATGATGGGAAAACAACTGACTTTCAATTAAAGAAAGAACCAAACTCTGCCAAGGTTTTAGAGCGGCCAGTAACAATTTTCTAATTCTGTTCCTGTTGGTTTTTAAAGAAAACATTTTTATTCTACCCCAAAAATGCAACACAATACAACCCCTCCAACCTATAATTTCAAGATGAATGATATAAGTGATCTTATAAAACCTTAATTCTTCCACCTTCATAAGGAAATATCAATTTAGATTTAAAAAAAGATAAAGTATAGCCATCCTTTAACAACTCCCTCAATCTGTTTAAAATGCTTAAAAGTGATTTAAAAGGAATTCATTAAAATACAGGTAGTCCTCAACTTACAACAGTTCATTTAGCAACTGTTCAAAGTTACAATTGCCCTGAAAAAAGTGACATGACATTTTTCACACTTAAAACCATTGTAGCATGATTTACATTCAGATGCTTGACAAGTGATTCATATTTATGATAGTTGCAGTGTCCTGAGATCACATGATCGCCTTTGCGACCTTCTGACAAGCAAAGTCATTGGGGAAGCCAGGTTCACTTAACAACTGTGCTCAATTGTGGTCATAAATTGAGGACTACCTGTACTCTCTTTTGGAAGAAATACTGTTGGAGTGGCAAGAAAGATATTGAAGATGATGGGAGCAATGATGATGAGAAAAAGGAAATCTATCTGGCTCTAGCTTACTGTACTAATACCTACAATCAGTTGCTGCTGCTGATTTACATGTAAAATGAAGTGTTATGTTTTGTGGATGAATGATGGCTCTTCATATTCCAAAAGTGGCAAAGTTTAATAAATCTTCAGTTAGTTAGTTAGTTTACTTTATTGTCATTGCACCTCGTACAATGAAATCAAACACCATCTTCAGTGCACATCATGACCATGAAAATAAACACAAACATACATCCTTCACTCACCACACATTGAACCGGAAACCCCCAACAACACACCAACACTGCACGATACAGCAGAATTCAAAAGAGCTACTGCCCTGGGATAGAAGCTGTTTTTCAGCCTATTTGTCCTTGTTTTTATTATTCTGTACCGTCTGCCAGATGGTAATAGTTCAAAAAAAGCATTCCCAGGATGAGATGGATTTTTGAGAATTCAATGCAGAGTTCAATGCAGTTAAGGCATTTAAGACTGATTGCAAATGTTTCCCACATTGGGATTAAAGTAACAAAACCTGGTATCCGAAGTAGCATTATATTGAACCTTTCCCAACTGAAGCTGAAAAATAATTTGGTAAGATGACAGTTATTTCCTTTTGGATGTGATTCTTTCATCGAAGGCATCCTGAACAGCAAGTGTGCCATTCCTGTCGTTTGGTGAATAGTGCTTTGGCAGAGATATTTGGGTTTGCTTCCTGGTTTTACATCACCATCCACATGGGTTGAGCACCCATCTTCAACAGCAGAGGAGGATGACAGAATATTAAAGAATTGTCAAAAACAAGCTTGCCAATTGGCAACTTGGAATAAAAGGATACCAACTAAAGCATTTGTGTGCTTTCAGTCAAAATATTCTCCCCTTGGCTTCATAAGAATATTATGATGACCCAGAGTGTAACACAAATGTAACAAAATCCAAAATGTAAATAAATGTTCTTTAATGCCTCCAACTTGGCCCCACTGTTCCGTAATTCTCAGTTGGAGATAAAACTTATTCAAAAATAGTCTTCAAAAGAAAGCAATACGGTCTGAACTTAATGAGCAGAGAGAGGTGAAATAAAAAACCAAAACAAACTACAATGAAGGAATTTCCACAACCAACCAGGATAAGTAATTACCAACTTCAAGGAGATAACAAAGCACAGTCTGTTAGAAGGATGCCAACCAAGATAACTTCAGCCCAAAATAAAACACGCTTTGCTTCTGGCAATGCTATGTTTTAACCATCTTTCTTATATACTATTCTCCCCAGCTGCAATCAATGAAGGGAATCATGGCCGCTTCCTCTCTCGTAAGTCAAGTTGTTTCCTTCTTCCTCTGACTACCCAGCTGACCTCTGCCCTTCCCCAGCCTCTTCTACAACCTCCGGAGCCACACCTCCATTCTCTGTCAGTTGTTCCTCCTCTCCCTCAGAATCCGACATGATAAATATATTGAACTGAAATGCATTTCTGCTGCATCTATTTTGCATGGATGGTTTGCTGTTATTTCACCTGAACTTGCAGCAGAATTGAAGTGCATTTGCATATGTAACTGGTCAATCAACTGAACCATTTGGCATAAACTGCCCAGTAGGCAAATTATTAGAGAAAGAGTACTGGAAATTGAAAAACCTGGGGAAGGATTTTTCTCGGATGCTGTATTGCTGACATCCTTTGCAAGAGAAGGCTAGTAAATGTAATACCTACTGTAAACATGAGTTCAGTCTTCATCGGTATCTGTTAATTGTTGGATTAAATTAGACCAAAATATTCACCAACAAATAGTTATTACCACTACAGCCATCCTCATTTACTGAAGTACTGTTAAATTGGAAACAATGCAGTACAAATAGGCAAATGCTGAACATGAGATTAAGGGGGGAAAGCATGAAATGTCAAGTCACATTTCTGTAGGACTCTTTTTACTGTATTTCCATAAATGCTGAGGGAATTATGTTGCATATACTAGAAGCTGTTTATTTTCATTTCTGGCCTGATTTTCTACATTGAAAAAACCATGTCTAATGAACTTGAGCATTCTTGAACAGGAAAAAAACACATATATTTTGCATAATAGTTTACATGTGTGAGTTGCCTCTAAAAGGAACACTATAATTAGCTTGTCCTCTTCCTGAAAGGAGACAATCTGTCTTAAAGATACATTGGATAGCCTTGCCTTCTACAGCATTGTTATTTTCTTTGAATGAAACGCACGGTCGTGCACGCACACATGCACACACTTTCACATTAGATTTGGGTTGCTTTCCCACTTCTTGATTATAATTTGGACTAGAGAGTCAAAGGACATTTGATTATGCTTTCTTCCTTTCTTATTCAGCTAATAATAGAAATAAGAGTTTAATTTCCAGATTTCCCGTATGTTAAAATATACTGATCTAACACAGAGCAATGGTTGAAAAAGTTGCATGCTCTACTTGTTCATGATCTTGTTACTAAAGGAAAACACAGTTGACTGAAATGCTTTCCTTCGTTTGGCAAACTATGTGCACTTTTGTTTTTCTTTAATTAAACCGGCGGCACAGTAAGTATAAGTATTTTAGCACTGGCATATTTGAGCTTGAAGTGGGGGAGTTCACTGGTGGTCATATCACTGAGATTTGTTTCTCAGCATGATATGAAATGATCAAATACTTTCAGATTTTTAAAAGTCTCCCTTGGTATTTTTCATTTATAACTAAACTTTTAACAGGAAGTAAAGAATTTGTTTTTGTTTTAAAAGTAGGCTATAGTATTAAATGATGTGTGGAAGTTTTCCAGAACTGCTGGCTAGGAGAAGGCAGTGGCAAATCATTTTCTATCGTGTAAAAAAAGAAGAAGAAAAAGAAACCACCCTGTATTGATATGTCCATACAAGACTCTAGGAGCGGAGCTTGACATAAAAACAATGCTATATCCTGAAGAAGGAAGAGATATATTGAAGAATATAATTAATTAACATGATTTTTTAAAGGCGATTCTTCATGTCATATGCTATCATGTAAATAAAAATGGTATAAAAATTACATATACATAAGCATATACACACCATTTGCATGAGCGGCACATGTGCAGAACCATCCCCTCCCCCCATCCTGCTTGTGATGTCCTGGGGCATGGGACAAAGGCAACAGTCAGATAATCAGTAGGAGTCCCTTTATTAGCTCCAACTTTGCCCCCAATGTTCTGGTTACCTTCTGGGCTGGAGAAAAACTCTCTAATGAACAGCCTTTGGCTGCAGAGAATCAAGTGCAAAATGTGGTCAACAAAAACTGTAACTATAAGTCCAATCAAGGCAAGATGAGGTAATCAGTCCAGCAGGGCAAGAGAAGGAATTCCAGATGTGAAAGAACAGCAGTAATTCAACATGGTTGAGAGGATGCCAGGAACGCAGATAACCAAAGTCAACACAAGATAATCTCATGTTTGTTCCCAGAAGACATGGCACTCAGCTTGCATCTTTTTTAAACTCTCATTCCCAGGTGTGGCTAATGAGAATCAGGGCCCTTTCCTCCCTCATAAGCCACGCAACCCACGTTGCTCTCTTCTCCATTCCTCCCTGCATGCCCTAGGATGAAGAGGGGGTGGCCCTGCGTCTTCCTCTAAACTCCCTCTCCCTTGTTCTACTTCCCTCCTGCTCTGCCCAGCTGGACTTTGCCCTTCCCCAGTTTCCTCCACAGCCAACGGAGCCACATTCCCACTCCCTGTCAGCTGTTTAAAGCATCTCTACAAATTTAAAAGAATATTTTAATTATTTATTTGATACTCAAAAACATAAAATTGATTTTACTAGTGGGAAACAAATGTCTGCTCAGTTTAGTAGTAATAGTTCCTTTCCACATGGAATTGCTCTGTGAATGAGTCAGTGAACATAAGAAGAACCATAAAGAGGGTTGCATATATATGCAAAGCCATCATACGGCATCCTTTTAGGTAAGCAGTTTTATGAAGATTCACTAAGATAAAGAAATTAAAGGCATGGATAACAAAAGGAAAAAGTTTAGTTTATAGTACTGCTTACTATATCTGCCCTTCTATCTTTGCAAACCACCCCATCCATACATTGCTCCAGACTTTGCCTTTTGCTCTTTAAACTACTGAATTTTCTGGTTTGGGTTTTTGAGCAACTCCATTCAACCATGACTTTCTCAGTCGTCCCTTCTCAACTCATTTACCTTTTCATCCATATTTGTTCTATGATTTTTTATTCATTCAAAATACACTGTTGTACACATTTTTTTTCTTTTGTTCAACAAATATTTGTTCCTCATAAAAGACTTTATTTATTTATTTAGACTTTGGAGTTATCCAATTCCTCATTAATTCTGGCCAGTTACAAATAAAAGAAGAAACAAGAATAATTCTTGACTTACAACTGGTTGTTTTACAATTCATCAAAGTTACAGCCACTTCAAAATAGCTCTACAGCCCATAAAACACTTCTAGCCATAGTTAAATGCCCCCCCCCATGGTCACATGACCATATTTTGGCTACTTGGCAGTTGATTTGGCTGTTTGTTTGTTTATTTATTTATTTATAAAATTTATTAGCCATCCATTTTACCATGCGATAACTCTAAGCAGTTTTATGACCTGTTGTAGTGTCCCACAGTCATTTGACCATGATTTGTGATATTTATTGCAGGTTCCGATTGTTTCTGCTGGTTTCCAGCAAAAAACACCTACCAGAAAAATAGTTTGGTTTAACGACTGCATTATTTACTTAACAAACATGGTGATTCACTTAATAACTGTGGTGATTAATGAAGTAACTGGGAAAATGTAGAAAAAAATATTTCAATCACGATGACTTATAACTAGATTTCTGATTCCAATTGTGGTTCTAAGTCGAAGACCACCTGCATAAGGTATTTAAAAGGAAGAAATTTGTCTGTCCTGCATCTGGTAGGGAAAATGTCAGACATGAATATAGGCAATAGCAATAGCTTTTGGATGTATATACCACTTCATAGTGCTTTACAGCCCTCTCTAAGCAGTTTACAAGGTCAGCATATTGCCCCTAACAATCTGGGTCTTCATTTTACTGACCTTGGAAGGATGGAAGGCTAAATCAACCTTGAGACTGGTGAGATTCGAACTGCCAAATTGCAGGCAGCTGGCAGTCAGCAGAAGTAGCCTGCAGTACTGCATTCTAATCACTGTAGTAGCAATAGCTTGGCAATAGTGCATGTGAAAAAAATCTGATGACCTTGCTTATCATAAGTTAAGCATGAGTGAACAGTGTAAGCAGTTGCTAAAAAGCTAAATGTTATCTGAGTTACATAAACAAAAAAATAGATTTTAGATCACAAGAAATAATTATTCGTTTTCATTCTACCCTGGTAATATTCCATTTGGAGAACTATATCTAGTTCTTGACAGCACAATTCAAAATAAATCAAGCCCAGAGTAGAGGTACCAATAGCAATATGAGGCACAGTTAAAGGAACTATGTGTGTTTAATCTATTAAAAGTATGAACCATAAATATATTTAGCTAAGATATGCAGATAAATATCAGGAAGAACTCCCTGACCTGTGTGACTGTTAGCTCGTAGAACCAGCTGCAAAATGTTGTGGTAACTTCATTAGAGATTTTCAAACAGAGACTGGATGACCATCTGTTAGAGAAACTCTAATGAAACATACATCATGCAAAGGAGTAGACTTGTTGACCTCTATAATATTTCTTAACTCTAATTCTGAGGAAGAAAAGATTTATTTAGGGTGAATGACCTGGCTGTCTAGAAGTACCTTTCATATTGAATTCTGCTTTGAATTAGGAAAGTAAATAGAAAAACAAAATACTGAGAACAGACATGGTCCTGGAAAAGACAGTGAATTTCTCGAGGACAACATGAACATAGTAATAAAAATGCCTTCATCTTGTGAAGTATGTTGAAATCATGTCGTTATTCCTGTTACAGATATTATCATTCTGCAGCAATGATAGGAGAGGAGCACTGCTACCCCCACCCCAAATAATTTTAATTTCACTCCAAAGAACAGTTTTTGCACAACCTGAATTCCAGGGAAGTATGTTTAGGATGAAACATTATATAACTGTGGTTTTTATATGTATTTTGTGCAGTTTGCACTATAGTTATTTTTCTAACAAGCTGTAGGTGGTGATGATGATGATAGTGATGATGTCAGTCATGCCATGTCAGGTACAATTATACTCTTAAGAGACAAAAACAGGAGTTGAAATTGTGATCTTGAACCATTTCAGAAGATATTTAGATTTGTGAATATTGTAGGGAAAATAACTTTTAGGGAAAAATATTAACCAATTGCAAATCTTCTGCTTCTCTTTAGCACTTTGCCATTGTAGCTTTTTTCAAGCATGAGAGATATTCAGAAAAGTTGATTATACAAAAATGATTACATAGGTTTTTCCATAGAGCATAGAACAGCATTTTGTGATCAATTATCAAACTGATAGAAGATCATCTATTCTGTATAGAGTTCAGGAAAGCATCTTTGCTTTTAAGAGAACATAGTTCAGAAGATGGTGAGGTGAATGCTTCAAAGGATTCTTGAAGTAGTAGATTAACTGGATCCTTTTTAATGCCTATATGAACTAAAAATTCTCTATGTTTGTGTTAGTAGATTACAAGCTGATTAAGAGCTATTGTTATAATAACGCTACTAAAAAGGCAATTGTATTAACAAAAACATGTTAAGTAAGTAATAAGTCTTCATATATTTCAAACTCTGCTGCAAATTGGATCTGATTAGTATTTTGATGGGAGAGCACCAAGGAGTATAAAGATTATATGGCTATACTAATAAATTGAAGTACATTTTTCATGGAGGCCTGGCAAATTGCTTTTCTAATGTTAATAGGAGAGTAGCATGACTCTCTTTAGGTATCTTCGGTAAATTAGCATTCTGTAGATACTGTTTGACTTTTTCCTCATCAATATTCTCTTGTTCATATAGTTGCCCATAAAAATCTCGAATAATTTCCTTTTTCTCCTTATTACCATAACAAACTTGGCCTTGATCATCTATTAGCTTCAATATTTTTCTTGATTCCTTCTCCTTTCTCAATTTATATGCTAGCCATCTACCTGGTTTATTTGCATCTTCAAAGTAATTCTGTTTAGAATTTCTAATTTTCTGTGCCAGTTCTTCTTTCTCTATTAATTCCATTTTATGTTTAATTACATCCAGCTTCAATTTAATATCTTTTTTCTGTGGCATTTTCTGTAATTCTTTTTCAAGTCTTTTATACTCATCTTCCAAGGCCTTAGAAGCTTGCCTTTTCCTAATATTCTTTTTTCTTGTATAATCTATTATCAAACCTCTAGCATACGCCTTCATTGTATCCCAAACATTCTGCGTTGAAGTATCTTCTTTTTTATTTTCTCTAAAGAAAAAAGCCAATTCCTTCTCCATCCGTTGTATAAAATCTTTTTCCTTTAAGATAGTATTGTTTAATGTCCATCTCGATCTTTTTTTTTTGTCCCTTCCATTTAATTGTCATTGGGCTATGATCTGCCCAAGTACTTGTTTCGATATTTGTTTCTTGAACATTGGATATTAATTCTATTGAGATCCAAATCGTATCTAATCTGGACCATGATAAATGTCTATTTGAATAAAAAGTATATTGTTTAGCTTTAACATTTCTTTCTCTCCAAATATCTTTTAAAGTTAATTCGTCTGTCATTTTAAAAAAAGATTTAGGGAGAGTCTTTCTATTTTGCTTTGTTGTTGTTGCTATATAGTCCAATTTATTGTCCACGATTCCATTAAAGTCTCCCATCATAATAATATTAACATAGTCCAGTCCAATTATTTTCATGTGTAGTTTTTTATAAAACTCTTCTTGTTTATCATTTGGAGCATAAATTGCAATCAAGAGTATTTTTATATTATTGTCCATTATTTCCACCATTAATACTCTTCCGTCTTCATCCGTGTAGATCAGTTTTGCTGGGATAACCTCTTTAATGTATAGAACCACTCCTCTTTTCTTACATTGAGTCAAAGAAGTAAATATTTTCCCTAGTTTTGGCTGTACTAACAATTGTTCATGTTGTTTTTTAATATGAACTTCTTGTAAACAAATTATATCGAATTATATTATATCTCTAATTTATGAAAGGTTTTCCTTCTTTTAATAGCTGAATTGAGTCCATTTATATTCATTGTAATCAGTTTTTTTTTCTTCCATGATTATGCTTTATATTTAGGTCTAACAGCTCTTGTGGATCTCACTTCACGCTGTTCTTTACTATCCACCTGTCCACCTACTGCACCTTTCTCTTTTTCAGTCTCCAGTTGTTCCTCTTGAAACTCAATTAATGAGACCTCTTTCTCTGCCTCCTCTTCTCTTCTTCCAAAAAATTCTGCATGAAAAAGTTCTGCTTTCTCAATTGAGTCAATTCTATGTCTCTGCTCTTGCCACATAAACATTAATCCTTCTGGAATCAGCTATCTATAATTCACTTTGTTTTCCAGTAGCATTTTGGTCAGAAATTGATATTCTCTTCTCATCTCTCTCACTCTTCTGGGTATTTATTTTAAAACCACAATCTCTTTATCTTTGTATTTCAATGTTTTCTCTCTTACCACTTGTAGTATTTGTATTTTAATGGATTTTTTGGTAAATCTAATATGGACTTCCTTTGGTAATTTATTTCTCATCGCGTATCTTGTATAAACTCGATATACCTCATCTACTCCATCCATTATCTTTTCCTCTGTAATTTCCAAAGCATCCGCCAAAATTTCTATCATTATCGCAGCCAAATTTTGTCCTTTTTCTTCTTCTATATTTTGAAATCTGAGATAAAATTCTGACCTTTCCATCTCCCACCTCAACATCCCACTTTTATCTTGTTCAACCACTGTTAATCTACTGTCAATATTTCCAATCTTCTCTCTTTGTTTACCTTCTTCCTCAATTTTTTGGAAACTCTCCTCATACTTCACCATCATTTGTTTAATATTTTCCACTTTTTCATCAGTCTTCTCCGTTCTTTGTTCAATGTTCTCTATTCTTTGTTCAATGGTGTCTGATTTTGTCTTGAGATCTTGAATTCCTTGCATAATCATCTGTAAATTTACTTTTTCTTGTTCTTTATCTTGCTTCAACATTGTCTGAATTAAACGTTGTCCTCCAGCTGGTGGGGATGCAGAGGTAGAAGTAGAAACACCAGATGATATAGGTTTCCTGCTCATTTTAATGCTTCCAAATCTTCAAATTCTTTTTAACTTTTAATCCAACTGGTAGAATAGCCAATTATAATCCAAAATGGAAAAATCCAATAGTAAA